>KE153770.1:1102488-1130252 GCA_000411075.1 Sisymbrium irio | reverse complement strand
TTATAAATATTTTAAAATTTTGAATGATTTTAAAATATTTAATACCTAATTATGGAAATTCTAAATTCAATATATTAAATCTAAATTATTAATATTAATTTGGTTAAAAACATTCTATCATAAAATTAATTATTAATAAAAAGAATATAATATTTTTTTGAAATTAATATTTTTTAATTTTCTTTTAAGAGTCAGAATTTTTATAATCATGTATCTATTAAAAGAAATATTTTTAAATGATAAGCTAAAAATTGAAGATAAAGTTTAAAACAAAAATATTATACAAATTCTGAATCTTATTTTTTAAATATATAAAAATAATAACAAATACTGCGTAATGCGCATGTATTATCCTAGTTTTATTAAAAATTTATTCACTTTTCATTTTTTTGGGCTAACATTTTTATTAATTGATATTTTTTGAAATTCATCATATAACCATAATCAAACAGTTAATAATATATACATATATAAACTTACATTAAAAAGTACCTATAGAACAAATTAAAAAAACGGATGAGAGACCTATTATATGGAGAACATTGACAAAAATTATTAAATCAATTAAAATTAAGAATTCATTGAATTCAATGATTAAACACATTAATGAATTTAACATCATAAGTATTATTTATCTAATTTTATATGAGAATAACATTATACAATTATTATTGAAGACTAAAGAAATTGTAGATTTAAGTATTAGATAAACTTAAATAAGTAAAAGAAAAGAAAAGTAAAGGGCTTTTGAGTTTTGTAATTCGATTCAATCTCTCTGGGCTTGCCGTTCCATGCTCTCATTTGTCTCGTTTCTCTCTCTCTCTTTCTCTCAACAAATCTCGATCTCGAAGAAGAAGAGAGAAGAAACCCAGATCAGAGAAACACAACAAGAATGTCAATGTCGTCGTCGTCGAAGAAGCAAACCCTGTTGATATCGACCCTTATCATCTCATGGTATTCGTCCAACATCGGAGTTCTTCTCCTGAACAAGTTCCTCCTCTCCAATTACGGCTTCAAGTTCCCGATTTTCCTCACAATGTGTCACATGTCCGCCTGCGCCATCCTCAGCTACATCTCCATCGTCTTCCTCAAGCTCGTCCCTCTCCAACACCTCAAATCTCGCTCTCAGTTCCTCAAGGTCGCCACTCTCAGCATCGTCTTCTGTGCCTCCGTCGTCGGCGGCAACATTTCCCTCCGTTACCTCCCCGTCTCTTTCAACCAAGCCGTCGGTGCCACCACCCCTTTCTTCACCGCTCTCTTCGCTTATCTCATGACCCTCAAGCGAGAAGCTTGGGTTACCTACGGTGCTCTCGTCCCCGTCGTTGCAGGCGTCGTCATCGCCAGTGGGGTAAACCCCTTTTCTTTTCGATGATAGCTTTAAGGAGATTGTATATGTTTATGTGAAGAAAAGACTAACACTTGGAAAAAAGAGGAAAACTTTGAAATTTGAGTCTTGTGTCAACTAAAAAGCTTGAGCCTTTTATGCTTTAATCAGGTGTAGAATTTGGTAGAACCTTTGAGTGAGCTCTCCTTATTTCTCCTGCAAAGTCATGTCTTTTTTTTTATTTGTTTAGAAGCTTATCAAGTGGTTATATTATATTCTTTGTTTTTTTGGTTTTTGCTGTCTGATCTTTGATCTCGGGGTTCTTAGTTTTGTTGCTGTCTGAATTGATCTTTGATCTAAACACCATTTCTCTTTTGCAGGGTGAGCCAGGGTTTCACTGGTTTGGTTTCATTATGTGCATTAGTGCTACGGCGGCAAGAGCCTTTAAATCTGTTCTTCAAGGCATCTTACTTTCTTCAGAAGGGTAATCTGTTTCAGAAAATGGATATTAATTTAATTCTGCAAGCAGTTAGATGATCTAATCAGGAAAGTTTTGTTACCTAATCGAGAGGTCTCATTAATGGTTTAGTTAGGTAGGATGTTGTATATCAGGTTAGGGTTTAATTTCGTTGGATTAAATTCGTTACCACCTAAAGATTGCCGCATTTGACATTATTTGTTTCTCCTGCAGGGAAAAATTAAACTCGATGAATTTGATGTTGTATATGTCCCCTATAGCTGTCATTGCTCTTCTCCCGGTCACGCTGGTTATGGAACCAGACGTGATCAGCTTGACCATGACGCTTGCAAAACAACATCAGTACATGTGGATACTTCTTCTGGTCAACTCGGTAATGGCTTATTCAGCTAATTTGTTGAATTTTCTGGTTACGAAACACACAAGCGCCCTCACTCTCCAGGTAAAAACCTTATTGCCTCTTTGTCTCTCCCGAGAGCTCGAATCATGGAGATAATAAATGTTGATTGTATTCCACCATTTTGCAGGTTCTTGGAAATGCTAAAGGAGCAGTTGCAGTGGTGATTTCGATCTTGATCTTTCAAAACCCGGTTACGGTTATGGGGATTGGTGGGTACTCCATAACCGTCCTCGGGGTGGTTGCTTACGGAGAGACAAAACGCAGATTTAGATGAACACTCAGCAACATAGCTTCCCCTCCCTATGCTTGGTTCTTCCTCTGTTTCATCAAGACTCCTTAATTAGGACCTCTGCTGGGGATTTCAGAGATGATAATTCCTCATTAGTGATTTTTTTGTAACTATCTTATATTATACGCATACTATATAGAATATAATATATATGTAATATGTACCGGACTGGACTATGGTGAGATGTCATTGTTGTTTTTCTCTGGACAACTCCCTCTGTCTCTCTGTGACTCCGTCGACCATGAGATTCCATATTCGTTGTTTAATTTATTATTCAAGAATATTAATCCATCCTACGATTATATTAAGATACTACAAGCAAGATACTGCAACTTTTGGTGTTTGCGTCTATATTAAATAAAGTTATGGTGGACGAAAAATATTGAAGTTACACTAAAAAAGGAACATTCAACATTGTTTCCTAAATTGTGAAAGCAGACACGACATACAAATGTCAAATTTCATTATGTCTGTGTTCACAGTATGTAGAATTAATGTGCCAAAGTGCCAATTACTGCTTGAAAACGTTTTAGTACACTTAATAATATTGTAATTTTAAATATTTTCTCATTCGAATATTCTCCAAGTAGCTTATATACATACTGATATCTTTTTAACATATATTTAAATCACTATAATTGCGATAAATAAATGGATGACTAAACATTTAAGTAGAATAGTAGCAAATGTTAAGCTTCCTTTGTCAGTCATGATTCTTCTCTTTACTTTTGATGCATAGGAATATATTTCCTGGCTTGTCGCAGACGTGCTAACCATCAATCAAATTAACATTGTTTTGTCTGCTGCTTTCTTTTCAGGGGAAGATGCATGGTCTTATAGTTTTTCTTTAATTTTGTCAACTGGTCTGAATTATAGTAATTATTTAATAACTTTCTTGTAAGAAAACTGATTTATAATTCATAGAATCAACAAATATTGAAAAATGTAGAGAAAACTAAATGAATAATTAGGAAATCAATTCTATTAAAAATTTCTTTCAGAATTTTTTGATATGATAAAGGATATTTTCATAACATTTTATAGTTTTGTTACATATTTGTGGGAACTTAAGCCAATTAAAGATTTAATAATTATAATTATTGTTCTGATTTTGGAAAATTAGTTGGTAGGATGTCAACGTAGGTGAGATCTCGGGTAGGTCAAACCTTTAGTATAATATGTCGAGCTGAAAGTTTTAATCATTACTCGTATGATTCGTCTTGTTTATCTTTCGTGTAAATGGTGTGGATGTTAGTAAGTATATTTTAAACTTAAGGTAGATGCAGATGAATGTATTTCATTTTATAATTATTAATTATTTTTTGAAAATATTATTAATATAAATAGTTTTCAAAAATTTACTAAAAATACATATAATGTATATTTATTCTTATAAATTAGTTTTATATATTAAAGACAAAATTATAATTTGATGTATAAAAAATATTTGCAGGTTTTAAAAATCTCATTAACAAACCTACAAATTTAGATAAGACGGATGTGATATAACATTTCTTTTGCGAGTTTTGAGAGATTTTACAAATTAAAATTTCTTTAATCCATTATAACAGGGATCAAGTGAGGCGGATTCAACCCGTTCCCAACACTTATAATATGCTTAAAATTGGATAGTTTCTTTGATGCAGTTCTAGACATTTTAGGGTTCTTTACCACCAACATATTAGGGTTGCACGCAAAACAATATCTAAAATGCCATAACTCATATTTTAAGTAGCTGCAGTAAATGGCTATGTTTTTGTTTATTTGAAAAATCGAGGGATATTACTTTTTATTTGGCAAATCGAGTTGTCTATATTTTTGGGAAAAATTTATCCATCTCATGATAATCTACAATTGTCTATGTTTTGAACTGGTAAAATAAAGAGATAACTAATTAATACGAAAAAGGAATAATCTGTTTTTCTTTTGGAAGATGAAGTTTCAAAGAGGTTCTTATTTATCGCACATATATATACTCTGGACGTATTTTTTGTCTTCAAGACTTTTGGAAACATATGAAATATGTGAAACTTTAAACAGATAAATAAATTGGAAGTAAAAGATAGAAAAAAAATTCTTAGACTAGGGCGTGAGAGGGAAGTGGCTGTGGTTGATGATGTGTACATGAAGATGTGGTGCTTCGGCTCTAACCCACAGCTGACACGTGCCGTTGACGAAAGAGCGCGTGCGTTTTACCCTCTTTCCACTTTCATGTTATCATTTTTGTTTTTCACTCGTCACATGTGTGTGGGTGTGAACATTTTACAGTAAGTGGGATCTTCTTATTTTACTTTGAAATGCGTCTCGAACTATACATAAACGAATAAAAAATACAAGTAATAAATAAGTGAATGTACTTGTTGTTTTCGTTTCTTTTTTGGTACGAATGTTAAATAAGTGAATGTACTTGTTTTAACTTTCTTTAGTCTCGCGGTTGGTTAATGCTCATCAGATATATAGTTCGAGGTTCTAAGAGTGCTTACAAATTGATGCAAATAACTGTATATTCAACGTTAGAAGTTTTCGGCATGATTAATGTGTATCGTTTTCGCAGTTTTATGGTTTACGAGGTTGATTATCATTTGTGGATAGTTACATCTTTTCTCTCTAGAAGCTTTCTTATTCATCAGATGGTTTTGTTTTAAATAATTATCAGGTATACATAAATAATTTTAAAAGTATACCGTTTTAAAGATGAGTATCGAAACCAAACATCTAGAATAGATAATATATCTATATTGTTTTATAATTAGTTGGACTAAACAGACTTTTAACCTAATTTGTTTTTCTTTACGTCATCTTACTTATTATTCAATTTATTTTCAATTTTTTTTTGAACTATTAAGACTTTCAAATTGGATAGCTGTTCTGATAAAAACTAAACTTAAAATTAAACCGATAACCTTAACATTAAGTGAATAGAACAAAATATAAAACCATAAGCTTACTGTATGTGATATAAATACAACTACACTGGTTAAATCAACAGTTTATGGATCGAGTTCTTATCTTTTACACCCTTTAAGCTAAATGAAATAATATGAAATCAAGCGATGATAACAATAGATTTGTTGAACGTCATCGATTAGATCACATAGTGTCACTTCTTCGAACTTTGTTTTTTTGTTAATTCAATATTACTTCTAACTGTCCAATAATTATAAAAGAAAAAGTAGAAATTAACAATATCGGAAAGAAGACAGAATAAAGCGTATAAAAAAGAAAGAAAAAATTATATACTTATGGGTAAATAAGTTGAAAAATAACAGGCAACAAAACTCGAAAAAGTTATGGTATTCCTTCATAAAAATACTAAAAGCCTCGGTTAATTTCTTTACACATAATTAACTCTGACTATGAATGTTTTTTTTTGTTAATTTCTGACGGTGCTTTTAAACCTTTGTCTATTTTATTCAGACGCATGATGGATTACTAAATACCATGCAGAAAATTTCATGTTGGAAATCATGAAACAACTACATGGATGAAATCTAAAAGAAATTTCCTATGATGTATGCATACATGTATGAATACGTACTTTAATTTGGTGACATATTGAACTGTACAAGTGAAAAGGATCAAACCAAGATACCCTTAAAATGCGTTCACATATTGCACAATATAACTGAGAACAAATTGGATTATGTATCTAGAAACATTTTCACGCTTTTTTTCCTTGAGATTTTCAAAGGAAGTTACATAATAATTAAATTATATTTGTATAATTTATAAACAACATAAAAAACTTAATCAAATTACTACTTTTAGAAAATAAAAGTAAAATTACTTAACTAAAAGTAAATTTATAATGTTATAGTTTTTTATTGGGCTTAAATGTTAAAAATATCAAAATGTGATTAATTCAAAATTAATTAGCCATTGTGAAGTGACATAATCAAAATTAGCAACAGGGTTAAAGATTACCATTTATATTTTTGAGTAAAACCTCGATCATTGATATATATTGATATATAATTATTAAGGGGAAGATAGGATAATAGATAATGTTGTACGAAATGCCTCGTGCCCTACTCGTTCCGGCACGAGACTGCGTGTGGAGTGTAAGACAGAACTTAAAAAAGCTTTAAAAACTTCCATAAAACATGGAGCTATAAATACTAACTACTGGGAGACACAACTATCTACATAAATTGATTCCATCTCAAATTCGGTCTTATCATCTTCCTCCATCTTCATCATCATCATCAAGTTGTCTCCCTCCTATCTACTTTCTCTTTCTAGTTATTCTTTCTGACAATAATGTGTGCCTTAACACCAATGTTTCCAAGTAAGCAACAAGAATGGTACTCGGCTTCAACAATGGAGTATCCATGGCTGTCTCAAGTTGATTCCTTCTCTCCTACTCTTCCTTCTTTCCTTTATCCTTCTTTCGACCAATCAGATGAACTCAAGAACTATAACATCAACCTTCATCATCATCATATGAATCTTACTCACAGCAATGGTAGTAACAGTAACAGTAACAATGAACAAGAAGAAGATCAAGGATCGATTCTGGAGAAGAAACTGAATCACAACGCAAGCGAACGCGACCGCCGTAGAAAGCTAAACGCTCTATACTCTTCACTTCGTGCTCTCTTGCCTCCTTCTGATCAAAAGGTTAGTACTTTGAAACTGTTTCTAACTTTTACAAAGACCCATCAAGATAAGTAGAGTTTGAAATCTTGAAATGGATATAATATATACGAGAGGGGCTAACTAAAGCAAACCCTTTTTATTTATGCAGAGGAAGCTGAGCATTCCAATGACTGTAGCGGGAGTGGTGAAGTATATACCAGAGCAGAAGCAAGAGCTCCAACGTTTGTCTAGGAGGAAAGAAGAGCTTTTGAAGAGAATCTCCAGAAAAACAGTGACCTTGAATCATCACCAAGAACAGCTGAGAAATAGAGCAGCGATGGACACAAGAGATTCTTCTTCCCAAACGATCGCAACAAACTGGATCACCGACACAGAGATAGCTGTTCAGATTGCTACATCGAGATGGGCATCCATCTCCGACATGTTGCTTAGGTTAGAAGAAAACGGGCTTAATGTCATAAACGTCACTTCTTCGGTTTCTTCTACCGCAAGGATCTTCTACACCCTGCACCTCCAGGTACTTGTCCAAAGAGATTTAAAGGCATATTCTTGATACATGAAATATGCATAAAGCTAAGAGACTGATCTCTTGTTGTTCTTTTTTTGTTCTTTGTGCAGATGAGAGGAGATTGCAGAGTGAGATTGGAGGAACTCGATGGTGTGCTCTTCGGATTACGCCAATCATATTGAGAGATGAGTGTTTCAAGGAGTGGGATCTTGTTAGTTAATGTTAGACTTTTATCAGATTTTAGAACTGTACCCTCCTGTAACATTTCTTCTTGTTTTCTTATTGTTAAATTAATGATTTTATGTAACTCGGAAATTTAATTCAATGAAGAGAAATTATGCAAGTTTATGGGATTACCATTGCAGTTGAATGCAGTTATTTAACTGAATAACTGTACAGTTATAGCAATCATGGTACTGTTAAGATCACAGGACAATAAAGAGTATTGTCCTACACATTGATCTATGAATGATAGTGATTCTCGATTTTCCCTCCATAGTCCACCATTATTTATCAATCCTTCTCTTTCAACTGCAACATGCTTGAATGGTGATGATGATGATGACCTCCTCTATGCCGATTGAAATGTAACTTCACCGGTGGCTGTTCTTACATAAGCAGCAGAAGCTTCAGGAGTGTCTTCCTCACTCGGTGGAACAAGTTGCCAGAATAGAGGTAGATACTTGTCCCATTCTTTCAGAATAGTCTCGCCTTTGCTGCTTCCGGTTTTTTCCTTTAAACCAAAACAAAAGAGAAGTTTATATACGAAGCCATCAAAGACAAGCTAACTCTTCTTGAAACTGGTCATACAGATAAATTTTGCTAATGAAGTCTACTGCAGATCTTTGAAAGTAATCTTTTGTTTTGTAGGACTTACGACATGGGCTTCGATTAAGCTCTTCAGCTGCAGTTCCCCTGCTGGCGCAGTTACTCTTTGGATCTTCACTATCTCTCGGTTAATCTGTAAAAGAGTTTGTTCAGACAAACGTCGAATGAAATAATCTAGATTTGACCAAGAATAAAGAATTGGATACGAAGAAAGAAACCTTTGGAAGAAGAGTGTCGTCTTCATCAAGAAGATAAGCTAACCCTCCTGTCATACCAGCAGCTACGTTTCTCCCCACTCTATGTCAATGAAAAACATTTCGAATGTCAGTTCACAGAGTTTATCCAAAAATCTCATCGAGCAGTTTTGAATTATCAAAGTTTACTCACTTTCCAAGCACGACGACACAGCCGCCAGTCATGTACTCACAGCAATGGTCTCCAGTGCCTTCAACTACTGCTTCAGCGAGTGAGTTTCTAACTGCAAATCTCTCTCCAGCTTTCCCTCTAGCGAATATCTGACCGCCTGTTGCACCATACAAGCAAGTATTCCCAACTATGGTTGCTTCTTCTGGCACAAACCCGATTTTATCAACAGGAGTTACTACTATTTCACCACCAGCCATTCCCTTCAAAATAAAAAAGATACATTTAGCTGATTTGTGATAACTTTTGATGCAAAAAATGATATTTTCAATCAATACGAACGCTAATAGTACCTTTCCTACGTAGTCATTTGCCTCTCCTATGAGTCTGATATTCATACCGGGAATCAAAAAGCAGCCAAAGGACTGTCCCGCGCTCCCAAGGAAACTGCAGATTAGAGAAGAGTAAAGCTTGTTTTTAGCTATTACCTGGATTGAAACATATCAGATGTATACAAAGCTTTTAGGTATTTTATATCTCACGTTAGATTCACTTGTCCAGCAAAACCAGTGTCTCCATACTTCTTTGCAATGACCCCAGCAACGCGACCACAAGCGGCACGGTCTATGTTGCATATTTTGACGGTTTTCTCAACCACTTTTTCATTCTCTATCGCATCTATCACCTGCAGATATTAAAACTGTTAGCAAATTAAGTCGGAAGAACCGGGTGAAAAAAGAGAAGTGAAAGACTGTTGTTACCGATGGATCCTCAAGAATATCGTCATCAAGAACAGGTCCATTGGTATGAACATCCTGCTTCCTGATTTCGGTACTGGTCATTGAAGGTACTCCAACAGACTGAAAAAGTGCAAAAAAATAAAAGGAGAATTAGAACAATTGATATAAATATGATGTTTCATTTCATGTAGAAGAGATAGGGTCTAGTACATACCGAGAGAAGATAGCTCAGATCAAGATGCTGAGTTTTCACTAGCGAAATGTCTCGTGGTTTCAGTAACTCTGTTCGTCCAATGATGTCATCTAACTTGGTGTATCCTAACTGCGCTAAGATACCTCTCACCTGCCGAGAAAAAAATTCTCCTTCAGATGAGTTTAGGACATGAGAAGTCTTAGTGATTGAGGTGATAGTACAAAGTGGCTAACCTCTTCTGCTACGTATAAGAAGTAATTGACAAGATCACCAGGCACACCAGGGAATCTTGCACGCAATTCTTCTCTCTGAGACCATTCATAAGTGGTACAAGCGTCAGTGAAACTCAAGAGAAGGTGAATAAGAAGCCAAGGAGAATTTACGAGATCTTCTGAGAGTTTTTACCTGACTTGCTACACCCACTGGGCAATTATTAGTGTGGCAGATACGAGCCATAACACATCCAGTAGCAATCATTGCCAAAGAACCAAATCCGTATTCATCAGCACCCATAGCTGCAGCCATTAGAACATCGACACCACTCTTTAAGCCTCCATCAACTCTTAAAATGACTCTTTCTCTAAGTCCGTTTGCGATAAGAGTCTGCAAAAGAGAATCAAGAAAGTTGAAGAGATGGTTTTAATCAGAACGTCCAAGAGAATGAGTGTATCACAGGGTATTCAAAAGGTTTACTTGGTGAGTTTCTGTTACTCCAAGTTCCCACGGCCCACCAGCGTGTTTTATGGAGCTTATTGGACTAGCGCCGGTTCCACCATCATGCCCTGATATCTGAGATTCATATCAAAAAGAACAATGAAACTTCTGAATTGGAGGATGTAAAACGATAATGCGCAAGAACATGGAAGCAACAACAGGTAGTGTTTTCAAGTGGATACCTGGATGATATCAGCGTTACCCTTTGCAACTCCAGAAGCAACTGTTCCGATTCCAGCTTCTGCGACGAGTTTGACTGATACTTTTGCATTTGGATTAATCTGTTTGTTCAGGTGGAAATTTTATTATATGGAAATTCCTTATTGTTTAGCTCAACTGTTTATATAGTTCTGAAAAAGATTGATCACCTGATGGAGATCAAAGATCAACTGAGCAAGGTCCTCTATCGAGTAAATGTCGTGGTGAGGAGGTGGAGATATAAGAGGAACACCAGGTTTAGAGCTTCTTAGCCTTGCGATGTACGCACTGACTTTCTTTCCAGGAAGCTGACCACCTTCCCCAGGTTTGGCACCTTGTGCAACTTTGATTTCCAGTTGATCTGCATTGACCAAGAATGTTGGTGTGACTCCGAAACGCCCTGAAGCAACCTGAGAGAATACAAATGCATTTAATGATAGTTTTCTAAATTATGAAGCCGTGTGTTACTTGAAGTATAGGAATGAGAATGTGACCTGCTTGATAGCACTCGTTGCAATATCCCCATTTTGAAGACCTTTGAGATGTGGTAATGTTGGTGAATATCCATCAACCACATCTGTAAGCGGCTTCCAGCGAATAGGATCCTACAAAAGGGAAACGTAGAAAAACAGAACTTTAGAATTTGGTTTCCTTACTCATAGGTGTGCCATTTGGAAAAGAAAATTGATATGTTTACCTCTCCACCTTCTCCAGAGTTTGATTTCCCACCAATCCTATTCATTGCAATAGCAATTGCTTCATGAGTTTCTCTTGAAATAGCACCAAGTGACATTCCACCAGTACAAAATCTCTGAACAATGGACACGGCGGGTTCTACTTTCCCCACTGGGATCGGTTCACGATCACTCTTGAACTCAAGGAGATCACGTAGGACCTAAAGAAAGAGACAGAAAGAGAAATAAGTGAACTTCATCAAGCCATTAAAAACCAGAGCAGGCTTGATAAAGACAAACTATATACTCACATTAACAGGCCGGTTAGCGAGATGCTGTTGATAGACCGCATATGCAGTTTCACTCTTTTCACGGACAGCCTTGTGGAGCAACTTTGACATTTCTGGGTTGTTTGAATGATACTCACCTGAAAACAACAGGCGTTGTGTAAATAAAAATGCATGGAACATTAACCAAGAATTGAAAAACGCAAGGTTGTGTTCTGGATATAATGATTTTACCTCCAGGCCTAAATTGAATAAACCCGAAGTTTTCTAATCTCTTAGTTGTATCCTCAGAAAAGGCCTTCACCCAGAAAGACAATGTCTCCCTTGCCAACTGAAAGAAGATATCATTTTCCTCAGAAGCAATGTGGATTTGATCAGAAGTAATTAAGAAATAAATCAATGTAATGTGTTCCTCACCTCATCAAAGGTGAGTCCACTGATTTTCGACACACTTCCAGTGAATGCAAGATCAACAACCTCCTTCCCCAAACCATATATCTCAAATATCTGAGCACCACAATAACTGAAAGGAATGCTATGTCAGAACTTGTAGAAATGCACATAACTTAAGCCATAGAGAAGAATATTAGAGGATAATAAATGGAACCTTGAAAGCAATGAGATGCCCATCTTAGACAAAATTTTAAGAAGCCCTGCATTAACCGCCTGCAAGATAAGCGATGTGACTATCACATCCTTTATAGAAAGTTTAAAAAAACTAAAGTACGTGTCTTTTAACAATGTGTAGTGAACAATGAAAATCCTCACCTTGGTATAGTTCTTCTGAGCCTGCTCAATGGTAACAGTGGGGATCTTCCCGTTACGCATTAAGGCCACAGTTTTGGTACTTAAGCGCCATTGTCTACATGTCTCCAGAGCCAAGTATGGGCATACAGCACTGTGGAAAATTTTCACAAAGCGTACTTATTGATGAAATGGCTTAACTTACTAAGACTTGTTCGATAATATAACTTGGTACGGACAAAAATTGAGTAGAGTCAGAACAAACTAAAGAGACAAACCTTGCACCATATCCAATCAAACAAGCAAACTGATGGGTGCTGAAGCACTGGGCCGTATCAGCAACAATGGAAGCTGACATCCGCAAGCCGTTCTGAATAAGATGTTGATGGACGGCACCAACAGCTAACATTATCGGAATTGCAGGCCGTGTCGGTTCCTGAAAGAGCCAAGTTACCGGAGAGTTTTTAGATATCTTGGAGCAGATTGAGCTCTTAAGAAACTGTATGAAAATATGATGACATTTACCAGGCTATCGGCTCGGTCTGAAAGAATGAGAAGCTGAGAGCCACTTCGGACAGCATCATCAGCTGCTTCGCAAAGAGTATATATAGCCTTTTGCAAGGAGCCTTCAACTCCTTTTCTTATATCGAAAAATGTGGACAGAACCTTGGGTTTCAAGTATGTATCCTTCTTTAACTCCTCAATCCCTCCTTCGTTTAACACAGGGTTTGACAGAATAACCTGATTCATGAAAAACAAACCCATACATAAACATATAACAGAGTAGGTACTCTGACTTATATAACAGAATAATCAAGAACAAAAAACACCTGCGAGGCGTTCTCAGGCCCAAGCTCCAATATATTTCCACGTTTTCCAATATTTACTTCAAGAGACATAACCAAGCCTTCCCTTAGGGGATCAATGGCAGGGTTTGTAACCTGAAACCAGGACATGTGCTTTAGTTAGGGATCAAGAATTGATAAAACTGTTGGAAATAGAGTTACGGGAAATTCTAACTCTAGTCAGACCCTGCAATTTTCAAGATACTAACAAGAAATGCAACATACATGGATTCCTATGACCTGTATGTACCTGCGCAAATCTTTGCTTGAAATAATCGTAAAGCATGTGTGGCCTTTGAGACAATCCAGCCAGCGGAATATCATCGCCCATGCAGAAGGTTGGTTCCTTTCCTTGGGAAGCCATAGACTCAATAACCATTTGCACGTCTTCACTTGAATAACCGAAGGCCCTGGTAATATGTGACACGTAAATATTACCTTCTGGATGCTTAAAGAAACAAGAGGCATATCCAAAACAAAAGTTCATGAATTTTTACTGTTGGGTTCTTAGGATTTCTTCATTTTCCATGACAGTTGAGGATTTGAAGTTGACAGGCTTCAAGAACCGGAGGTTTTCTTTAATCCACTTTCCATAGGGATTGAATGAAGATATTCGCTTCTTGACCTCTGTATTCTCAAATACCTGTAAGTTGGGACGAGTTATGAGTCAGCTAAGAGTTATATCTATCAATACAGAAAGTGTAAGAATCATCATTCTGACCTGGCCATTCACTAGGTCAACAGCAATCATCATTCCAGGTCCCAGACGGCCTTTCATGGTGACCTTGGCCTCATCAACTGGTACTACTCCGACCTAAACAAGACAATCACGAGATAAGTCAAGAACTTAGGAAAACAAGGTTGTAGTCATCAGAAAGATCATTTTCCATCTTTCATGATATACATGTGCATTCTGCGATCTTATCTCTCCAAACAGCCCGAAAACTGAAAGGTTTTGCCTAAAGAACAAACTTCATACTCCATTCAGCAGCTACGAAACAAGTCTGACCTACATAGCTTCATGTAAGTTGGTACTAAGATGAATAGGCTTCTCTTAGCTAGCCAGTCTTGTAAAACCAGTGGATTTGGTGGTATAGTGTCTTGGGCTATCATGATCAATCAAAAAGGTACTTAAGAGAGTAATGGACATATGAAATACCTCAGATGCAACATAGACGAAATTGTCACTAGTCCGCCAATATCGAGCAGGACGAAGCCCATTGCGGTCAAGACAAGCCCCAACTGTTTTTCCATCACTAGGTGACGAATTCAAGTAGCAAGTGTCAGATAAACCTGAGGAGAAGCCGAAAAAAAAATGGAGAAACGACGGGGAATAGAAGCCTGAGCTCAAACCCACAGGCAAACAACAACAATGCAGTGACTCGACCCGAAGGTGTTTAGAAAGTCTCTTTACTAATTCTTAAAAATAGATGACATAAATCTAAAAACTGATGTAGTAAGAAGGGAAAGTACGGGCAGTACTCAAAAGATTTACCTGAACAAAAGTAATGCAGGACCATCCCAAGCCTCCATCTGTCCTTTGTAGTAGTCATAAAAATCTACAACCTCAGGATATTTGATAGATAATGTTGGATGGTTTTTGTATGCCTCAGGGACAAGAATCATTAGAGCTTCCTCTGGAGTTCGGCCACTTCTTATTAATATCTGCCGGATATTCAAATAAGTGGCGACTTAATAAGAAAAACATGTATCTGATTTAGGTTTTGATAAAAAAAGATTAAGAGGTTCTCGAACACCACTTACTTCTGCAGCACTATCAAGGTTGGCAGAGTCTGAACCTCTAGGATTACCAAACGGGCGAATTTCATTTTCACGGCCATTCCAAACAGAAGACTTCAAAGAAGCTTCTCGAGACTGCATCCAATTCAAGTTCCCCTGCACAATTCAAACAAAGAATCTTCTAGAAGTAAGACACTTCGTTGTAAAGTTACAGTGAGAGTCATCATAGCAAAAGTCTTAGAAATTAGTGGAACCTGTATGGTATTGATCTCCCCGTTATGTCCAAGAAACCTCATTGGTTGAGCAAGAGGCCACCTAGGACTGGTGTTTGTGCTGTACCTTCGATGATAAATAGCAAAGGAAGACGTATAGAGCTCATTCTGAAGGTCTAGATAAAACAATCCAAGAACCTCGGATCGAAGCATGCCCTTGTACACTATGGTTTGATTGGAGAGCGAGCAGAAATAGAGCTCACTTCCCCAACTCTCGGCACCAACTGCCTTTTCGATTAACTTGCGGCAAATGTAGAATTCCCTCTCTATGTCATCGGCACTATCATCCTTTGCGATTTTCACAAACACTTGTTGTATGGTAGGCATTGTCTCTCTAGCGTTTTTACCAACTATGGGAGCATTTACAGGAACTTCTCTCCACCCAAGAACCTGTAGTCCTTCTTTCTCAAATATGCTCTCAATAACTACAAAGAAAAAATAGAAAAAGTAAAGTAGCTGAGATCGATCCTTATTGCCTCCATCTACTGCAAACAACAATGATACTGACCTTGTTTGGCTTCTTGCATAAAGGTCTCCTCTTGTGGAAGAAAGATCATTCCAACACCAGTATGTAACTTATCAAAGGGAGCAAGGCCTTGTTCCTTGGCCCATACGTTAAAGAAATCCCAAGGGATGGAAGACATAAGACCAGAGCCATCACCGGAATCATTGTCTGCTCCACAGCCTCCACGATGTTCCATACACCCGAGAGCAATAAGAGCATCCTTGACGACTCCATGTGAAGGGATGTTATCTAAGTTGGCTATAAACCCAACTCCACAAGCTCCTCTCTCAGACAATATATCTTCCAGATTAGCAACCTGCTTTTAACATGAACCATAACCACACAAGTTAGATCCTCAAAGAAACGTATCAAAAACCCAAAAAGGGAGTACATTTGCACGTTGGGGGTTTGTGAAAAAAGATCTCAGAGAACCAAACCTGAGGTTTTAAGTAGGAAGGAGAAGCGAGATCTTTGTCATGAACGCGTTCGAGGTCGATAACGGCACGAACAGAGGAAAGACGAGACAGAGGAGAAGCGCGTGAGGCAGAGGAGGAAGCATCTCCACGAAGTCTGCGTCTGGTTCTCTTGGACTTACAGTAAAGTCCAACGAAATCGACGAAGAAGAAGTTTTTATCGGAAGAAAGAACAGAGCTTGGTGTTGTGGAGAGGAGCTTAGGAACAGGGGAAAGAGATTTCATCGCCATTGAAAGCAAAAATGAGAGGCGTGTGTGGAAAATAAGATGTTTAACATTAAAACCAAGAAAATAAAATAAATATGAAAATAAGATAAATGGGGAGGAAAATAAATAAGAAGACGAAGAAGAAGAAGAGGAAGATAACAGATGAGTGATGAGAGCTTGCTTGAGCCTCTTTCTTCCTTTCCTTTTCTTTCTCTCTCTCTGTTTTTTTCGTATTTATTCGTTTTACAAAATTCGCTTTTGGAAAAAGTGTCTGGTTACAAGAATCACTAAGGGTATTTTCGGAATATATGACTGTTTGTAGTAAGTGCACAACATCGAATTTTCTTTTGAATTTTCCTGTTTTTTCTTTTTGGAGAAAAATACAATTGTTTTCGAGTGGTAACGGTCGGGAATCTGGGACCGCCATTTTAGGGCTCCTCTGCTTTAACCGGTTAAGATACGGCAACATTGATCACTAAACCGGATTGAGACATGAATACGGACTGGTAAATAACTGTTAATTTTTGGTAGTTGAGAGATGGTGACCAGTTGACTACTAAAATTCCCAGCAAACTTAGCATATGAGCATTATAGTTTTCATATTCATCCGGAAAATTAGTTATTCAGAAGTTATTTTCTTTTTACCGTTATTTTTCCCCCACTGAAGTTTCCGTTGGTATATGTTTTTGAAAAGTTGTTACTAATGGAACAACTAGTACAAAATCTTGTAGTCATAAATACTAACTTTGATAAATGCGTTTTTCAATGAACAATCTTGACTTTATAAATGTATATATATTTATCATTTTGGAATAGATTCCCACTGTTTATTTTGGTCAACTTTTTCTTAGATATTTTGACATTTTGGTGTTTGATACTAGCTAAAAAGAAATATGTGTATACAAGGACACTTATTATATCTCTTTCAAATATGTGAATTTACGAAAAGACACGTAATCAGGTATGGGTTGAGGCCTTGAGGGGTGTGTGTGTGGCTGAAATGGACTTGATCTATTAAAGAAGCCTTTGGGATATGAAACGACCTTAAAGTTGTTCTAAAAGCCACCTTCGGTAATCTCTCTTTATCATTCTCGTTTTTGATAAGATAAGAGGTAGAGCTTATCGTCAGTTGGCGTATCACGAGACGAACACCCGAAAAGGAGGGAACACAAGCACCAGTCTGATCAGATATGAGACGACACTTGCTGGAAAGATCAAAGATAACACAGGGAGTTTGATAAAAGAAGTCTTTGTTGTTGTTTAAATCTACCAATATTTATTCTAGTACAATAGCCATTTAATGCCACTTCACGGAACAACGTCCAGCATCGATTTAATTTGTTTGAATCTGAGCATGATTGACAACATGCTCTTGTTCACTGTTTGAAAACACATAATATGTAAATAACCGTTCACTATTATTAAGATGAATTGTCGTAATTGAAAATGTGTAAATTATTAAGACCTTTAAGTCTATAACGTTATATAACTGAGGATGAAGTAAAAAATAATTTATATTTTATTTGACAATAACAAATTCTGAATTTTTTAATTTGAATTTATTTAATTAATTTTTTGATCTTTCCAGTTATATTAAATTTGATTTGATGAAAGCATACTATTAATTGTTTAAAATTTGAATTTTGGATAATTATTCTGTCTTTATATTTATTTAGAAACAAAAATATTAACCTTTTAAAAAAAAAAAATTAGTTATTCTGTGAAGAGTCCAAAATTTTGTTAGACCCGACCATATATTTTATCTACTAAGGTTATAAGGTTTTGGCCGACCAGCGATACTCACATCTCTAATTTGGACACATTAACGATTTGATAATATATACCAGTATACCACGATGATGTGCTTACTTGCAACATTTCCCCCGATCTATTGCCAAGGGTGCTTTTATTGGTCCAAATCCCTTTTGAATGATTATGGGCTCTACAAAATTATTGACTTGGGTATGTCTTAAAATTTTAAAATTTGGAACATAAAAGCCCAGTTTTATAAGGTAGCCCAAGTCTCAGCCTGTCGAGGGATTCAATTTGCTTTGGAAACGGCGCGCAAAATTATTTACTCGTTTTGCTGTCAACAATTTTTACTTATCTGTAATATTTATTTTAATTTCAAAAAAGAAAATACTTTTTAGGGTTTTATCTTTCTTCAGACAGCGAGAGTGAGTTTGAAAGGTGAAAAAAACAAAAAACACTCAAAAAGAAGAATTTTGGTCTTCGAATCCGTTTCAATTCAATGGGGTTTCTTCATAGACCTCCTTATCTTCGTCTCTATTCGCGCTTCATGGCTTCTCACCCTCGTCTCTTCTCTAACGCAGTCTCTCCTGCTCTTCACCGTCACTGCTGCTCGTCTCTCCCCTTCTTCCCAAGTCGCAGGTTGTCCTTAGAGAAATCAAAGTCTTGTCTTTTATCCTGGGTTCTTATGGCTTTACCTGAAAATTCTTCTCCTTTGGCGGTTCTCAATTGGTTGTTTGATTTCAATTTTCAGGATAAATTTAGAGTTAACCAAGGTTTTGAGCCAAGGGCTGACACAAAGAAATGCAATTTCATCGAGGTCCTTTATGTCATCAACCATATCCACCGAGTCTTTCCAAGAGAGCGCAACTTCTAAGGATTACACTTCCGACCAAATCCAAGTCAGTCTTTTTATCTTTTTCCTTATTGTCTGTCTCTTTGTTTAGCTGAATAGTTGGAACACATTTTGTTGCTGCTATTCTTGTTCAAAGTCGTTCTTTTCACACTACTAGGTGCTGGAAGGCTTAGACCCTGTCAGAAAACGGCCAGGGATGTATATAGGAAGCACTGGACCTCGTGGTTTGCACCATCTGGTAATTCTTTTCTCCATTCGTATTCCCTGTTGACATCCGTTTATGTTTTCTCTAATGTAATCTCTTTTTCTTAGGTTTATGAGATACTAGACAACGCAATTGATGAGGCTCAAGCCGGTTATGCTTCAAAAGTTGATGTTGTTCTCCACGCAGATGGTTCTGTCAGTATTATGGACAATGGGCGTGGGGTATGTATTTAAACTCTTGAAGATAAGGATTGTAGTTTTCACCGTTGCTGTTATTTGCTGCCTGCAATTATGTTTAATCATACAGATCTTGCGATAAATTTGGCATTCCTAGTATTTTCTTCTTGTATCTACCAGCTTATGTGAACCGTAACGTAATCCCGTTTTGTCATTGTCGTTGATATATGTAAAGCTTTTTTACAGATACCTACGGATTTTCATCCTGTGACAAAAAAATCGTCCCTGGAGACCGTGCTTACGGTATGCTACTGTAAAAATCACTATTATATTTTCACGATAGTACTTTACTCGAGGTTTTGCATTTTTTTTTGGAGGCTTCACGATCATACTATTGTTCTCTCATAAATTGTCTTACGATACTTGATCATGCGATTCATCTGCCATGTTTTTTATATGGGCAGGTATTACACGCAGGTGGGAAGTTTGGTGGCACGAGTAGTGGTTACAGTGTGTCTGGTGGATTACATGGTGTTGGTTTATCAGTTGTTAATGCTTTGTCTGAGGTGTGTTTTAATCTTTACTCACATTGCTTCTTCTTTCCTTTCCGAAATAATTTATTTCTTTATCTCCCCTAAGCTACTTGTGTTGTTACAAAGAAAAAGCTAGAATGTTTTCTTATTGGATTCTTGGGCATGTTGATATCAAATACTCTTCCACAATAAGATCTGCAAGATATTTGGAACCTGAAGTTTGATTCCAGCCGTCTGTAATTAGCAGGATAGCTAACTTAGAAAATTCCTCTATCCATTGGTTTGCAGGCCCTGGAGATTACGGTTTGGAGAGATGGTCTGGAGCATAAGCAAAATTATTCTCGTGGAAAGCCCATCACTACACTCGAACGCAGCAACCTACCGCCAGAGTCTAAGGGGACTAAAGGGACAAGCATCAGATTTTGGCCTGACAAAGAAGGTTTTGCATGTTTTCTACTGTTTACTCTTTTATCTCCTCAACCTTTGATTTGATGATTAACTTTTTCCTTTTCTGAATAAACTGTTTTTCAGTATTCACAACTGCAATTGAGTTCGAGCATAACACTATTGCTGGACGAATCAGGGAGCTTGCATTTCTGAATCCAAAGGTTAATTTACTTTACATGAAGCAAGATCAACCGTGACAATTTTTCTTCAAGACATGAGAATTCATTATAGTTTCAACTTCATGGAGAATCATTAGCTTGTTCACTTTTGGCAGATGTTGATGTCGTATGATTCTTCTTAACAAATTATCTACCTTTGTATTTGCAGGTTACCATAACTCTTAAAAAGGAGGATTTTGATCCTGAGAAGAACCAATATACTGAATATTTTTTTGCTGGAGGATTAACTGAGTATGTTAGCTGGCTAAATACTGATAAGGTGAGAATCTACAGAACCAAATCACGTTTTTTTAGCTGTATGAAACATATCAAATTCATTAATTAAGTAGGGTAGGATAACTAGAATTTTGAAAAGTTCTGTGAAACAGTATGAGATGCAGTGGTATATGAATCTCTTTTTCTGCTACTAAGAAAGATATGTTAACCACTATTCTTGGATTAGTTGGTTGCTATATCAAGGGCTCTTTCCTAGCATGTCCAAGGACTATTTATTTATTTAAGTTATACAGAAGTGAACTCTTATGCAATAATGTTTCTATTATCATAATGATTATCTTACTTTCTTATTGCTTGAAAAGATAAGCTGACAGGTTTTTTTGTTTAGAATCCAATTCATGACGTGTTGGGTTTCAGAAAAGAGATAAATGGTGCCACCGTTGACGTTGCCCTACAATGGTATGCTGTTTTTCCAACTCATTTTCAGTTACGAGGTAGTATGCCCGGGTTTATTAACACCCTTTGAACGCTTTGGCTGCATTTGTTTTTGGTTTACTATCATCTGTAAATTGGATCAGTACACTGATGTCGTTTCTTATTCTGGAAACTTCTGTTGTTTCCTTGACATAAGAAAAAGCAGATAATATATGGGAATTTTAAAGTGATCTAATCTTATGGATTGGCTCATTTTTGTTACAGGTGCTCAGATGCATATTCAGATACAATGCTGGGATACGCCAATAGCATTCGCACTATTGATGGTGGAACACACATCGATGGTGTAAAAGCTTCATTAACAAGGACCCTTAATACCCTTGCAAAAAAGTCAAAGGCAGTAAAGGTATGACCTTAGTAACCAGTTTAACTTATGTGGCTATTTCTATTCCCATTTTTGTCATTATCTTTCTCATTTTCATGAAAATACTTTTCAACTACTTCTTCATGAAAATAATTTTCTACTACTTATTCATGATAGTAGCCTGCTTGAAATTAGTAAGAATCCTCTGAGATAATGTAGGTATAGAACTATATTCTCTTCTTCATGGACTAGACTGATTTTGAAACCCTGTACATAGACAGTATAGCTACTGCAAAATGTTCTTACTTCTTCCAGCTTTTACAGTCAATGAACAATGTACTTATACGTGGTTGAACTGTGTTTATAATGGGGTTATAACTTTTTATAATTTTGTTGGCTGTTTCAGGAGAAGGATATTAGCTTAAGTGGGGAACATGTTAGAGAGGGATTGACCTGTATTGTCTCAGTCAAGATTCCTAATCCCGAGTTTGAAGGACAAACAAAGGTACTTGAACCCATAATAGTTGTCTCTTTAGCAATGATCTCTGGTCAAGAGGAAGCAATTCTTTCTGTCTCATTTGTGAAAATATACCCCAACTAATATAATTCGTCTCCTAATCCCCTCTTTCCTTGCAGACAAGATTAGGAAATCCGGAGGTGAGAAAAATTGTTGACCAATCAGTTCAAGAGTATCTCACGGAGTATTTGGAATTGCATCCAGATGTACTTGAGAGCATTCTTTCCAAATCCCTTAATGCTTACAAGGTATGCTTTTGCTGTAACCGTCCTTATGTTAGTTGCTAACTTGCAACAAAATTGTCATGAAAGTCTCCCTCACTACGCTTTCTTTGTTTAGGCCGCTTTGGCTGCCAAGAGGGCTAGGGAGTTGGTCAGATCGAAAAGCGTTTTGAGGACATCATCACTTCCTGG
The DNA here is from genome assembly GCA_000411075.1 of Sisymbrium irio. Taxonomy (NCBI): domain Eukaryota; kingdom Viridiplantae; phylum Streptophyta; class Magnoliopsida; order Brassicales; family Brassicaceae; genus Sisymbrium; species Sisymbrium irio. Next base: position 1,107,781 of record KE153770.1, on the reverse strand, counting down.
GAAACTGTCTGATTGTTCATCAACAAATCCTGAAGAATCTGGTATGTACTGGCCAGCATAAAAATATTGTTTGTATACTTGATGAAAGCTAAACATGATAGAAAAGATCTGATCTTCTAACATTCAAAGTGATAAGTTAAAAAAGGAAGCCGTATGCTTTAATTATGTGGCTACAACAATTAACATCTGTAAGCCATGCTAATTCAGTCAAGTAGTTACATCTTTGTAATGTCTCCAGAGATTTTTATCGTCGAGGGAGATTCTGCTGGTGGCAGTGCAAAACAGGGCCGTGACAGACGTTTTCAGGTAATTATACTCTACCTCTGTTTCATTGTGTTACTATCGTTGATCTGTCTTTAAAAGAACCTACAGTTGGTTTTTAAACAGTAAGTCTAGGACTAGAGAAAACAATACTCGAAGTCTTCTCTTTACCAGCCAAAAGACGTTGTCTCTTACTGTGAAAATTGGAGAGTCTGCACGCGTTGAGATATCAGCCATTTCTTGATTAATTTGGTTAAAATTAAATTGTGTAGGAACTATGGAACTGTGTCGCGTGGTTCTGTTTTACAATGTGTAACACGTATTTTGGATATATATGTAGGCAATTCTTCCTTTGAGAGGTAAAATTCTGAACATTGAAAGAAAGGATGAAGCAGCCATGTACAAGAACGAAGAAATTCAAAATCTAATTCTTGGTCTTGGCCTCGGAGTAAAGGTGATATAATCCCGTTTCCGTCTCTTGTTTTTCCTTTCCTCAAGCTTGGGTATTTGTGGAAAACTGAATGCAATAAACAACTGGTTTCAGGGAGAAGATTTTAAGATGGAGAATTTGCGGTACCATAAGATCATCATCTTAACAGATGCAGATGTTGATGGTGCACATATCCGGACACTTCTATTGACCTTTTTCTTCAGATATCAGGTATACGATTAAACAAAAATGTTCCTTAGATAGTCGATGGAGTTAATCTAGCTGTAAACTTAACTTTTGATATTTTTTCTTGACAGAGAGCCTTGTTTGATGCTGGTTGCATATACGTTGGTGTTCCACCTCTTTTTAAGGTATATACATTTCGGGCATGATCTTCAGCATATTTGTGCTTCAGATTTAGGAATTTCTAACAAAAACAGAACGGTTTCTCATTGAAAACGACCAGGTTGAGAGGGGAAAGCAGGCACATTATTGCTATAATGAAGAAGACCTTAAAAAGATCACCGCAAACTTCCCTGCAAACGCATCCTACAACATTCAAAGGTTCAAAGGTAAATAATATTAAACAAAATACCCAAGCTAGAGGAAGACTCTGACGATCATTAGTATGTGTGATCTTCCTTGTCTGGCTTCTCATATAGTATGTAGAGGAAACTTGTAGTACTCGTCTCGTCGTAGAAAAACTTCAAAAGAGTTAAACAAGGGTAGCTTTTTTCATGATTATTGATATCTTCAGCATATTTTGTGCTTAGTGAAGACCCTAAGATACTGTTCTGCTTTTGCAGGTTTGGGAGAGATGATGCCTGAGCAGCTCTGGGAAACAACAATGAATCCAGAGACGAGGATACTGAAGCAGCTAGTTGTGGAGGATGCAGCAGAAGCTAATATGACATTCTCATCTCTTATGGGTGCTCGGGTAAGCCTATAAACTACACAACTCGGTTGATTCTTTTTGAATGGTTAACGACATACTCGTAATTGTAACTACCAATTTTTATATATATATCAGGTTGATGTCCGGAAAGAACTCATAAAAAATGCAGCGACTAAGATCAATCTGCAGCAACTCGACATATAAATGAGGACTCGTTCCTTTTTCATCTGGTAAAGTTCAGTAGAGGGTTCGTGGAGACGTCATCATATTTTGCCATTAGATTATATTATTAGTCAAAGAGATCATTGTTAGTTGATCCCCATGGCCTAGCATGAGTATCCACTCTTTACAGTGTAACAACATTATCTTCTCGGTGTAAAATTTTATTACGGTATTTCAAAATGCATCTGGCATGCTTTCTTTCTCCGTTGGAACTCTTTTATCTAAAAACTTGGAAATTTGAAGATCCGTAAGGGAGATTTTTATTAATCGATTATTGCAAATTACAAGAAGATGGACGCTTTTAAGGAAGGACATTGATCTCATAATCGGAAATACATCTTAGGAAAGGAAAAAGAATGACAAACAGAAAATATGAAATAAGTACATAACACAAGAATTGGAAAGAGGAGAGTTCTCTAGGGCTTGGAGTCTCCATCAAAGCCACGTTGGAGAAATCCAACGGATGAGAGATGCGAAACATCGCTCCACGAGTCGATGATCCATTTCTCCTCACGGAAGTGAACAACATTCACCGAAGCATTAAGGAGCTTTCCCGCGGAGGAAGCTTTCGTGATCATCAAGTAAATTGCTCTCAACACTCCTCCATGAGTCACTACTATCACTCTCTCTCCTTCAATTCCACACATGCACATACATAAAACTAATTTTTATTCTATATCCAATGAACATGAATTATTATTTATTCAAATAAGTTATATATTCAAGATTTCAATCAAATTGATGTTTTTTCCGCATCGTAACATGATCAAGAATTGAGTATCTAACATCAAATTTTAACGTGTAGATAAATTATTTACCTTTGTGCTTCTTTGCGATTTGCTCAAGAGCATTCATGGATCTCTCACAGAGTTGGTCAAAGCTCTCTCCTCCTCCCTAGTGATTTGTATAGTAGACATGCGTTAGAAACACGACCACACATTAAATATAAAATATAGGAAAGCAAATGAAATATATATGAATACAGTATAGAGAAAGGAGGAGATATAAAATACGAATCAAGCTTACAGGAATCTCGAGGTCATTTTGGGAAGAAAAAAATGCAGAGTAAGCTTCAGGTTCTTTCTCTGCTCCTTCTTTCCAATACAGCCCTTGAAGACTACCCACATGCCTCTCCTTTAACTCGGGCACTTCAGTCACCTGTATAAGTATATTTAATTACACCATACGTCTTAAAAAAATATATAATCGCAACTCCTAGAACTTTGGAACTGTTATACTGAAAAATGTTTTTGAAAAAGTTACAAACATGTGGAATGCTATTGAGTTTCTCTCTCTTTTTCTAAGACAGAAATTTCTAAAGTTATGTGCATTCACGTTATATGACTCTATTATAGGGCAGACCTCGGAACAATAACAAGCTTCCGCGATCATCAGAGCAGTGTCTTTGGCTCGCTTGAGGTCCGATGAATACACAGCTGTGGGTCTCTCCTCTTTTCCCAATCTCTCAGCGATCTATAAGATAAATGATCATGCATGTCTCAATAAGATATATATAACAAGTCATGTATATAAGTTATATATATTACACACATATACATCGAAAGAGAAAGACTTAGAAGGAATTGATCTTAACTGCAACAGCTTGCTTTTGTCCAACTTCGTTAAGCTCTGACTCCATTTGTCCCTGCATTTGCCAAATTTTATGTAATATGTTTAATTTTATGTACATGCATGTATATGTGATTGTGCATGTGTATGTATAGATACCTGGATTCTTCCGGCAGCATTCCAAGTGGTTTCTCCATGGCGAACAAGAACAATCTCAGTCACTCCAATTTTAATTTTCACATCGTCACTAAATTTGAACTCCTTCGATGCATCGATACTACATATTTATAAATTCTCTATTAGTTACATATCATACACACAATGCATTCATGAAACCTATGTTCCCCAAAAAAGAAAAAAATACACAATGCACAAAATCAATATACTTTGCATGTATCCGAAGTCTCGCATCGATAATCCATGATCAATGCGCTAAATATCTGTTGTGTAATTACGGACTTTTCATTTTAATTATTGGAAGTTTGGAACATGGAAATAGTACAACTAAAGAATTTTTTCATAATGAAGATATAACGCTGAAAATAGTTATAGTGGATTAATTAGAGAATGTTCATGAATCAGCTACGTTTTTAAGACGTGCATTATATATAACAGAACAATATGTACGATAAAGGTTTACTTAGTGTATGTTGCGTACGAATAATAAAAAAAAGTGGTGAAATAATCTGAAATCAATTAATAAGGAAAAAAATACCATTCGTGACCCATGCTATTGGAAGGGGTATTGCTCTTTTGTCGATCCAAATGGGAAAGTTCGAGGTCAGGGAAGAAGAAGAAGAATAAGAAGAGAGAAAGAGGTGTTTTGTACTTAGAGAAGTCGATTTGGGTTATGCTTTTATAACCTCTTTTCCCATGAGAACCAAAAGTTATTTTTTTTTTCAAAATTTTTATTCTACTTTGAGGGATCAAATAATGAAAATTTCAGGCAGCTCATTGATTGATAATGTTTGTCATATTTGTTAATTAATAAAATACTTAATTATATCGTTTTATTGAGAAATTATTTGATCGTATAGGCATTGTAACCACGTGTGATGTCGAAATGACGAGATCAGGGAAAATACGAAGGGAATCTCCTAGAAATTAAAATATATAACTGCTCCATGTTTATTATTTATGTTATTTCAAATTTCAATTTATTTGGCCACCTGTTGAACACATTTTTCTTTACTTCTGAAGTTATTTCTGATAAATCGGTATTTCAAAAACCTGTCTTAAAAAATGTTACATGCACTGATCCGCAGTAGGCCGAACAGTATATATAATCATTCATCTTTTTCTTATTAGTAGTATTATATACTTGGAATTTACAAACGTTAATTAGTCAGTAACTTTTCGGACCGGAAACTACAAGACGTTAATGAAACTAAGCTTTTTACTCGTAACTCGAACTCGACATTTTAAGTTAACTTGAAACGTAAACACAAATTTTATCGTTTTATGTGCATTTCACAATTCAACACATGTGTTTACAATTTATGAATAGTTTTTCGTAAAAGATATTCTAAAAAGTAAAAACATATACGATATATAGCGAAATCACTTGATCAATGATAACTTTAGTTTATAAAACCTTGGGATCGTCATCGATATCCCGTCAACAAAATTTGCAACTTATATAAAAAGGTAATCATGGAGATTCCTGTTTCTGAATTGCAGATGAGATATAAAAGAAGTAGATGAAGAAATTAACATGTCTTTCAAATACGTCTCTGCAATGTTGTAATTACTTAAAAACGTAGCTTTAAACGAAAAAACGAGTAACATAGTTACCTAGCTAAGAAGTAGAACCAATAACGGTCATTAGGGCATGTACATTTGAAGGATCATATAGGGGTTTACACTCTTTTCAAAGCAAAAAAAATATAAAAAGTTATGAGGTTTATGGGAAAAGT
>KE153770.1:1078225-1091017 GCA_000411075.1 Sisymbrium irio | reverse complement strand
CATGTTCCTCTGTTGGGTTTTGCCTCTTTTTTTTTTTTTTTGTGTGTCTCTGTCGACGCTCTTTGAGTGAGTTGTTTCGGTCTCTGAGCTATAATATGAACTTATGAAGTTATGAGATGACACTTTATTTTTCCAAACAATCAAAAATATATGTTCTTTAAATGTTTCGTTTTCTTTCTCCGATTCTTATCTCTCAATTGTGTGATTTGATTTATTTTTTTCTTTTTTTTTCTGACAGGAAAAAGGTCTCGCCTTCTACAAAAATTTCAGCTATGTCAAGTGTAACAGTGAGAAGGGTATCCCGTGAAGATATACAACTGGTAAGTGGTAGACATATACAAATGAAGGGTCTTTCTCATATTATACTCAATTTCATTTTTGTTTTGCTATGTCAACTTTGGCATTGTATCTTTATGTTGTCTTTATTATTAATGCGATAAAGATTTGTCTTTTCTAAGCAGTATTTCACTCTTCTACCATTAACTAAATATTGCAGGTTCAGAACTTAATAGAACGATGCCTCCAGCTTTACATGAGCCAGAAAGAAGTTGTGGACACTCTACTGGAGCAGGCTAAGATCGAACCTGGTTTTACAGAACTAGGTAACCTCTTAACATTTTCTCGGTTTTGTATTTGAAAACAATTAGTATCTGTTCGTGTGAATCCCTTAGTTCAGTGTTGGCTCTGCTATTCTTCATCTCTTACTTAGACTAAGTAAATGTTTTTATGGGTATCAGGAAATAACATTTATGATGATTTTGAAGTAATGGTAGATACTTATGTTTGCAATATTTTCCTTCCGAGTTGACAGTTTGGCAAAAACTTGAAGAAGAGAACCGGGATTTTTTCAAGGCATATTATCTGAGACTCATGGTGAAGCAACAGATAATGGAATATAACAAGCTGCTCGAGCAACAGTTTCATCAAATGCGTCAGGCTCATCCAACCGGAGCTGTTTCCGGCCAAAACAGGAATGGTTCTAATGTTCCATCAAGTAAGTTATGCTTTGGGACTAGGTCGGCTTTCGTTTTCTATAGATTTATATCATATGCTCATATCTGTTTGAGGGCTCATCATGTTGAACTACATTTTCCTATTCAGAAATTAATGTGCTAAAGGAAACTTTCTTTGCATCCTTTCTATGCAACTTCTGATTCTTGCATTGAACTTATCTCTCAACTCCAACGGAGAATACTAGCTGCATGAATTATGCTCTTAAGATAAATCTAGCCTAGTAACACATAACCGGAGTTGCTTCTAATCTTATTGATTCAAAACACTTCGGACATCTAGATTCTTATCCTTTATAGTCACAATCAAATTTACTGCTTGAGGCTATTATGTTCTATTGGTTTTATTGGTTGGATTCTGCAGGGAAGTAAGAGTTGGGAATAGTCTAGCATTACAACTAACATTTTCTTTCAACAGTGAATCAGCAACAACTATGTTTTGCACCAAAGGGATCAAATCAATCCTCTCCTAATCTATCAAGTGCATACCTCAATGGAGTCACAGCCATTAACACAAATATTCCTTCGACTGTGGATTTTTCAACCCATTCTAGAAGAGTTGATCCTACACCAAACATGCTCTCCTTGCAGGGAATGATCAAATCTGAGGCTCCATTTTCAAATTCTGCTCCGTACATGTATGGTGGTGAAGCACATTCCACAGTTGGAGATGCCCCCATCGCGTCTTTCAGCAACGATTCCAGCAGCCAATCCCTCAATGATCCACTTGCTGATGCAGACGCTTCTACATTTGGGTTCTTAGGTCAAATTCCTCGGAACTTCAGCCTCTCTGATCTGACAGCTGATTTTTCCCAGAGTTCAGGTCCTTCTCATATTTGCTCCCTTCCACACATATTAAAACTCGGACAGGTGTTTTAATTAGAGGGGTTCTCTTCATTATACACCATGATTTTTGCAGCAACTGCAATTTTTTAGTATTGAGAATTCAGGATTCATTGCTTTTACTTTTCCTAACCATAATTTTGGCTGGTTTATTTCAGATATTCTGGAGAGCTACGATAAATCACCATTCCTTTTGGCTGATGCTGACAATTTCCTGGATTCTAGCGAAAGGATTGAGCGTCAAGGTGAGCTACGATTAATCTGAAGCATTCTCATAAACTCTAAAGGAACTGGAAATACCAGAAAGCTTTGCAGGAAAAGAGAAGAGTGAATACTGAATAGTAACGAAAGTGTTTTTTTTATTTTTCTTACAGGAGACCAAGAGATATTGGGGGCCATATCTGGAGGCTTCAGTTACGAAAACCTGGGGAGCAAATAGGTTTGTCATATGGGGACTTTCATCATCATGCTTTTTACCTCTGCAACTTTGTGCAGGTTTCAGTGCCATGGTCAGTGTACATAGAGATAATTTTTGGAATTTGGTTTATACTAACATGATTCATTCTCTAGTGTGGAGAATTTTGGTTTTAGTAATTCTTTAATTACGAAGCAGTAATTTTTATTGGATTATTGAATGATATTTGGATTTTGATTTGGACTTATGTGGCCTAGTATTAAAACTTGTAATAAGAAGTAGTGTTCAGATTTTCTTGAATGTAGTCTGTAAAACTTGTATGATATTGGATTTTCTTTTCATGTTAAGCCGGTATGAATGGGTTGTATAGAGCAAGCATTAATCGAGTATCAATCTGGTTTATATGATTTTTTACTGATCCTATACAAACTCAGAAATATGACGATGACCTTTACATTAGTAAGTGTAATAATAATAATAATAATCTTCGTTTAATACATACAAATACCACACATATAGTATAAGAAGTTTCAGATTGAGTTACTATAGTCCTTCAATCTCTGTCGGTAATAATATAAAATCCACTCAGGATGATGATACACAAGGACGCATGACACACCGTAGTATTCTTTCTTTGCCTTAAAAACACATTTCACAAATCCAGCAGCAGCATAGTGCAAAGAGACTGCATAGGAAGAAGCAAGCACAAGAGTTAGTTCTAGAAAAACAGAAACAGAGTATTCGATCTGTTTCTGGTTGAGTTCTTAAAGTTTCGCATGCAGTTATATGAATAATGATGACAAATGCTCACTAGCCTTAAAACTCTTATTTTATTTGATTGCTTTCAAAAGAGAAATGATTTTTTTTGGGTACGTATAGTCTTTACCATCCTTCAATGAAGCCTCTGTCTCCTTTCTGCTTTGTCTTCAACGGACTCTTCTTCTTCTTGTCTTGTCCCGGTTGTTCAGAGAATTCTTCTGCAGCTGGATATCCTGTCTAGAGAGGTAAGTACTACACATCTTCTACTTTGCCTTAAGAAAAATGTTTGATTCATTATAATCCCTAAACAAACAAAAAAAAACCAACAGAAATATCCTGACCTGGTGGAAGATGTTGATCTTCTGCGATTCTCATGTCCTTCTGCATCTTTTCTTACAGAAGAAGCTCGTCTATTTGTGCTGGCTCTTTCAGTTCGCAAGTGGAAGCAGACACAAGGGGATTGTGATTGAGTGATTCGGGAATATGATTCTTGGTTTGGTTATGTGATAAAACATTTTGTTGTGTGGATACTTATCTTTATATAAGCTGTGATTTAATAAAGCTATTATTATGGCGGCAGTGGCATGTGATTTATTCTTCCTCTGATTTCTGACTTTCGGTTTATTCGTTTATTACCTTTATACTTTCCTTCACGAAGGGGCTACTGCAGAAACTAAGTTATTTAATGTGAAAAGAAGACTTTTTTACTTCTCTTTTTGAGGTTCTTTACAATGGGGCGCACACTTGTTTGTTTTTTCTTGGCTTGTCCTTGTCCCGTTTTGTTTGGAGATATTTTGTAAGAAACTGAAAAGAACAAATCTAGTAGAAGCACCATGTTTTTTGCCCTTCGTAGTTTTGTAAAACTAAGAAAATCAAAATCTGAAATGGTAGATTTGATTTTACCCTTATGTTGTTTGATTTGATTTTGATTTGGAATCATAGTTTTCTAAACACATCATCTTGTAGTCACCACAATGGGATTAAAAGTAGAATGTTTGTCTAATCATTACTTTAATTTGGATGGCTCAGAGCTTGACAACCAAATTCCGTCTGAAAAAGTTTTCATAAGAAGAATCTACTTTTCACTGAAATGTTTAAATTTCGAAAAAGACAAATAGTTATTTTATTGATCAAAGGCCCAGCAGGAGTAGAAGGCCCAAAAACGTTCGTGATAGTCGAAAAGGCCGGTCTTAGGCCGATGACAGATTAGTCTCCCAACGTTCATTGAACAGTATGTAATATGATGTACCTATAACTCTATCAGAAGCAGTCTAGTGTGATGATGATTCTGTCTACCGCATCATCTGTGGACGATGACACTAAACTAAGAAATTCCAAAACAGAGAAGAGGTGGCAAGGCCACATCTAGAAAATTCTTGAACAAATCAGCAAGTTCCTACAGTTTAAACTTTATATCCTATGATTATGTCATCTTCAACTTTGAGTTTGCTGCACTTCGTTAAATATGTGACATGATGTGTCCCAGAGTTCCTTAGCAAGTTGCGGATCACGGGAAATCGCTGAGGATTCGATGGTACTCCCGTTTCCTCCAAAGAAATATTTGCCTGATACTTCCTGCAAAATGTTCATCAACAGTCTCATCAAACCAGATAAGTGTTGATGAAGAATTCTGAAAGAGCTTGTCTTACAGGTGGAGCTAAAGCAGCATCAATGACAGATTCAGCTGCATCCTCTGAGGACTGCATGAGTTTAAGAATCTTGAGACCGCAAAACGCCAAAATTTGTATATACGAAGGAAGCTCATGCATTATATTTGTTTTTACTGCTCCTGGATCTACGGCTCTGCAACAAAAGAGAAAAGAACATCCAAAAAGAACACACATCAACTGAGTCCAAAGTCTTACAAGGTTGGCAAGAAGATCATTCAAACAAAAGAAGGATAATAGAGAGCGTACGCAACAGAGACGTGATGTGAATCATCCGTGAGGCGAAGCTGTCTATGCAGCTCGTATGAGAAAAGTAGAAGGCATACTATATTTCACAATTATATCAGGCAGCATCATCATGATATAAAGGAAAAAGAATAGCTTGTCATTGTAAGAGTATTGGCTTACATTTGGAATACTCATAGACCCTAGCACAAGGATATTGCTTTGATTCCGAAGAGTACACTCCGGTCACAGAATCCTTGTCAAACCTTGCAGAAAAAACTACAGAAAAATATAAACCCAGTAAAGACATTTACTCTCATGGTAGGATAAAAAAGTTCATTCGATTGGTTGAGAGAACATGATCACCAGAACGATGTGTAAAAGATGTAACATTCACGACCCTTGAAGGCACAGGGCTGTTTCTCAGAAGCGGTAAAAGAAGTTTTGTTAAAGAGAAAGCACCAATATAGTTTGTAGCGATCATCCTGACAAATATGGAGACAGAAAGTTTTAACATTTAGAGCTCAAAAAGTTGTGAAACCTTTGTAAAAACCTTACCTGTCAAAGCCTTCAACGGTTGGTCGACTCGATGTTGCCAGTATTCCAGCGTTGTTCACCAAAAGTTGGATTGAAGGATGTAAGTCTGAGTCTGAAAGCCACTGCTCTAGCGAGTTTCTGAACTTCAAAACTGATTGAAAAGAAGACATGTCAACTTCAAAAGCTTTGAGTTGAGCATCTTCGTTCTGCCTCTTAATTTCAGTCAACGTCTGTCAACAGAAAGTGGCAATTAAAAAGAAAGGTTCTTGCATCAAGATACAATGCGAGGGGAGGAAGTTGGAAATCAAAGGGACAGTAGAAAACCTTTGATAGTAAGTGAGAGGACCGTCCAACTGCAAAAATCGAAGAAAGATTCAGCCATGTCCCAACAAGTTATCCTCTGCTGATGCATTTGGCTCATATGATAAACATCTAAATGAACTATATTCTATATATATTTTTCAAAATATCCATACACTTGGCGGTTAGAATCACAGAATAAACAATCTAGCCGTTAAGTAAAAAGCAACAGTTTTTACCAAGAACGACGTAGAAGCCCTTCCTTGAAAGAGCAAACGCGGTGGCATTACCAAGCCCCGAAGTAGCCTGCAATGAATTCAACCAAACAACAGTAACCAAAAAAAAAAGAACTAAAAGAGTAACAAGTTTAATTTGGTCATTACATTACATCACACAGTATGAGGCAATGACTGATAGGAGAAGAGAGAATGACATACGCCAGTGATGATACAGATAGGTCTGTGTGAAGAAGTAGTCGATGAATGACTGGAGGAAGAAGAGGAAAATGATTTTGAGCCAAAGACCCTTCTTTTAAGCAATTGAAAGTAAGAAGAAAGGAGGGAAATGTTCCAAAACACAGCCATCCTCCAGAAATCAGATGAGCAGATAAAATGCAAAGCCTCCTTCAGCTTTTCCATTTGCATCATCAAACTACTGCCAACAAATTTCACAAGTGTGTTTACTTAACCAGAAACCATCACTGTAATAAAAAAACAGCACAAAGATCAACACTTTTACTTGGAAACCACTTGAGTGAGTCAAATTCATCTACCTGAACAACACTTTAGAGAATCTGTCTGACTAAATTAATCCTGCGAACTCCAAGCTCAGTAACGAAGTGGTGAAAATAATTAACAGTTCAGAGATGGAAACTCTGTTTCCGGATTCAAGGATCAGGCTTTATCGGTGAAAACGAAGCCGCGAACGACGAGTTTTCAAGGAAGAGAAGAACGAAGAAGAGAATTGGTGACGAAGAGACACTGAACTAGCAAATGCAGAAATCCACAAGGACCAATATAAAACTTTTGTGAATATATATATATAAGCTTCGTCAAATTACATTACAAACCCCAAACTTTTCTCTTTGTTCAAAATTCACCTAAAACTTGACTAGGTTATGAATGTGGTGAAACAAAACATGTACAGACAGACTGATCAAAGTTACAGAAGTACTCTTCAATTTCTCTTCTCTTACAAACAAACAAAAAGAATTTCTATGTTCTGCAAAAACTCTGACAAGCTGGTGTTTCAGACGATTGCCCAGAACTTCTTTCTGCAAAATAGAACAGTTTCTGTCTTCTTGTCTTTATTCTGCAGCTCATGTGTCTCAACTTCCCAAAGGAATTTAGGAGCCAAGTCTCGGACTTTTGAGATGATCGATTCCTCGTCTCTAATAATGATGAATCCCTACAAAACCCCACCAAAATACGCATTAAACACTACACTACTCTCAGTCATTACAATGAAGTTAGATGGGTTATGATTCATTGCTAATGACACAAGTAAGACATGGCCTAAGTGAAAAACCTGAGGGCGTATGATGCGGTCCATCTCAAGCATGATGTCCTCTAGTAAACAACCTTCACCGTGGTTTTGATAGTGAGACAGGAGATTGTCCGCGTGTAGCAGATCATATGTCCGGGGATATGTTGAGAACGGCTCACACCTTAAGAGCACACATATATTAATAATTGGAGCTAACGAAAACGATTGAAAATGAGAAAGTAGATCATACTTAAGCTTACCAATCATGGTAAGCACCGGTTAAGCCCCTCTGGTAAATTCCGGATAACGTATTGTTCATTGTAGCAGGCACAATGTTCATGACCCAAACGGGATATGAGTTCATAGCTGCAGCGAATCCACCAATGAACGCGTTTGTGTCCATCACATTCCGTACTTCTGTCTTGTTAACTTTCATCAACTCCCAGTAAAGATTCACTTGTTCTCTCCAGAAGTTTGTGTCCCGCGTAAATTCATCTTCGCTGATGCCTGGTGAAAGTTTTGCCGAGTGAATTAAAGGGACCAGACAGAACATTACGTACTTTTTACAATGAATTTGAATAGAAGAAATGTACCTAATTTTTGTAGACTTGTTGGATATGCCGATAGACGTTCAGCTAAAGAAGAGGATTTCTGTTGTATGTTCTCACTAATGTCTACACAGTCTCTAAGAGGAACTTTCCATGAAGCTTTGGAAACATCTTCCGAATCACATATAGTTATAAGCTCAAGCTCTTCATTCTTCCTAAGGCAAGCCTCGTCATCTTCTTTAACCCATATTGCAGTCTGTACCTTCCGGGAAATGAGCTTCCAGCACATAGCGGTAGTTAGGTTGAACAACTTATCCCAAATCACAGGGAAATCTTTATCCTTTCTATAAGCAGGTGGTGCTGAATACACAAAGTATCCATTGGGCCGGAGAAGGCGATTAACCTCTTTAATCAAGATACCATCTGCAGAGCCCAGCGTAAATTATTGTCACTTCTGCACAAAACCAAGCAACGCATTGACAAATAGAACGAACATCACAAGAGACGTACCATTTTCATGCCAATCAACACGACATCTCGAACAATGAACCATATCAAACGAGGCTGCGGGATATGGCATTTGCTTGGTGGCTATGGCAGAGATCATTGCGCCGATTCCTCTCTCTAACGCAAACTGGATTTGGTTTTCATGACCATCTTTAGGGGCAAAGGACATTGTCTTTATCCCCAGTGGAAGAAGATAAGCTGCAAAGCTAGCAACTCCACATCCAACATCAAGAACTTGTTCAACCCCAGCTGAACGCAAGTCACCTGTTTCGTTAGTCGTCATGTTTCCTAACCTATAACAAATCAGGGGGATCCATTTAGGCCTAAGTATAAAACCTGGTATGAGCTTCATAATTCCAAACTAATTAAGAAAGCAAAGGAATGATTAATTCAGATACCTCTGGATGTATTCTGGAGCTCCGTGTTTGAAATGAGTACCACCACCAGGGAACCACCATAACTGACCTTGCTCGTGCACCCAATTTTGCCCGCCTTTGACTTGAGCAAGATGTGTATGATTCACATTGCTTCTCCAAACGTAATCTCTGCTGGTTGGCCAACGTATTGGTATCTTATAATCTTTGGGCGGAGGTACCAGACAGAAGAGACGGTGTTCAAGTGGCGGGCAGTGTCTCTCAAGCTCTTCTCTTCTAGAAACATTAAAACTTGGGAGAAGCTGTTGCACATAAGTGACATTGTGACAAGGGATGTACTCATTGAACTCCAAGGGACAAACATTCACCCCTCTTTCTGGGATCACAGCAGGAGTTCTCCGGTAAGTAAGCTCAATTTTGTTGGCAAAACTCAATGGACCTGCAACCACAAAACTGTTGCTTTATCGATCTATGTCCTAATAAAAACTAGCGAGCTACTACGTTCGTCGACGAAATGATATCGAAAGCGTTCGATCTAGAAACAGAAACCCCAATGGGTTTCGATCAAAGAAGCTCCACAAATCAAGAAATTAATCCAAGAACGATACTTTAACGATATGCAGAGAAAAGTAGAGACATTGAACATACAGAGGGAGAGAGAGCGAACCAGATGGAGAAGAAGAAGAAGAAGAAGAAGAAGAAGAATTGGAAGAGGCTTGAGGAATGTAAATAGGTGTGTTGTTTCCGAAAATATAGCCGGCGAAGAATGATCCAACAACCAGCACGAGAGCCACCATTGCCGTTTGCCCCGATCTGGCCGAACCCAACACATAACCTCCTCCCATGGCTTTAAATTCCTCTTCTTTCTTTCCTTAAGAAATGACCTCACTCACGCTCTTTCTTCTTCTTCTTCCTACTCTCGCTCGCTCTTCGATTACCTCCTTTATACTTTGCTTACTCTAATCATGTGAATCTGTTTTGAGTAACTGAAACCAAGCAAAAGCTCAATCTCGTAGAAAAGAATAACAGAGAAATAAAAAGAAAGATCTCACATTTATTTATTATTACCCTCAATTGCTTGCTGTCGGTAACCCATCTGACGGGCACGTGACACACATAATCCTTCGACTCTTTTTGGAGACTGTCCCCAAAACTTTCTATATTCGTAGATTCACCCCTACATTTTCGTTATTGTTACTACACGTCCTCCCGAGTTTGTTTATTAACCATAATAATTAGTAGAGTATTATGCTCTCACTTCTTACACGATACAAAGAACCAAATGGTCATCTACCTTAACTTCTAAGGTATTTAGCTACTATCTGTCTAATTACTACAATAACAAACATACTTAAATGCAGATTGATACAATATACAACTGAGGAACATACTTATATGAATCTCAGTTCGACAAGTATTCATCTTCTCTCAACCAGAACCGCTTCTACTAGATCACAATGCCGAGTCTGATACAGAGGATCATCAAGGAACAAACATGTTCGATACCTGAACCGATCCTGTGCAAGCAACAGCTCAGCTCGCTTCAGATCATCACAACTTATTTCATCAAATTTTGCGTTTCTCAGGAAACCACGCCGTGCTGCATTTATCAATGCTCATCCGCCTCTGACAAATATGACGCTTCCATTGCATTGCGCGGCCAAACAGTAGCTTGCCAAGTATTTATCCATTTGGCCATCAATTGAGATGAACCAGTGAAAGATGTGTATGTGATACACACTTTTTCTTCTTTACTGTGCCATGCATTTTCACCTCATCAGAGCTTTGACCATCTTAACTCCTTACCCTCGTACCGATTGGGAGAAGAGAGTAACAACAAGTATCACTTAAGATCGATGAATGAACTACCATCGACATCCTGAAGAGTCATTTTACCCAAGTACACATCACTGATGTGAGCGGCGCACAGAGGGAGACACTTCCGATTCAGAGCTGAGTGAATTGTGCCCATGCCACGGACCCATTTCTCTTCGTCTAGTGGGTTGATATGCAAACGGTTTTGCAGTAGATGTACACGGTGCATGACTGTATCTGATCGTTCACAGAAACTGGCAGCACAAGAATGCAAGGGCTCATCAGATGCCAGCCTGATCAAAAGCAAAGACAGTGTCCCATCCACAGGTCTCGGGTCTGAAAGGTTCTTGTCTCCCATCATCTTGACCTCTCTTTCCAGTGGAAAATGCGCCTCTTCATTCCCGCAAAGATCAGACACTTTGAGATCTTTCGTATAGTGTTTAATAGCTTCACGTTTAGTGGATCTGTGCTTCTCTGCTAGTGTCAAAATACAGGAGAACCTCATATGATAACTTACAATGATTTTGACCATCTTAAAATTGTGGCAACAACAGAAGAAATCAAGCCATTTGCGCCCTACACCCGCATACCATTTGATGATATCAGAATCCTCAAGAGCCAAAAGGTGGCTGATAGGCCGTGGTCGTCCCATGTTGTTTGTGAACCCAACTAATTTAACAGCCTTTCTAACAAGTTCCTCAGGAGCTGACACCTTCATGCATAACTTAGTCAAATCCTCAACCGTCCTTTCAGCATATCTCTGTTCCTCTTCTTCTTCTACTCTCTTTTCCTCATCCTCTAGTTCCTTTTTAGCTTGGGTCGGTGCCAAGTGTTTATCCACCTGCTCCTGAAATTCATCGTAAGCATCAATCAGGTCTTGAGGTAATTTCTCTCGTATATGTCTCAAAGAGAGAAAATCTCCTCTAGTGAGCAGCCAATGCCATTTCCAGCGCTCTTCGAGAGACCCCATAAACTCTTGCATAACTTCCTCTCCCCAACTTTTGAAAATATCTCTGACCTCGTTCTCTATTTCATATTCGCATTTGAAACCGTTGCTCTGCTTGAGCTTCTTCAAGACATGTCTAAATATTTTCAGTCCCATCACCTTCCGATTCCTCTCCCTCGCATTTCTAAGCTCCAGTCTCCTAACTTCCTTCTGCCTCTCATACTTCTTCATTGCTCTGACCGCCTTCTCAGACATAGGCGGACGCAAAACCGAAGGTGGAACAGCTTGAAGATACACCCCTAAGAAACTGATCTTCTCCGACACTGCACTATGAATCGCTGTGTTGACTCTATCTACTTTCAGGTCTAGTCTCTCTTCCAAAACGTCTACAATCCTCTTCTTCAGTTCCATTGTCAGCATTTTCGAGCCCGACGTTATCACAAGTATCTCATCCAAATACCGAACTGCATAAATATTAATTGGCTTATAGAAAACATTATCACTACCTGTGGCTTCCTCCTCCCCTGCACCAACAAGACGAGGATTCTTCAGTTTCATCTTAAGCCTCATATCTTGAATCTCTTTATCAAGTCCATCAAAGTAAACATTGATCAAGATCGAAGACAATCCACACTCTTGTGGGAAACCTCTTCCACCGTTACACCCACCAAGCTCAATCCGCAGGATCCCACACTCAAACAGCCTCTTTATAATCTCAACCAACAAACCATCGTCGATTTTCTCTGCAACGAAACAACAGAGCTTATCAACATTTCCATCACTGAACATCTCTCGAGCAAAGGAAACACGAAACCACCAACGTGGATTCTCCACCGAGTTTTTCAGGTAACGAATCGCTGTATGCCTTCCCATACCAACACGTCCACCGTACGAAAACGTAGCGAATCGATCATCGTAGACGATCTCAAGAACCATCCTAATAGCTTCGATCAACACTTTGAGTTTTAGGTTTGGGAGAACAAGTGATTCGCACCGTCCGTTTTCTCTTGATGAGATGAACTCGACGCAGCATGAAACGATATCAAACTTCCCGTCGCGTATATCGCGTCCCATCTCTTCGACTGAGAACCTTCTCGAGACGCGATCGGTTAACTCGGTGGACGAAACGCCCGAGTTGGCGGCAAGACACAGGTTCTGACATGCGGCGAGAAGGACGGAAGGCAAAGCGACGGCGTTTTTAACGAGATTGTAGAACTTACCATGGGAGTATTGCTTGAGAACTATAGCTTCGAGCTCTGATTTCACCAATGGCGACGCTGTACTGAGATTTCTCGAGGAAGTAGAGATAAGGAAGGAGATTCCACGGTTGTAGAGAGAGTGGACTCTCGCCTGAAAAACCA
>KE153770.1:1061274-1078058 GCA_000411075.1 Sisymbrium irio | reverse complement strand
CCAAGTTTAGCGGATGGGAAACTCGAGCGGCCGGCGACGGTGGAGCCGTGGAGGGAGCAGACGATCACTTGCTTTTGGGCTTTGATGTTCGTTTCCTGATTTCGTGGGCCGTTCTCAAATATTTGGGCTTTTGGGCTTTGATATCCGTTTGCATATATCGGGCCGGTTCCCAACTTTTGAGGATCATGAACGAATTTACTTATACCATATATCAAAGATTTTCTGTAACTTACCTTCAATTACGTTCGAATTTCATTATAAACAAGTTAAGTATTTTCACGAGGTAAATTTTGTTTTACACTGAGAAAATCGTTCTATTCTATTAATTATGTTATGCAGTAAAATTGTGTTGATGTTTTTAATACTGTAATAATAATACAATTTGGTTCTTTAGAAACAAATTATAATATTTTATTAATTTATATAGTTATTAGTTTGTAAGGAAAAAAAAAACTAAAATAGCATCGAACAAGGTTTTGCACTGTTACATTGTGAAAACAAAATAAGGTGATTCTTTTATAAAGGTACTAAAAATTACTAAAAAAAGAGTACATATATTTGTATTTTTTTTTAAGTTTATATATACGAAAATTATACTAGTATTATACTGCTGAAACAGCTAAACAGGTGAAATAACATAATTTCAAATAGAAATGTTTTTTAACCGGACAATACAAAGAGTATTTTCAAAATTAGAAAAATTTGGTCATCAACGAATCTATATTATTTTATTACTGATGTTCACAGATGTTACGTCTCACTATGCATAGATGAATTATATATATTGGAAGTTTCTTCCTATATAATTAAGACATACATCTAAATTAACTAAGGAACACAAGTACAAAGGTTGTGTATGCAGGAAACACGACCGTATGGTGGACACCCAGACAAAATACAGTCGCTGAGTTTGGCACATTCACTACCAATAGGACCGCGACCAGCACATGTACACTTGTGGTCTCGGCATACTACATGTGTAGATCCTCTGCAACCACGAACATCACAATCCCCATGAGTCTCACAATGAAATTGACCTTCACTCCTCATTATCATGCCTGTGTATATATGTATATGAAAACAAACAATCAAAGACAAGTCAGACCAAACTAACTGAATCAGTTAATTGTCCTCCCGTCTAGTAGACGCATTTACATATAAATAATTAAATTATTCAACGCCCAGAACATATGCTACTTCGATCAAGTAGAAAATAAATGAAAGAGTTTTGTAATAAGACTTACACGAAGAAACTAAGAGAAGAACAACGAAAATGATTGTTACTTTTTTCATTTCACTTTTTTTTTTCAAATGTTTTTTATTTTCATTGTTTTTGCAGTGACTGAAAGCTTATTTATATGAGTTTTTTAGACATCATTTGAACGCCATCTGTGATAGAAATATTTTAATAAAATGGTAATTATGGAAATATATATGAATTAATCAAATCAATATATTTTAGGGATGTATTGGACTTAGTATTTTATAATGGTTTGCAGATTTTCTAAAATCTACTGTTATTTTTAATTTAAAAATCTCTTCTTAAATCATATGTTATTAAATATAGAATTTACCAAAAATTATTTGAAATATTTTTTTTATTTAATTAGCAATTTATAAATAGTAGTATCAAATTTACTATTATTCAAAGCAAAACAGTATTTTGGAAAAATGATTTATAAAAATGATTTAAGGAGATTTTGCATCAATTTATAGTTAAATATAATCTCTATGAAATATCACCACTGAAGATGTTTTCTGGAGAAAAACTCAAAACAGAAATCCCACCAAATTTAAAATTCTTTAAACCTCTTAAATCTCTGATCAAATACACCTCTCTTGGTGACTTAATTAGTAAAGTAGCATAATCTTTAATTATTGGACTTGGTGATGTCAAAAAAAATTTATTGGACTTGTTGCTTATACGAACAATTAATATTTGAATCAGAGTATGCATTATT
The DNA here is from genome assembly GCA_000411075.1 of Sisymbrium irio. Lineage (NCBI taxonomy): Eukaryota > Viridiplantae > Streptophyta > Magnoliopsida > Brassicales > Brassicaceae > Sisymbrium > Sisymbrium irio. The sequence goes on along the minus strand of KE153770.1, from coordinate 1,076,097 downwards.
TATAAATTACTACTTGCAAAGCTATGAAAACTTTCACAAACGTAGAAATAATTTTGTTTATTATATTGTTTTGTGACAAACGAACAAATGTATCAGTATTTTTTTTGCTTTTATGCTATTTTAGAGTTTTTCTATAAACTAATAATTATATAAATTAATAAAATATAATAATGTAAAACTGTTAACATTATTGATTTATATAGATTTTACTACTCTGAGTATATATGAATCCATAAATGTTTTCTCTCACATTAATATAGTTGAAATATATCTGATGTTTTTTCCTAAAAATGACATTTGAATTTTTTTTTCATTTAACCAAAATTTACAGATATATCCCAGAGCTAATAAATTTTTTCACATATTATCTTCAATATCTATAATATGTAAGTAGTCTCTATATTGTATTCTGAAAAATCATTTGGGACACAAAAAAATGTATTTTCATTTATAAACACAAAAAGACAGAAAACAAAAATGTTGAGTTTCTTGGACTTCCAACTTAAAATTAATTGGCAATGAATGGATTGACTAAATCTTTAAATGAAAACCTACTAATTTTTGACAAAAAGAAAAAAAAAAGAAATTTGGAGAAATGTTTTGGCATCAGATTAAACTAAGGGCAAGAGAAAAGGAAAGATCAAAAGTTTGGTAGATCATCGATCATATTAGATCCTGCTCTGGTCAATGCAATGTCGACATCCAGACCATGAACGAAATCAGCGAACCTATTAGTAGAAGCTGTTCTCATCAAAGGTCCAAGAACTCAAGTCCACGCTCTCGGTTTCACTATCGCTTAATTAGATTCCTGCCAGAAGCCGCGTGCAGATTGTTGTCAGCGACGAGGTCATCGAGTGAACCCGTTGAATTAAAATGTCCAGCGAGAACTACATAAGTTCCTTTGTCCTTGAAAAGCTGCTTATGCTCTATGTCACGATATGCGGGGGATGACAGAATCAGATGAATTATTATTTAATACTCATGTCCACAGATATTACATCTCACATGCATTAGATTATTTATATTGGAAATTTCTTAATTACTCTTTGGGCACAAACAAGTTAATTAGGAATACAATAACAGACATTGAGTGCGCAGATAACATGAGCGTATGGTGGACACTGAGTCCCAGTCAAATCACAGTCGGTGTCTTTGGAACATTTACCGCCAACAGGAGCGCCATGTTCACATGAACACTTGTGGTCTTTGCATACTACATGTGAAGTTTCATCGCAAGCATGAGCATCACAATCCTCATAGGTGATACATTGAAATTGACCTTCACTCCTCATTATTATGCCTGTGTATATATATGTATATGTAAACAACAATAAAAGTCAAGTTAAACCAAATCAAACCAAATTATACCAGATTTTTATAAGAAAGACTACCAAGATCAATAGAATATTGCAATTGAAAGGAAACTTATGATAAACGAAACATGCTTTATTTTTTACATGTGTAGATTTAAATGATTTAATTCCCAGCACATGTGCTTTCCATTGACAAAGCAGAAAAAAAATGATAAAGTTTGGTAAAACTTACATGAAGAAACCAAGAGAAGAACAACGAAAATGATTGTTACTTTTTCCATTTCACTTTTTCTTCTTCAAATGTTTTTAACTTCTTCCTTTTTGCAGTGACTGCAGGCTTGTTTATATGAGTTTTTTGTTCATCCTTTAAACACCATGTGTAATGGAAATATTTTAATGAATTGGTAATTATGGAAATAAATATGCATTGGTCAAATCAATATATTTGGTGACCTAATTAATAGAGTAGCATAATTTTTAGTTATTAATTGGACTTGTTTATTTGACCAACAAGTTATTATAATTGGACTTGTTTACTTGACCAACAATTAATATTTGAATGAGAATATGCATTATTTATAAAGTACTACTTGTAAAGCTATGAAAACTTTTACAAAATGTAGAAATAATTTTGTCTATTATATTCTTTTGTGACAAATGAACAAATGTATCAGTAAATCTTTTTGCTTTTATGTTATTTTAGAGTTTTCCTATAAACTAATAACTATATATATTAATAAAATACAATAATGTCAGACTGCTAACATTATTAATTCATAGAAATTTTACTACTCTGGATGTATATGAGTTCATAGATGTTTACATCTCACATCCATATAGTTGAAATATATTTAAAGTTTCTTCTTAAAAATGACATTCAAATTTCTTTTTTCTTTTTCAAAAATTTAAAAGTATATCCCAATTCCACAACTAAATAGGTAAAATATCAAACAATAATTAATGAAAACACATACATCCCACGCATGACACACCTAGTGGCTTATACTATTTACAAAGCACCAAAACACTTTGGAAACACTCCAAACTCTTTGTTGAACAAGAATCTAACCTGAATCAATTGAGAATCTCTTCACTCGAATCAATCAGTCTAAGCATCTATAACACCAGCATAGGTTCTTGTAAACCGGAATCTTCTGAAGAAACAGTAACCAGAACCGAGCCGTTATGTTCTTCTTCTTCATCATCATTTTCTTGTTTGTAATTTATAGTAATATTTGAAACAAGAGTATCTATGTATTAGAATTTATCAATACATAAAAATATTTTGGTCAATGACTCTATATTATTTTACTACTGATGTCCACAAATATTACATCTCGCATGCATTAGATGAATTATATTGGAAGTTTCTTCCTATATAATTAAGATACTCCAATCATTTGGACATAAATAAATTAACTAGGAACACAAGTACAAACGTTGTGTACGCAGAGAACACTACCGTATGGTGGAACACACCGGCCAGACAGATCACAGTCGCTGACTCTGGAACATTCACCGCCAATAGGAGCGTGATAGGCACATGTACACTTGTGGTTTTTACATACCACATGTGTAGCTAGTCTGCAACCACGAGGATTACAATCCCAATCTTCGTTACATTGAAACTGACATTCGCTCCTCATTATCATGCCTGTGTTATATGTAAACAACAATCAAAGTCAAGTTATAAACGAAATAAAACCAAATTGAACCAGATGATTGTCCTCTCGTTTATTTTATGAAGAAGAAAACTGAACTATTGGGGCATATCTTTGTATTTTTATTTCAGTAAAGGGGAAAATTTTCGAAAAAGAAGAAACAATAAAAGTATAGTAACAAAATCTTTCCATTCTTCTTTTAACTTGTTAGGATATCTATCTAAACTAGCAAAAGAATTCGTGAATTATCGCTTTTCAATTAAATGGTGTATATATTTTCCAAAAAATAATCGCATATATATATGTGTGTGTGAATAAAGCAAATACCTAAACCAAATCTTTATAAGAAGGAAGACGTCGACGTACTATCAGGATTAATCGTGCAATTGAAAGGAAGTTTCAGATAAAAGAAAAAGAAACATGTTTTATTTTTTACATATACAGAATTAAATTATTTAACGCCCAACAGATGTGCTTTCCATTGACCAAGTAGAGAAGAACTGAACAAGTTTTGTAAAACTTATATGAAGAAACGAAGAGAAAAACGATAAAAATGATTGTTATTTTTTCCATTTCACTTGTTCTTCTTCAATGTTTTTAACTTCTTTCTTTTTGCGGTGATTACAGATTTGTTTATATGAGTTTTTTGTGTTTCCTTTATACACCGTTCGTAATAAAAATATTTTTTATGGACTGGTAATTATGGAAATAGATATGAATTGGTCAAGATAATATATTTGGTGACCTAAGGAGTAGTATAATCTTTAATTAATTAATGGACTTGTATCTTTGACCAAACAATTAATATTCGAATGAGAGTATATATGCATTTATTATAAATTACTACTTTTTGAAAACAAAGCAATTAAACTTTCATAAAACGTAGAACTAATTTGTTGTGTTTATTATATTTTTTGTGACAAACGAACAAATGTATTATATCATAATCTTAGTCTGCTAACATTTATAGCTCATAGAGATTTTACTACTCAAGTATATATGAGTCCATAGATGTTTACATCTCACATTCATAGTTGAAATATATTCGAAGTTTTTTCTTAAATAATAGTATAAGACATAAAAGACAAAAGACAACAACAACTGCATTCCATTTTTTTTTTTCAGAATTTTACAGGTATATCCCAATTCCACAATTGAATAGGTGAAATTTCAAACAATAATTATACACAACATGCATGATGCACCTAGTGGCTTATACTATTTACAAAGCACCAAAACACTTTGGAAACACTCCAAACTCTTTGTTGAACAAGAATCTAACCTGAATCAATTGAGAATCTCTTCACTCGAATCAATCAGTCTAAGCATCTATAACACTACCATAGGTTCTTGTAAACCGGAATCTTCTGAAGAAACGGTAACTGGAACCGAGCCGTTAGGTTCTTCTTCTTCATCATCATCATCTTCTTGGTCTACTTCATGTTCTGATACAGAGCTATTATCCATCTCCCTCTCCGGAATATCGAGCTGTACACTCTCCGGCAGCTCAGTACTCTGATTCCCAATAGACATTCCCAAGTTCTCTCTTCTAACAACGTTTAACACGAAACCATTACTCGTTCTCTCAGGCTGTAGAAGATCACCTTCAGTAACTGTTATGCTTGAAGTGTTTGCTCCAAGGACGCTGCTATTGCTGCTAGATTCCCTCTTGTCAGATTCGCTCTCGGAATGAGCCACCATGGATCTGGAGCTTGGACTAAAGCTTGGACTAAGCGGGCCAGGAACCGCTGGTGAGTTAGGGCTGCTACTAAATCCTGCTCTGGTCAATGCAATGTCGACATCAAGACCATGAACGAAATCAGCGAACCTATTAGCAGAAGCTGTTCTCATCAAAGGTCCACCAGTCCTTGTCCAAGAACTCAAGTCCACGCTCTCAGTTTCACTGTCGCTTAGATTCCTGCCAGAAGCCGCGTGCAGGTTGTTGTCAGCGACGAGGTCATCCAGTGAACCGGTCGAGTTTTCTCTGGCAATGACGTTCCAAGATGGGATTCTTCTAGAAGCATTGAATCTGGTGGTTGAAGCTAATCCGTGATGAGACGAGGACGTGCCACCAGTAGCGGCTCTCTCGGCGCTTCTCTTGAGCCTCCGCATATGGTTAAGAATAGCTACACACTCATCAAGCGCAAGCTCGATCCCGCAGTTTGCTTTTATGGCTGAAAGCTTCTCCCAAGTGCATCTTCTTCCTTGGTTAGCCGCTTTCTGAAGCTCGACATGAGTCGGGTTTTGTATAATCTTCGAGTACTACACAAAAATCCACAACACTATAAGAATCTAGCCAGTCCAAAGATTCTGATTCTAATCAACGCAAATTCAAGATTTAAGGATTTGGATCAGAACCTGAGCAAGAGTAGCAGGCATTACAACTGTTACGTCACCTTCCCACTCCTGAGCAAAAAGCTTTGCGAGTCCACCAAGCGGAAAACCGAGCTCCAGTACTTGGTTGCATCTATGTTTAACCTCCATCTCCACTAGATGCGCAAGCTAAAAAGGCAAAAAAAGTAGAGCAGTTATAAGTTATAACAAAGGGGACGGAACAGAGACCAATACAAAAGAGAGTAAAAAGGTAAAACAAGTGGAGCAGTAGGGAACTGAACAGAGACAAAAAAAGAAACTGAGTTAACTTACGACATATACATACCTTTGCTGCGAATCTACCACCATAAGCTCGAACTATATCCTTAAGACGCAGTAACGGAGCAATGTGAGGATTGGCTTGGCTCACAATAAAATGATTGACATTGAACAGTTCCTTAAGCTGCATCATCGGTAAATCCACCTCCAAACTACCATCTCTCCACCGGCGTACAGGTGATTTAGTACCTTCTTCTGGATCCAAATTGAAGGGTGGATGATACGGCACGATCTCTCCACTTCTATCTTTAGCCATTAGTTCTTGAGCTTCAAAGAGACCGGGAAAAGCACAAGAAGCAGTCACCGCGCTCCATATAACCACGTGAGGCGAGGTCAAATAGTTAAGACACCGAGGCGGTTCGTGTTTTCTTGGGGAGCAAACCGTTATCCCCAGTATCCTTCCTGTTATATCATAAGCTTCTTGGAATGTGAGATTGCATGTGAGGTTTCTAAGCATGCATTGCAACTGTCTGATATCATGTAGAGCACCTTGTGTCATTACCCTTTTCACGATTGTGAAAACGCTTCCTAGCTGATCAAAGAACTGTAAAGAATGCAAAGAGTTCTCAAAGAAACTCTGTAGCTCTGGCCAAGACCTTGAGGCTACAACTGAGCAAATTATGGACCCAACACTAGAACCAGCGATTATCCGAGGTAAAAGCTTATGCTCAACCAAAGTCCTAACCACACCTACATGAAACGCACCAAGGGAAGCCCCACCACTCAGAAGCAAAGCCGTTCTACCAAAGGCATGCCGTGTTTCGTGCATAAAGGAAAGCTTCTCTTCTAAAGAGAGCTCCTCTGAGTCAGAGTTACAGACCATTCTCAACTGAGTAGAGACCTCATCGATATAATCTTTGATATGTCTAGGAACCTGGAGTCTACCTTTATGAAGCTCGGAATTACACATATTACCGAGATTCCTAACGAGATCAGCTCTCATACAGAACATGATGTCTCTAAGCGAGCCTTCTTGGCGACGATGACGAAGCTCCTGAAGCTTGTTCTTAACCAAGTCTTCATCGTAAAGATCAGATTCATTCAACTTCGGAGTCTCCTTTTCTAGCATCTTAGCAGCGTGAGCCCATTCCTCATAAGTCAAAGCCGTGCGCATCATGTTCCTCCAGAACTTCCTCCGGTAAGCCATTTCAGCCTTCAGTTTCACATTAGTGTATCGTTTGAGCACGAAGGCGATGATCGTGACAACCGCTAAGATACCCTGAGGGTTCCGGGGATGAAACCAGGATACAAAGGGCGAAACGAGGAGCTTGAATCTAAGGAACCAATGCAGCAAAAACCGAAAGAGATCACGCCGAAGCTGAACCATTGATTTACAGAACAAGACTCTGAAAGCAATGGTTCGACCCATGATAGATGTTGGTCCGATTGAGAATGGATCAACATTGGCCTCGTTACTAATATCCATTAGAGACAATCTACGTGTTCAACTGTAAAGACAAGAAAAGATAGAAACTTTGAGTATTAGAAGCTGTGCAGAGAAACAGAGCTGTGATCTATTCTTAGATTCTGAAACCAAAGTTTGACTAACGATGAAGAAATTCCCAAAATTGCAATCAAAGCAAAGGAAAGTATGATCCTTTAGCTTCAAATCGAGAAAGGGCAGATGATTTGGACGAGATCAAAAAGAGAAATTTGAATCGGAGAGAAGATTCATCACGAGAAATCGTCAACGAAATTACCTGAAGCGTGGGGCTTTGGGGAAGGTGAGAACAGAACCGAGAAGCAAGAAGAAACGTGAAGCAGAGAGTTTGTTTACTTGGGAAAAGAGAATTAATCAGAAACAGAGGGGAGAGAGAGAGAGAGACGTAATAAATCATAAATGGGGAAATTTTAAAAAATAAAAAAAGAAGATTGCATAGGGAATCGCGACGAGATAAGAGAGGGCGATAATGGTGACTCAGACTCGGCCGAGAAATGGCCGATCACGACGGCTTCTTTTTTTCTCTTCCTTTTTTGGATAAACGTGAGAGTGAGAGAGAGAGAACAAACAAAATATGTCGTCGTTGTTGGATAAGATTTACGCAATTCCCCCACGTGGAGTTTCAGACATCAAGGTGTTGTCGTTTCAATTGGTTAAACAGCGTGTTGTTTTATTTGAAACGCCGCGTTACTTTTTTTCCTCCTCCATACGCTGCGTTTTAGACACCAACTATATTAGTGTGGTACTGGCAACAAAAATGATTTGATAATGCGTTTCTAAATTTATAATTCTTCTTACTTTCTAACCGGTTAATCTTTTGGATTTGTATCAAGGAATAATTTCTAATTTTATCAATGTCGATGTTATGCATCTGAACAAAATTGTATAAATCAACACGAGAGAAAGATTCAGTTGTTGATACTTTGATGTTATTTAACTTTTCACCATGTTATGTGTCATAAAAAACAAAACAGACATAACTTTCTTATATAATATGAACATGTTGTAATCTTAAGAACTAGAGTACATCACAAGAATAGCTTGTAGCATACCAACATCTAGTCTGTGCAAATGCATGTTAAAAAGCCAAAAGAACCAGAGAGTTGTATAATTTATTCCTCAAAATAAATGAAAGATTATGCTTTTAGTCTTAAAAAGATGAGAATATTATAAGTGTGATCTTGATCGGGTGATTCATACCAAGGCAAAGTAATTTGGACTATAGTCCGACTATTCGTGTTGTGAATATTATAAAGGTCCGATCAAAGCGGTGATCTCGGCAGATGGATTTTAAAGTCACGTGGTAGAGGTGTCATCAAACACACCTTTCTCAGGGTCCCACATTTACGCGTTCTTATTCATATTCGTTAGATCTTACCTTTCTGGACCTGATTACTAGTCTATATTACAAAGTGACGATGGTTTGGCAATGAAAAAGTTTTGAGTTACTTCGAATCTAGCTAGAACCATGAACTTTGGAAGATTATTTAAAGTGAAACACGGCTCGTACATAACAACAAGGCATCTCACTGATTATTATACTAGTACTATTTACGGTATATCCTCTTAAGTCTCTATAACATAGAAATTTAATGTGTTTTTTTTAGTCAACTAAGTGTTTTTGTCTCACAACCTCGCTTAATTGAAATATATCTTTAGATTCTTTAGTTTTTTCAATGAATTAATATCGAACTAACAACCACATTCATTGTCCAATTAATTCGCAGCATCAATTAATTTGTCTATCAGCAATAATTTAATGAAGACAGATATTTTTTTTTTGTGCCTCGTGTTGTTTTTCTTATTCTCATCAATGTAATTTCAGCTAACGCTTTATTCTCTGATTTATATCAACAACACAAAAAAAAAACTGATGTGACCATAAGAAAACCCTTAATATGTATATTTAATTCGCAGATGTTTAACTAAGGAGTTAACATAAACTCTTAAGAAGTTACAAAATATACATTTATTTGCTCAATGAATTAATTATGAATTTTTAAAAGAATTTAGTAAATACTCCATAAACCAGGACAGGTATACATTTTAAATTATAAAAGATTTTTGAAAGCGAAAGAATATTTGATCAAAATAGAGAAGGGAGGGAGGGTGCTATAAAATTCAACTTCGACGACTCTCATCAATCATCATAGTGTTCAAACACGAATGACACCAATTATATAAAAAAGAAATTTAAAAATTTCTGATCTTTGACGAACGGAGAGAATCATATTCAATGGCAATTGTGTGAATTCTGATCATCTTCTCCACGCAGAGAGATTTCCGGTAATAAGTCAATAAAGCTCGAAACTTTAAACAGAGGATGTCGAATCCGATGTTGGCGGAGAAATGGGAGAGCTCAAGTAGAAGAGATCATAAAAGGAGAGAGAGGAAGATGTGGAGGAAACCCATCAGGATTTCCAGACTCCCCAGTTTCGGATTCTCCGGCTCGGACTTCACTGTCGATCAGATTCCGGCCATCTTCTCCGGCTACACTGCCGAGTCTGAAGACTCCTCTTCTTCTGATATGTCTGATGATTCCAGAACTTACTCTAAATCATCTGATGACAACGAGGAGATTGACCAGGCAAGTCTCACATCCTGTTCTGTTTTCATTTTCTTTGTTCCTCTGTTCTTGTCGGAATCAAAGAGCTCGATAGATGTAATTAGAATCTGAGATCTGTAAGATTGAGTTTCTGTTGGTGGACTTTGGTTCAGGAAAGTTCGAAATCTGTGAGTAGACGAACGACTTTGAAGAAACTCAAGAGTATATCTCGAATGTCAAGCATGAAGAAGGTTCTTAGGAGACAGTCAACGAGGAAAGTGTCTTTGGGAGGACATAGACTGAAGAAGATGAGATCTATGAAGCGTTTAACTTCAACTTCGAGACATATCCTGAGGAAGAAGGATCTTGATTCGATTTCCAGGGAGGACTTGGGGTTCTTAGAGCCTCATTACTCGAGACCAACGAGCTCTTCAGCTTCCAAGAATGTCGAAAACATTCAGAAGAATCTCCAAGTAGCTAGGCTGAAGAGAATATCAAGTTTGAGATACAATGGCTTGCTCAAAGCTACGTGTTCTTCAGCTATGAAAGGTTCTTCTTCTTCTAAGAAGAGTAATGATGTTTGCAATTATAGGTACTGTTCTCTGCACGGTCGGCCTCATAGCCACGCTGCAGACAACAGTGTTAGTGTTCCGTCTCTGAAGCGATTTGTCTCGATGAGGAGGAGGTTTATGAAGAGGCAGAATAGCGTGAACCGGCGTTTGGTGTTATTGAAAAGGACTTTGAGCAGAAAAAGAGGACCTTTAGGAGGAGGTCGGAGTGTGAATGATCAAGAGTCGAAGCAGGTGAATGATGATAATGCAGGTGGAGAAACCAATCAAGAGATTTTTGTAGAAGAGGTTTCTAGCTCGGAGAATGGTGGAAATGATTCAGAATCAAACGGAAGATCAACTGAGACGGTGATGGTAGATGTTGATGATGATGTTTATGGAGGAACGGACTCAATGGAGACTGGTGCATCAGCTACAAAACAATTTGTCCAGGAATCTAAACCGGCGATTATGGACAATCCAGATGGCAGAGTTGACAAAGATATGGAGGAAAACGCCGCACAATGGCACGGTATATGTGAGCAAACTGTGACGGGTCTCGATCATGGTGATGGGAAGGTGGAGGGAACGAAGTGTGAAGAGACTGTGGGAGATAATGAGGAAGTTTGCAGGGGAGGTTCTTCTGGTGAAATACGAGAAGACGATGGAAAGAAAACCGAAGATGTCTGGAGTAACAAAGAATCTAAACCGGAGATTATGGATGATTATGATGGAAGCATTGACAAAGATTTTAAGGAATCTAACGTGACAGGTGTTGATTATGTTAATGGGAAAGCCGAGGGAACAAAGAGTGAAGAAACCGTGGAAGATAATGAGGAAGTTTGTGAAGAAGAAGGTGAAAAGAATACCGAAAATGTATGGAATGATACTGTTACGCTTGTTAAGCAAGCGTTTGATGAGATACTTGCAGAAATCACCGATGATGAGTCCTCTGATGATATTTATATTACAAAGAATGATACTTTAGAGGGTGAATTGGCGAAAGAATATGATGATGTTGCAGATGATTCAAGTGATTCGACTGGTTCGGATATGCATCCTATTGAACGAAGGGACACACATTTGTCTGTAATTGTTTCAACTTCTCATATGGGAGAGGAAGCTGATCACAAGAGAGGTGCCAAGAATTGGAGTTACTTGAAAAGGGTAATTCTTCTCAAGAGGTTTCTCAAGTCGTTGGATCGAAGAGAGAGGCGCAAGTGTTCTGATGTTAAAGAGAATGAAACAATAATGCGGTTAAGAAGAGAGTTGGTTGGAGAGAGGAAGAATGCAGAAGAATGGATGCTTGATCATGCTCTTAGGCAAGTCATTACGACACTTGCTCCATCGCAGAAAAGGAAAGTGAAACATCTTGTCAAAGCTTTTGAATCTTTGATGCTTAGTCCTGCAGATGGTGGCTCTAGAGGTCATGGTGGTCTTCCCGGAAGAGAAGAGAAGAAACCAGTGAACTCGCAAACTATCTTGAGAGACAATAAAGACATTAGTGATCAACCAGGTTTATCAGGAAAGGATCTTCAAGAAACAAAGTTAACTAGCGAAGCGTCATTATCTCTGTCTATTGGTATGAGATCGGATGAAGCTTTGGAACTAATAGCTGATTCAGGTTTAAGTCATCAGCTTGCTGTGGAGGAAGAATTAGATGGGTTGGCTTCAGGTTCATCTATAGAAGAAAAAGAAGAGAAGACAGGAGAATCTGAAAAGCAGAATCTTTGTACATGGAGGAACCTTATACAGAAGCACATGGTTTTGGGAGGAAACAATGAGAGAAGACATGATGAATCTGAGGAAGAACACAAGTGGTCCTATGGAATTGATACAGGTATTGAAAAGGATGGTGATGTTGCAGCTGTTAAATCGTTTCAGCAAGCATTTGAAAAGATTCTCTCGGAAATCCCTGACTCATCGTTTGATGATGAAGAGATTGTTTCGGAATCATCTAATTCTGTTAAAGAGGAGAAAGAAGGTCATGGGGAGACTAAAAGAAGCTGGAACAGCCTGAGAAAGGTGATACTTTTGAAAAGATTTGTGAAAAACTTGGAGAACGTACGGGTGTATAATCCAAGAAAGTTGAGGAATCTACCTGTTGAATCTGCATTGGAGGCAGAAAATGTATTACTAAGACATCAATCAACAATGGAGGGAAGAAGAACAGATGGAGAGGAACTGATGCTAGATTATGCTCTGAGACAAGCTATATCAAGGTTGGCTCCTATACAGAGAAAGAAAGTAGAACTCCTTGTACAGGCCTTTGATACAGTTCTTGATGGCCATGAGACTCTTAAACAGACCAAGAGCACTGACTGTGAAGTCAGCAAAGATGAGGAGAAGATTGCAGATGTCTTTTCAAGATTTCAGGTACATCAAAAGGACTTGAAACAAGAAGAGGAAGTTGATACTCCCCGGAACAATGTTGAAACTAGCGCAGAAGGAACACTGAGAGCAGAGAAAAATAGTGAAGTTAACAAAAATGAGCAGAGGACTGCAAATGTCTTTTCAAGATTTCAGGTGCATCAGAAGGACTTGAAAGGAGAAGAGGAAGTTGATTCTACACCGAGGAAATCCAGAAATTTACTTCCTCCTATCAGAAATGTTAAACAGCGAATCGTGGTTGAGAAAGAGAAAGATTCGAGAGTGTGGAAGCTCATCTATAAACACATGGTAACAGAGAAAGAAGGAACTGGTTTTGCAAATGGTGAATCTGTGGGTTCAGTTGAAGGTGAATGTGATGATGAGGCTGGTGGTCTTCAGATTGATGCAAGAAGAAGCGGAACAGTTGCACTTGTGAGAGAAGCTCTTGAGAAGATTCTGTCTGAAATCCCAGACAACTCGTCTGATGATCAATCCATGGACAGTGATATAACTAACGATCAAGAACTATTGGAAAGAAATTCACAAGTCAGTGAAGAGTCTATCACCTCCAAACCAAAGTCTAATGAGAAGAGAGTGAAAGGATGGAACAACGTGAAGAAAGTCATTCTTCTAAAGAGATTTGTTAGCGATTTAGGAAGTCTGACAAGACTCAGCCCCAAGACACCTCGGGTCTTGCCTTGGGAACCTGATCCAGAAACCGAAAAGATCCGTTTGAGGCATCAGGAAATTGGAGGAAAGAGGAACTCAGAGGAATGGATGCTTGATTATGCTCTGCGACAAGCCATATCGACACTAGCACCGTCTCAGAAAAGAAAAGTCTCTCTTCTTGCACAAGCTTTCGACACTATAAGCTTACAAGATGTTGGGAGTGGTTCGACTCCCGGTTCAGCATCAACGTCCAGAAACATCTCTCGTCAATCCAGCATTTCTTCTACGGTGGTCCATAGTGAAAATGAAAGCAATGCTGAGATCATAAGAGGAAGACTGAGAAATCTACAAGAGGATCTCAAAGAGACTACAAAACTTGATGGTGTAGCCTATGATTTGGAGGAGAGACAACAGTGCTCGAGCTTGTGGCGATTATTATGCAAACAGATGGAAGACAACGAGAGAAACCAAACATTGCCTGAAGAAACAAGAAAAGAAGAAGAAGAAGGAGAAGAAGAGTCGAAGGAAGACACAAAAGTAGATGGTGAAAATATGGAACTTTACCAAACCGAAGCAGTGGAGCTATTAGGAGAAGTCATAGACGGAATCTCTCTTGAAGAGAGTCAAGATCAGAAGCTCATCCAAGGAGAAAAAAGACAGAACTCTGAAACTATACAGGTTTCGCAAGTGAGGATTAACAGGTGGAGCAACCTCAAAAGAGTGATACAACTCAAGAGATTCGTCAAAGCGTTAGAGAATGTGAGGAAGTTTAACCCAAGAGAGCCTCGGTTCTTGCCGTTGGACCCCGACGTTGAAGCAGAAAAAGTGAACCTAAGGCATCAAGAAACTCAGAACAAGAGAAATGGGGAGGAATGGATGGTCGATAACACGCTTCAAGAAGTAGTTTCGAAGCTAACACCAGCTCGGAAACTTAAAGTTCAGTTATTGGTGCAGGCTTTTGAGTCACTTTCCGCTACAGGAAACTGAGACAAACACAATGTCTTATTACACAGTTTTTAATTCATAAGGTAAACAAAGTCTCATAGCACTGTACTCTTTACATGGTGTGTCCATCTTTTGGTAACTTCTCAACAGCTTTACAGCTTCAGAAACAAACAACCATGAAGAAGGTACAAGATGGGCAAGACTAGATCAAGGAACTGGAAGATTAACTAAAGACTTATTATTTGTCAATGATCTCATGTTTTTTATTCTTCCTTTTTTGTTTTTGCAAAGGCTTTTTTGACATTACCTGTAATGTGTGTCGAAAGGTATTATACCTTTATTTTTCAAAGAGGTTGAATTACAAACAAAAGAAGAGATTATTTGCTCTTCTTCAATCCGCCCACCTCCATTAGGTCTCTGCTTTACAACCCTCTCCCACCCTTCTCACCTTTATTTATAAGTAACACAAAAAAGGAATATTGCAGTTCAAGTAATCATGGGAATTAGAAAAGTATCATGTTATAGTAACAAAATAACAAAAATACGATCCTTTTAAGTGGAGCTTAATCACACAACTAAAGAATCAGAAAACTTCCACATGTCTCTCTCTGCCTCCGTCGTTGTTGCACGTGTATTGTCCTCCTCTCCCACCGCCGTGAAACAAAACCCCCTGAAACGC
>KE153770.1:996383-1041789 GCA_000411075.1 Sisymbrium irio | reverse complement strand
ATTCAATACCGTTTTTGGTTCTTGTTGTTGTTCAGGTGAGCCAACTTGTAGCACAAATATTCCAAATGAGAGTGAAAATGAAGAACTTGATGGGAGTAATGGAAGGAGGATCTATGCCTGCATTAAGCGATCTCGAGGACGCAATGAAAGCAGAACAAAAGGTTTCTTCTTCTTCTTCGTCTTCACCTTTCACATGTGACTGAGAGCTTAATTGATTTTTGTAAATGAATCTTTAGGCTCCACCTGGAACCGCAAGGAGGAAGAGAAAGGCGGAATCAAGGAAGAAATTCGTGGAGTCAGCATCAAGCAAGCCAGGTCCTCGTGGGTTTGGGTCTGGCAACTAAAAACAGTTGTTTCAGTCTTTGGGATACTTGGAGCTTAAGAATCCAAAACTGGTTAATCTCAAAAACGGACTATTTTTGTGTTATTAGTTAATTAATTAATGAATATAGAATTCTCCAAACCCCACTTTGGGCTTTCGGTTTAACAAGGCCAGCCCGATAGAAACTTTGGGCTTCAAACCCATGATGACACAACATCGTTGCTGAGCTAATTAACCGAATCAATCAGCTTCAATTTTTCGGTTTATGTTCGGTTTGAGAGTTTTCAAATAAATATCTCCGGTTAAGGAGAACTGTCAGCCCCAAATTAAAAACAAAACTGTTTTCATTTGGTTGTCAGTTAGCAAAGGAGAAAATGCCATTTCTCCTCCGCCCAACGACGCCGTGTTTCCTCCTTCCGCCGCCGCAATGCAACCATCGAAGCTCACCTCTCTTTCTCAAGCACCCAATCCATCCATCTCCGAGACGTCAGAGCTCCGGAAAACCCACCGTATTCCTTATTCGGGCCAACACAACAACGGTGAACTCGCTAAAACCCTTCGAAAACGTTAAACCCTATCTTCAATCGGAATCAAGAACCATCCTCGCTGGCTGGCTCTGCAGCTTCGTCTCTGTCATGTCTCTCTCTCAGATCATCCCCAGGATCGGCTCCTTCACCTCCAACCTTAACGCAAACGCAGCGACCCCGATGAAGCTCAGAAACGCTGGTCTCGTCTTGGCGGCTCTGTTTCTGGCTAGGGTCGTCACAGGTTATCTCCAGCAAGCGTATCTATGGGAAGCTGCTTTGAACTCGGTTTACAAGATTCGTGTTTTCGCGTACCAGAGGGTTCTAGAGAGAGAACTAGAGTTCTTTGAAGGTGGGAATGGGATTTCATCAGGTGACATTGCGTATCGTATCACTGCAGAAGCTTCTGAAGTTGCTGACACTATCTATGCTCTTCTCAACGTGAGTTAGTAATGCAAAAAGATCATCACTTTTTGCAATGAGAAAAAGTTTCAATTAGTTTTTGCTCACTATAAAGCTACGGTTATTGCAGACAGTCGTCCCCAGTGCTTTCCAGATATCTGCCATGGCGACACATATGGTAGTTGCAAGTCCTCTCCTGACACTTGTCTCTGCAATGGTGAGTGAAAGTTTTTGTCTTTTTGTTTTTTTTTTTTTTCTTCTCTTCAGTTTCTTTGTTTTGATTCTAGGTGATCCCATCTGTTGCGCTTGTCATAGCATTTCTTGGTGATCGGCTTCGCAAGATATCGAGAAAGGCTCAGATTGCATCTGCGTCTCTCTCTGCTTACTTGAATGAGGTATTGTTTTTATGATTCCTCTGTTCTCCTTCTTTGAACATCTACGTTTACTAAAGCAGAGCTTTTATCTACAGGTCCTTCCGGCAATTTTGTTTGTCAAGGCTAATAACGCAGAGATTTCTGAAACTGTGAGGTTTCAGAGGTTTGCTCGCGCTGATCTATCCGAACGTTTTAAGAAGAAGAAGATGAAGTCACTTATCCCTCAGATTGTTCAAGTTATCTATCTCGGATCATTGTCCGTGTTTTGTGTTGGAGCGGTGACGCTTGCAGGCTCTTCTTTAAGCTCTGGTGCGATTGTCTCCTTTATGACATCATTAGCTTTCTTGATCGAGCCTGTCCAGGTATAAACATTTTTCAGCGTGGCATTTCATGTCTTGTCTCCATAATTTTGCATTTAATACCTAGAGTATGTTATCTCTAGTCCTGCTTTTCTCGTAATTTTAATCTTATGTGACTTCCTTAATCTGTAGTTCTTCTAGACGCTGCCCTATTACTTCTCTTCTTTTGCTTCACTATTTAGGATTATCAGATCTACTTTGGCCTAGTCATCTCCTTAAGTAGACATCCTGCTTAAGCTTCTTTCCTTTGAGGAGCTGTCTTATTGTGATTTTGAATCTAAAGAATGATGCAGGATCTGGGAAAAGCTTATAATGAATTGAAACAAGGAGAGCCAGCGATAGAACGTTTATTTGATTTAGCCTCCTTAAAATCTAAGGTAGACTAATACTAAAACTTTCCTCTGATCTTCTCTTGAGTATATACCATCAATAAAGAGGTTTCTATTTTTGGTTTATGTAATGCAAAGTGATTTGGTTGCGTTTTGAAAACTAGGTCATCGAAAGACCTGAAGCCATTCAACTGGAGAAGGTTGCAGGCGAGGTTGAATTGTGCGATGTTTCGTTTAAATATGGCGAAGAGATGCTTCCTGTTTTAGAGGGTTTGAATCTTCATATTAAAGCAGGAGAGACTATAGCTCTTGTTGGGCCATCTGGTGGAGGGAAGACAACACTGATCAAATTGCTTCTCCGCCTTTACGAACCTTCATCTGGTGCGCAAATCTTGTTTCTTCACTTGTCTCTGTCGTGATCACAATGTTTAGAACTAAATGATTTTGTCATGGCACAAATTCTGTTTTTACATTATTAGGCTGTATCTCTATTGACAAAAAGGACATCAAGGATATCAAACTGGAAAGTTTGAGGCAGCATGTTGGTCTGGTTTCACAGGACATCGTAAGTTCCACTCCTCAAAAGTTTATCATTTCTTTCATGACTCATCCCAATGTTGTTTATAGTGGTTCATCTAAGTAACTTATCTTTGTCTACACATACAAGACTCTGTTTACGGGGACGGTTGCTGAAAACATTGGGTACAGAGATCTCACGACAGGGATTGACATGAAGAAAGTTGAGCTTGCTTCCAAAACTGCAAATGCTGATGAATTTATCAGAAACCTACCAGATGGATACAACACAGGAATCGGTCCCAGGGGTTCAAGCTTAAGCGGAGGCCAGAGGCAAAGGTTGGTCTGGAAGAGTGATTAGCAACCCTAGAGTCTTTCTCTTCAGGGTTCAGTAATCCAGATACTTATCGTCTTGTTATTAACATTGGCAAATGCGCAGACTAGCTATCGCAAGAGCGCTCTACCAAAACTCATCCATACTGATTTTGGATGAGGCAACATCAGCATTGGATAGTATGTCGGAGTTGCTAGTCAGACAAGCTCTTGAACGTGTGATGCAAGACCATACGGTAACAAGAAGCATCCCAGCTCTTCTCTTCTAAACAAACATTTAAGTAAATCATCACTAAAGGTTGTTCAGAAAAACTTCCTGGTTCCCATGAGGATGATGTTTGCATTTATAGGTAATTGTGATTGCACATAGACTGGAGACGGTGATGATGGCACAGAGAGTGTTCTTGATGGACAAGGGAAAGCTGAAGGAGTTAAGTCGCTCTTCTCTGTTAAGCACGCACAAGGACTCTCTTTCATCAGCTGGACTAGTGATTTAAGATGTATGAAGTATAATCAAGAGCAGGTAGAGATCAACTGTTCTGTATATAAAGAGAAGACGCAACAACATTTTCTCTTTGTGTAAATCATTCCATTATTGTTTAAAAATAGGATGAACAAATGATTTGTTGAGCTAGAAGCCTACAGAGTTTGTATCTTACCCTAGTTATGCCTCTTTTGATGATACATAGAAAAACTTGTGACATTATACAAGTAAATAACAAAAGATCAAATTCGGGTTTCTACTCATGTAAAAGAAGAATGATTCGACGATTCACTGTTTCACCATGAAGGAGCTTTTACAACTGCATCCGCCCACTGCGGCTGGATTTTCAGCTACCTGAACACCACATCAAGTATTTAAAATCAAATGAAGATCTCGAAAACAAAAACACAGGCCACAAGTAAGACATGCTGCATAATGATAAGTAAGAAACTGGCTTATGCAGTCTCTTCAGATCAGGCCAAAACATACAAGAATGCTTCCACTAACGCTATACAAGCAATGATGTAAATGAAACAAGTCGATAATGGTAACTAACTATCTAGATTATCAAGTCTCGAAAGATACAAAAAGAGAAGGCTTTACCACGAAAGCAGAACGGATGAGCTCCTCCACGTAATCAACAGTAGCGCCTTTCACAAACTCATATGAGACATTATCTACAACCAGTTTGACACCGTTGTTTTCGAAAATCCTGCATGGTTACGAAAACAGCTACAACTGAGACAAAACAAACGATCTCGTGCAACACTGGAGAATCAACCGTGGCTGTTCTACCTTGAAAGAATGAATGCTAATATGGTTTTTAAAAATCGTAAGGGAAGAAAAGTACCTGTCATCAGGATTGGTTTTATTATCAAGCTCAAACACATACTGGAAACCAGAACACCCACCAGTTTCTACACCCAATCGAAGCAGCTTCTTTTCCGGTTCAGTAGATTGTAACTCTTTCATTCTCTGATCCAAAAAAAAAGGAAAAGTCATAAGGGTCAAGACAAAAACAGCAACTAATTTCTGTCCTAACACAGTCGGAATAAGGTTTAATCCATGGAAATCATGAACATGCCAATTGACAATCACTAGCCAATAGCCATACGATCCATCTACATATTCACAGGTCTAATGATTACAAATCCAACATAGCCAATGAATATCTTTGGAAAGAAAGTTGTCAAATTTATAAGAAGTCGAACTTTCATATCATTTTTGCCATTTCCATTGAAAGCTGTGACCTTTGTTAAATTGATAACAAAAAATCTAAAATTGCAAAAAAAAAATTCAAATTGGCCAAAATAAGAAAAAGGAGGAAGAAACTCGATAAAGTAAAAAGCATACGAATTCGGATTCGAGAGAGACAATTAAGAAATGAGATGACATACCCGGATGCAATTCTCGCTTAGATGGACAGTTTCGAGAGAAGGAGATTCAGATTGGGAGGACGAAGAAGACGTAGAAGAAGCTTCTTTGAGAGCAGAAGAAGCGGAAGAATAATTAAGCATCCGATGATTTTCTCTGATACGAGCAGATAGATATGGAACAACGCGTTTCACCAGAGATCTCGTAGCCATGGTTTTTAAAAATCCTTCAAAAATCTCTCTTTCTGAAAATATTCGGTTTTTAGAGCTTTCTCGCCATGGAAGACAAATCTTTCGAGTTCTCTCGAAATTTTTCTTACTTCGTCAAAAAGACACAACAGCCGATGGATGAAAGAGAGAAAGATTTGGTCGTGTTTATACCACGCTTCTTTTTCAGAGCTTCCACGTAATCTATTTCTATCTTGCCCCCCACAACTTATAAACGGTTTCCAAATTGACCCCATTAATTCGTTTTAAAATCAATTTCGTCCTTTACTTGCATTTCCTCTTTATGAAACCAAGACAACAACACTTTGAATACAAAGAGTATCATGATGAATATTCTCATGCGCAAGAAATTGGGATTTTGTATATACAAATCACTGTACATAATCTATTGTTGCCTTTTTTTTTGTAACTCTCATGAACAAGCAAATATATTTCGGATCTCTTGAATGGATAATACATATAATACAGGACCAAGCTTCCAGGTATGGTTTGTGTTAGAGAGAGCTCAGAAGCAGCACGATTCGATTCTTCAGTTCTGGAAACCCAATGACTTTCTGTGTCTCAATGAGAGAGGAAGTGTCTATATAGTATGTACCATTGGCTTGTATCACCCGCAGGAACTTGATGAGTGTTCATGAATGCCTAAGTAAGTCATTGAGACACTTACGTGTTGCGGATCAAGTGTGAGTTGCTGTCACAAGTCCCTGGAATCAAATGCATAATTGAGATTGAGATTGAGACAAAAAGATGTACGTGATTCATGTAGAAGGAGTTGCAAGCAAGAAAATGTGAAGCTGCATTTGCTCACTTACCGGATTTCACATTTTAATCTGTTTTCTCCACCTCTCGGAATCGTCTGTCCCATTCGTCTGCCTCGTAGTCTTGTTCAATCATATCCTTATCTGTAGTGTACACGATCCGCTCCTTTCCTATGACTGTATTTTGAGCCATATCCCTTGCACTCAGTAGCTGCATTGCATCAGTTTAAAAGGCGTTATTTCAGAGTTCCCACGTAAAACAGAAAAAAACACAGACCAAATTTTCCCTTTAGAACAGTTACCAAAACGTAAACATCTCCCTAGATCTATTTAACCACTGACGTGCCTACCTTACGCCGTAGAGCGATATCTGGAGATTCAAGTGCTCGTGCAAATTTTTGCCGAGCTTTGTTTCTATTCTCTATCTGGTCATTCTTTCTCTTGATTGAAAACCACCGAATCAAAGGGATGGCAAAGAATGAACCTGCGTATATCTGCATAGTCGTTTGTACAAATCAATAAAAAGTTTGAATAGTTGCATATAAAGTTAGGTCTGAATTCCAAAAAGAAATATTCCATTTGAGAACTTGATTATGTAAGTGATCGCGCTAAACAACTTTAAAAACAGAAGCAAGAAACAGTTTGATAAAAGGAATTTGCCATACGAACAGAAACTAAAGCACACCTGAAGTAGTGGATATATGTTCTTAACAAATGTAAGAAATCCGCTTTGTGTGACAGCCATCTCCCTGGAAACCAAGACAAAAACAAGGTTGCGTTAGAGGTGTTATATATAAATATATAAAATAGACACAAGGGAATATCAGGTGGAGTATTATCTGGGAGGGCCTTACTTTAGCAGGGAGTTAAGAACAATGACACCAAAGAGATTAACTGCACCTAGGCCAATGACCATTGCTCTCTCGGTTGAACTAGTTTTACTGTGAAGAAAGAAGATTCCATTATCACGAACTGAACCATAAAAGCAATAAAACACCTATCTTAAGTGTAGATAATATAAATTCCAGGGCCAAACAATGATAAGAACCTAAATTGCCATTTTTTTTCCTTGAAGAACTTCTCCATATCTGCAACCCAGTCAAACCATTTTCCCACGTATTCCTTTCGCCTACTAGACCCAGAAGCTGTGCGTTGCAGGGACGGAAAACGATACAGAATGTTTCCCTAAACAACAGAAAATACTTCTTTAATAACAAAACACTGCAGGTCCTGCAACATTGGGTATCACATTTCAAGCAACCAGAAAGAAAATGTGTTTACCTCTTCATCCAGCTCAGGTTGACCATCAAACCTAAGAAGAACAGGAAGAATGTAGGATTCATCGCTCTGTAGACATCAAAAAGAAAACTTAAGAAGCTGAAAAGTATGTCGTAGTCATTATTTGGTGATATAATTAGTGCGAGAGGTAAATGAGTACAAAGACAGTTAGCAGCAGAATCCATGTTTCAGCAGCCCTCCTTACAAGAAACAATAAGCAAAACATACCGTATCACTCTTGGAAGATTGCACATCAAGGTATGGAGCAAGTTCGTCCGCTGCAACAACACCTCCTCTAGAAGTTATATACCGCCCAATCTGCATACAGGTACGAGAAGCGTAGAACTTCATTATATAGGTTATATATCTTTCCATATTGAAATCTTTAAAAAAAATCTATAGGACTCTAAAACAAGCATATCTACAACGCTTCTCCGTCATATATATGACACCTAGTCACCAATTTTTTTCTTACTAAACATAAAAACATCATCTAAGATGTTTCCACAGATTGGAACTAAAGACCTGAATAGGTTCAAGAACATGAAGAGAATACATGAGTAGATTGAAGTTCTGCACATTACCATCTGCCACCTCTCTTCTTCAATTCCTTGATTTGGGTCTCCATCTCCAAATACAAAGGAGAAAACCTAGATATCAACCATTAATTATTTTAAAGTCATATTATCACTCAGCAGCAACTGGGGAAGAAACATATGGCCAAGCACGAAATTTTCACTTTTAATTTCTCTTACAGATTCAATGAAGTTCATTCCCTTTCCTTCATCTTCTCGAGCTCGACGTCTTCTGTAATAATTGGGATCCCAGTACCTTACATATAAAAACTTGAATATGACTAGGAGCTTCCATTATATCAAATGAATTCTATCTACTGGTTAGGAGTAGATGACCCTTTTAAAACAAGACATCAAATTACCAAAACAGATCGATAGGGTTGATATAGAAATTGAATCCAGAATCATATCCGCGGCCGCGTCTTCTTTGACGATTGTCATCCTCGCTTTGAACCAAATCCAAAAGGTTAGTGCACAATTCAAACCAATGCCATTGTCCAGAACGACCATATATATTATTAACAAGACAACATAATTGCAGCCAAGTCACACGAGCAAATACCTTCTGCTTGTAAGCAAGACTATAATTGTCGTGTAGACGATAACAATAGAAGCAATAAGCGCCGTGCCAAACGAAACACGAGTCAGATAGTCTGCAGCACCCTGCCAGACACATGACAGAGATATCTCAGATGACAAGTAAACAATTCAAGCTCAAGCCAGTTCACTGTTAAAGTGAAATCGATAAATCAAAACTCAAGACAATACCTTTGCCTTTTCAAGAAATGGTTCAATCTGTATCCTTAAAGACTTGGTAGCCAACTTTGAACGATAGTCTCTTGGGAAAACATACAGCACATCACCTTCATCCGACACCTAAATGAAAGAAACTAAGCACTTTCAGACAAGTAAAACGAAACATGAAACTCAATAAAAATCAAAACTTTCAAGTTTCTGTATCAATGAGCATGAAACCGAAGCAGCGAGTACCTCTAGAAACCCATCTGTATCAGCAGCGAGAGCTTGAAGGGCTTTCTGAGCTTCTGTAACTTTCAAACCGGCTCTGCTAGCCACGTCACCAACAGTGACTCTCAACCCACTCTCGTCCACAGCTTCCATTGCTCGTTTCCGGACATCCGTAGGTAACTTGTCGCTCTCCACCAATCCTCCTGGTTTGATTGCGCCGCTAACCTTATCTATACTCGCAGCTTTAACCACCGCGATTCCATGTCTCCGGCGATTGCTCAGAAACCTTTCAGTTAATATTCCGGGAAAAGGGTAACGACCAATGGGAGATCTGAGGCGAATCAAAGGCTTCTTCGATGAAAAACTCGATTGCCTTAGCTTAGGGGAGACGACTAAGCATGTCGATACACACGCCATTAAAGCTTTATCCTCTTTCTTCTTCTTCTTCTTCTTCGCTAGTTCAACGAGTTTAGAGATTCCGCCATGGGAGGAGGAGAGGTTTTATATGGTTCAAAATCAAAGCTTTCGGATTTTTCCGAATGCCTGAAAAAAAAATGATTCCTTTCTCCAACGAAGTAAGAATTAGCAAATCCTTAAACCGAATTAAACCGATCGGTACACCTCTTTAAATCACCCGGTTATTTATTCAGTAGACTAATCTTCCTTCCACTGCCTTTTCTTTTCAGTCATCTATCGTTTCACTAGAGTTTCAGATTTCAAACATCTACACAACTCTAAGATCAACAATTTTCTTACTCGCGTACATGTGTTAGTTAGTGTTCTTGCTTCAAGATTTCGATAACAGATGTATATGATATGTATGGTTATTACTGTTCCTTTTTGAGTTCTTCACATTCCATGATTGTTACGAATCACTTGATCGTTGCACCTGTATATGTGTTAATGGAAAAAAAAAGTTCGCTTAAAACTTAAGATCAGTCATCATCAATGTCACACTACTCTCCTTTATAACATAGCTTCAAAGCTTATATATATATACAACAGAACCCAAAAACAATTTTTGTCCTTGGACAAACTCAAAAGACTGTTTTTGTATGTATCTATGATCTATCTGTTATTCTCTTATTGGGACTAGTCAGATTTCAGGTATGCTATCTAACGCAGGTTTCCAACCTCTATTACATTCAAGATTATCATCCTCAGTAAGCAAAATTTGTTTCTCGAGCGTCTCGTACATCATCTCATGGACCGACCCTCCTTGGAGCAGCTTCTCCAACTCTTGCTTGTGTACAACGATCTTCATTCTTACAACACTCACGCTTTTATTTTCATCACCACCGATGTTGCTGTTGCTTTCACCAGTATCATCAGCACCATCTTTTCTTAGTAATCTTTCGTCTTCTTCCACCTCAGGATCCGCAAACGTCACTTTCTTGTTCTTTTTCTTGTTTATTGTTGTAGGGAGAAGATAGTAGAGACGACCAGACAGAAGCTTAGCATCGGGTAGAAGATGACAAGTGTTGTTGTCAAAGAGAGAGTGACCAGAGAACTGAGTAAGGATGTGATGAACACTAATGGGCTCTCTATATTCAAGTACCTTCCCATCATTTCTCACTATCTTTATCATTTTCTTCTCCATTACTAAACAGTTCCCCATCTTCTTATTTTTCTTCTTTCTTGCTCTTAGTTTCTTTTGTGTTGTTTGCTTGGAGATTTGCGTTTGTCTATTTATAAGAGCTTTTGGGTTTTCGTTAAAGTTACGATTAGTGCCGTATCAGGTGGGCCCCGGTTTGATTCTTCACTCTTTTTCTTTTTCGTTTTATATGGTGGGTGGGGTGGTGTGGTCGGGGTGGTGCATTTTGTGCATCGTTCTATGTATCCTCTGTATAATATTTCATTTTTTCTTATGAAGTATGAGATTGAGTTGGTGGTCCCAGAATACAAGATGATCATGGTACTTTATACGACAGCTATTCTAAGATTGTTTAGCGATGTGATCCCAGTTATACTGAATTTGATGTTCTCATGCAAGGTGTTATTTTTCTTTTTCGTCATGACCTCTGTATTAAACGTATGGGATATGTATGTGTATACACGTTTTCAGTTTTATCAATGTCAACACAAATTAACCATTAGATGATTAATAGGTAATGGGTAGGTATATAAGAACTATCTATGGTTGCAATCAAATGTTTATGTTTGTGCCACAGTGTTTTCACTTTCATCTTATCGATTAGCATTTATGTACACAGGAAAATAATGTTGTGTTCACTTGATAATATATGTTAACAGATAAGTTTTCTCATAATGATGACGGATGTTTATGATGAATAGAGAACTGGAAAACGAACAAAAAAAAACTACTTTATCCATAATACGATTCCTCATCTAATAAAATCATACGAGTCATCAGGAAGTTTTACCTAAAACTCACATTCCTTACCAGCTCTCTGTTTGATCTTATATTTTTAATATACTTATTACTTTAGAACTCTAGAAATAATAAAATGTTCTGTTACAGGAGAAAATTAAAATCACATTCAAAGTATATACATCATAAATGTAGACAATAAAGTTTATAATTACCATTACAATTAACTCGGTCCTTGACGTTAAAAACTATTAAAAGGAAGCATGCCACTGAATTTCGCTTATACAAACGTAGGGCAGCGAGTGCGTTTCCTCTCGTATAGTTTACATAATCCAATCAGTGGGATTATTTTGGAAAACTTCAACCAAGTCCCAACTTTTTCCTCCAAGTATTCGTTAACGATTAAGAAAGAGTTGCTAAATATATTCGCATCGGAGCACGCGTACGTGGTATCATAAGTTTTAAAAAAAACAAACTTAAATCTCTAATTAAAACTGTTTTGTGATCAGTGTTGCTGTTGTAAATTATATTTCTCCGATGAATTGGGTAACCAATTTAAAAGTCGTGGTTTCAAATATTTAATTGTCTGGTTGGTTATCAAACAAAATTTGCAGTTCCTGTATGTTTCTAACATATATATGTATGTCTAGCCGCATGGACAAGAGCTACCGCAAGTAAGAAAAAAGGTTAAAATGCTGTCAAGAGAAACAAATGTAAGATGTGTTACAAAAAGAAAAAGAAGAAAAAAGAAACAAATGTAAGATAATATGTATGTTTTCAATGCAATGAACTAGTTAATTCAGGCAATTATCATGTACTTGGAAAATAGTGTTATTATGGATGTCACTGTCTCCAATTGGCTACCACGTTTATGTCCTAGGAAAATTTTCTTCAAAGAAGCAGCCTACATTCAAAGGCCAAATCAACAGATGATTTGCTTTGGTTCACTTTTGACTATTCAACTCCTTTTTATAAATCTTTTATAATTAATTAATTGTGTTTTTTTTAAATAGAAATCTTGTATTATTTTCATGTTTTCGCTATGTTAAATCAATCACATTTAGAGGGCTCATGTGACATCAATTATACAAGATATTTCTACCCTAAGCCCTAAGAAGAAATTATCAGCACCATTTGTTCCCAAATAAACTAACTGTACAAGTTAAAGACAAATTCGACAGTAAATTATGTAAAACTGTTTTTGGTAGATATACAATCTCTGAATCGTATACTAAGACGAGTAATGGTAAATGTTACATGCAAGTCATTTATACAGAATGTTAAAGTCGCGTACACATATACAGTATTGAGTATGTTGTAAGCTGTAAACGAAATAGAAAACTACCGGGGAAAAAGAGGCGGTTAGTGGAGATAAGAACTACTATAAATAAACATTTCACTAAGGAAGGAAGGATGATGAGATTCCTTTTTCATTCTCTTTTGGAAAGTACAGAGCCCTTTTGTGATCCTGTGGACAAAAGCACGAAGTGACGAAGGCAAAAGGAATTTAGACTTCTCGTCTTGAGTTCCCATGCTTTTGGTCGGCTCACGTGCTACGCTCCAGCAAATCTACATACGGCACGTGGTGGTCTTCTGTTGGTAGGCACCGCCCAATGACCTCTTTGAACTTGTTGCTTTTGCTTCCTAAGTTTCGGTTCCTGTTTGATCAAGGAATTATGATTTTTTTTTTAATCCCCCAAAAAGGACTATTCCATCTAGATTTGAACTGATTAGGGCTTTGAGCCGGAAGTTTGTCTTGTATTGCACGTTATACTTAGGCCGAAGATTGTTGTTAAGAGACCACAACAAAATGAGCCTCCAGAATATTACCATCTCAGAAAGATTTAAGGCCCAAAATCAGGCCCATTTATATAGTTTGGTGCCCATATTTTAGACCCATTCTATTACCCAACATCAGAACTCGCGGTGAAGAGAAAGAGAGAGAGACACTTAAAAATAAATTAATCAGAAAACAAAAAATTAGAAGAAGAAGAAGAAAAGCGATGGCGGGGATACTAGTGAACAATATCCTCCCTCAGCCTCCGGTTTTCGTACCGGTTTCTTCTTCTCGAACCAGATCAATCCGAACCCTAGTTATGGTTAAAGCTTCCTCGGAACCTTCGGAGTCAGCCTCAGTGTCCACCAAGTCCAACGAGGACGTGGGAGCTGTTGTATTCACTGCTCCTCCCGGTTTCAAGCCTCCCCAGCCGCAACGCTTCGCCGTTAAACCCGGAAAGCTCTTCGACGTCTTGGGTGCAGCCGTCGGATTGCTTTTCCGTTTCGGCACTGGCGTTTTCGTCTCTGGGTAAAGTTTCTTTTCATTCTCTCTTTAGAATCACTCGTTTTCGGTTGGTTTGATCTCTCTTTCGTTGAATCCGAGCAGGTACTCTGCTTCTTTCGTGTCCAAGGACGAGATTCCATCTGACCAGTATGCGTTGCGTATTGGCGGTAATCATCAACTATTTTTTTCAAAGCTTTCCACTTTCTGCTTATTTGTGCTTAAAGCTGTGTGCTTTATTATTGTCTTCAGATGGGCTTGTGAGTACTGATGGTTGATGCTATGTGTAGGGATCACGGTAAAGGAAAAATCAAAGCTTGGGCCTCGTCCTGAGAAACCCATTGAGATATATGAGTTTGAAGGGTATGTATGCTCCATTGATTTGGGTGTTTCACTTCACTCATTTGGTTTCTTTCTTCTCTTTATATTGAATCAAAATTGTTTCCATTTTCTCCGTTTCCGGTATGCGTGTTTAGCTGCCCCTTCTGCCGGAAGGTAACTCTCTCGTCTTTCTGACTTTTACTTAATCAATGTCACTGACATGCTGAGATTTTCTTACAAGTAGCCTTTAAGATTCTGAAGATTTCGTTTTAAATTTTAAAGTCGTGTGCTTGACACCATGAAAACAAGTTTTTGAACCTTGCCTGCCAATCAATGTAGCTTCTTTTCGTTTGTCTTGGTCTTCTTCAACAATATGTGTGTGTGTCTTTGTGTATGAATTATTCTTGATATATTGCAACAACTTGGAGTAAGTCTGCTAATGTGGGGAATTCGCAGGTCAGAGAAATGGTTGCAGTGTTGGATCTTGATATTCTCTACTATCCTTGTCCAAGAGGGAGTCCGAATTTCCGCCCCAAGGTTAATCAGATGGGTGGCAAACAACAGTTTCCGTACATGGTTTGACTTTCTCATCCTTATGATTTTCTCTTTCTTTTCCATTGTATTATACTTGGAAGTAATTGTCTTTGCTCTGATATGCCCTTCATTGCTTTGAGTTCGAATTCATGACGTGTGCTAATCACAGAAATGTGGTTCAGCATCTATGAAAGCTAAATGTTTGGAACAAATTGCAACATAAAGTCCTTAGAAATTCCGTTTTCACTTTTACACTTATAAGCACAACTAAAACTCATGTCTTTTTTCTTGCCACCACTTTAGTCAGTAAGATTTAAGATACTTCAATGTTCCGTGTTTAATTATATGATTTTTTTTAACTATAGGTTGATCCAAATACCGGAGTATCCATGTATGAATCAGATGCAATCATCAAATATCTGTCCGAGAAATATGGTCGGTTTCTGCTTCTAGCTAACTTATTCCTCAATGGCTTTGACAATAACATCATCTTTCATTTTCTTTACTATCCAAGTAATTTTTTTTTCTCTATGTTTGGTTAAACCTTGTTCAGGAGATGGAACAGTTCCTTTAAGCCTGACACTTGGCCCATTAACGGTTAGTTTCTTTGCACATGTTTCCGAATATTTTCCTTTGCTTCAATACTCAAGAGTACAATTAATATTGAGTATTGACTACTTCGATGTTGTAGGCTATCACAGCTGGCTTTGCAATGATTGGTCGTATGGGAAAGGTAAGAGGAAATTCTTCTATATGTTTTGAATAGGCAACGGAATTTATAAGATCAAACGTTCCCCTGTGGAAGAGTATGCTGTATTTGGTTTAGGTAGCATCACCGCTCAGTTGAATGATTTACTGTGGATACTATACAATATCGGTATTAGTAAAGCAACGGTTTTGTCACAAAATGCTTGAATTTTAACCATGCAGGGTAACTTGTACACACCAGCAAAACTACCACCTAAGCCACTCGTATTCTGGGCATACGAGGTTTGATCTTACCACCATTCTTCGATCTTCACAAACTAAAATCTTATTAAACATACAATCTCTGTTTGAATTGCCCTGCAGGGTTCTCCGTTTTGCAAGCTTGTACGCGAAGTTCTCGTAGAACTGGAGTTACCACACATCCAACGCAGGTATGATAACAACAGCAACAACAACAAAAACTCTTACGAGAGCCACCATCTACTGTTCTTTCATATATTTGTTCAGAACCAAAGATATAAAAGTCTTGAGTTCTTTTTATTTGTCTTCATCAGTTGTGCTCGTGGTAGCCCCAAACGGCAGGAATTGCTAAGGAAAGCTGGTCACTTTCAGGTGGGTTAGAGAAATTCATATATATGCGTATGCAGTAGATATACATAGAGAGAGGAGTTGTGAAATGTGATTGAATGTGTTTGTTTTTTGTATGTAAAAAACAGGTGCCTTACCTGGAAGATCCAAACACTGGAGTAAATATGTTTGAGAGTGCAGAAATCATAGAGTATCTGAAGCAAACCTATGCTGCCTAAAGTGTATCTTCTTCTTCACTCTAGACGAGTATAGATATATATGTGAATGTGTGTTTGTGTAAGCAAACTTATGCTGCTTAGTTCAGCTACTATCTGTTGCAGCAATAAACTCAACTCAGCATATGTGTAAGTAACCGTAGGGTTTAATGATCAAGAAATGTACTCATATATAAAGTATAAACCAGATGTATTGTGACATAATTCTCAAGGTTTGTTCTCCTTTCTTGTTGTTGTTTTTTTGTGTAAATGTATTTTCAACCTAAAAAATAAGTCAAATAATGTTCTTTAAAATTTATTCATGTGATGGAAGGAAATAGATTGAAAGAGGCAGATGCTGGGGAAAGAAGTGGTCCGAATCCTTGTATATGATTACAAGGTCCACCAACATATTTGTGGTCCGTTTGTTTAAAATTTAGATTGGATGGTCTTTTGTTTCTTTTCATGTGTCCTTTCGTCATAGATTTTGACAAAATTAGTTATTTTATCAATGAATTGAAAATTCGTAATTTCGAATCTGAAGTTTCAAAATGTTTTCCCTGTAATTGCTTGTTTAGTTGTTAGTGATTGTATTGTCGGCTTTTGCACTTTAGTTGCTTGTTATGGACGGATAATGTTAGTTAATTGTTTGTTATGATTACTTTTCTATCGATATGCACGCTAAGACAATCAACTCACACATAAATGGAGGGAAATATAGTTGTGCGACATTTGGTAGGGTCAAAGAAATAACGTTTATGATAATAAAAAAGGGTTTAGTTTCGTTTTAAATTCATTTTATAGTTTTGATATATAAAAACAAATCATTTTAATAATAATTTTCTTATTGAGTTTGCGAGTCCACAGTCCAATTACTTAGATAAATCGGTTTCTGTTTCGTTCACTATATATGAAAAAAGGTAAACTGATAAAGGCTAAACACGGTCCTTTCTGTATGGTGGTAGCATTATGATTTAGATATGCAAACGATTTATATAATGAGAGTTTTACACTGTAGAGAGAGACTTTTCATGCTTTATATAATTTTATGTTATTATTTCAGTCTTTTAATTTAAAGTGCAATCTAGGGTTAGGATGTCTAGATTTTCTATCATTTTATATTTTATATAGCATGCCCTCTTTGGCTATTTCACCCTTAATATATTGTCCCTCTCTAAAATGTTTAGGTGTTCTATATAATTGAGTTACATGCATTTTTTACTTTTACGAAGTTTATTGATATTTTAGACAAATTTGGGTGTACTTTTGATAAACAAAACAATGGTCATTGGTCAACTATTTAAATTCCACTTTATAAATTCATATGCACATAGGCAAAGTTGGAAAGCGTTAACGTTCGCTTAACGTACAATAATAGACCGTTACAGTCTGCCAATTGAAGGAATCAAGGCAAATAAAAAATAAAAATCTTTCGAGGTAAAAACCAAAGGCAAAAATACTTTTTAGGAGCAAAATGAAATACATTAGGAGTTTTGGTGCAATAACTAGAAACTTAACGAGGGCTAGCTAGTAAATATAGAAGGTTGTACGGTAAAAACTAGATAAGACATAAAGATCAGGGTGTTCCGACAAAAGTCCATCGATCCACTTAAACACTTCCACAATGTCCGTTCGAAAAATATGACCGTTGAAAGTAATTAAGTTCCAAGAATAAAAATAAATAAAAAAACTAAATAACTCCCTTCCTCCACTCTTCAATCTCTGTTCTTCCCCAAAACAAAAAAACTTCCCTCAGTAAAAATCGAGAGAGAGAGAGAGAGAGAGAGAGAAAGATGGGTTGTGTTTCTTCGAAACTAGGCAAGAGGAAACTGGTAAGAGAGATTCGAGTCAACAATGGCGGCGATCACATCGTATCTCTTACTTCTACTACGTACGGTCATCTCGATCTCGACGAACGAGCGAAGACTTCTCCTAAGTTGCAGGAACTCACGAAAGGCGATGTCTTTGACTCGGAAATCATCAAACCAAGGAGATCTACTACACAGCGAGATGATCCAGAGGTAATCAATACATGGGAGCTTATGGAAGATCTCGAAGATTCAATGCATCCACAGAAGATTAGCCCTAAATCTCGTGGCATTTTTGGGAAAGCATGGAAGACTCCTGTGAAGTCGATTGTGGAGTCTCCAAAGAGGAATGGTAGTAGCAAGAGGTTCGTGGGGAAAGAAAACAGAGGAGGGAATCACTCGAGAGGTGTGAGTCCGAACCAAATTCTGAAGCCCAAGAACATTCTAGAGACTCCAAAGAGAGGTGTAATGCGTTTGAGTTTCCCTCTTAAAACCGAAGAACCTACTGTGGTGGTTACGCAGAGGAGGAAGAGTTTCAGTCCCATGTTCGATCCAGATCTCGTGGCTTCTTACGAGAGAGAGTTGTCTCAGGAGAAAGAACAGATCAAGATGGTGATTTCTCCGGCGCCAGAGACTCGAGAATCAGAGAGAATCCTAGAGAAGTTCCCGGAGAAATGTCCACCGGGAGGAGAAAACTCGGTGGTCATCTACATAACAACGTTAAGAGGGATAAGGAAGACGTTTGAGGATTGTAATGTGGTGAGATCGATATTAGATTCGCACGAAGTTCGGTTCTCGGAGCGAGATGTGTCGATGCACTCGGTTTTCAAGGAGGAGATCAGGGGTATTATGGGAACGAAACAGGTGAAAATACCGGCGGTTTTCGTTAAAGGGAGGATGATAGGAAGCGTTGAGGAAGTGATGAGGTTAGAGGAGGAGGGTAAGTTGGAAATTTTACTTGAATGTATGCCTAAGGCGAGGCTCGGAGGCGGTTGCTGCCGTGGATGCGGTGGGATGAGATTTGTGATGTGTGATGTTTGCAATGGAAGCTGCAAGGTTATGGATGCGGACAAGAAGAATACAGTTAAGTGTTTTGAGTGTAATGAGAATGGTTTGGTTCTTTGTCCGATTTGCTCTTAGAAGAGATTTATGTTCTTTTGTTTCTTTTGGTTTTTCCCTAATTGTATGGTGACATTGGGGGGAGACTGGACGAGTGTTGACTTAATTTTGGGGACTAACTTTGCAGTTGAGGGGTTGGTTTTGGTTTGTAATGATTTGATGAAAGAGTTTCCTAAAGTTGGGTTTACGGTTCTTGGTGTGTACTAGTATTTGAATCTATTTTTAATGTTTGTAAACTTTTTTTTTATATAAGATTCAATTCATTTTGTACAACCATTATATGATCTAAGCCACACATTTATTCGATTAGTTTCCATGTATGTGTGTCTTGTTCTTGTATTACAGAAATTGGAAAACAAAAACAAAGTTAAGCAATTTGAAAAAAATACACATTTAAGTACAGATGTCCATTTGACATTGGGTAGAAATTTCGATTTTAGTTAAATACAATAATATTTTTAGTTATATATCATAACTCCAAATCACATTTATTGATTTTATAAAATTTACAAAGGGAAATAGATTTATATACAAATCTGAAAGGTTTAAAAATGAAATGGAATTTTAAACTAGTAGGATGTTAAACTTTATATCATCAAGAAGGTTTTCTAAATCCTACCTAACTCACTACAAATGAAATAAGCCAAAAATCCGATTACTGGAATGGCCACCCTAAGGATTTTATATAGTCTCTACAAGATATAGTATAAAATTTTGAGATAATCCTCACCGATATGATGACGAAAATCATACATAACTGGCACACATCCCCAAGTGACAGGCACACATGTCAATGCATTACCCCGATTATACCTATCCATTTCTACCTTTATAATTCATAACTTCCGACGTTCAGTTTTATTCACCTAAAAAAATAATATCAAAGGCCAAAAAAAATGGAGCTCGAGACCTCAGTTTATCGACCAAGCGTCGCCGTCTATGATTCGCCGGATGGTGTGGAGGTTCGAGGTCGGTACGACCAAGTCTTCGCTAAGATTCTGACAAGAGAAGCTCTTGGGTTTGTGGCTGAGTTACAAAGAGAGTTTCGTGGACATGTGAGATACGCCATGGAGTGCCGGAGAGAAGCAAAACGGCGTTACAACTCCGGTGGCGTCCCTGGGTTTGACCCTTCCACTAAGTTCATCAGAGACGGTGAATGGGTTTGTGCCTCCGTCCCTCCCGCTGTTGCTGACCGCAGAGTTGAGATAACCGGTCCGGTCGAGAGGAAGATGATCATCAATGCTCTGAACTCTGGAGCTAAAGTCTTCATGGTACTCTCCCTCGCTCTCTCTATGTTTATGCCCTTATATATATAAGTGGACCGGGTTTTAATTTGGATACGGTTTGATTGGTGTCATTTAGAGTCGACTGTTGTGTTTGGTTCAGTTATGGATACAATATGAATTGGGATACACTCACCAAAAATAGTTGGGTCTATACTTTCTTCAGTTTCGGGTTGCCTGTGTAAGGCTAGTTCCAAATTTATTTGGGTTTTCATTTGATATCTTTTGTTGTGTGTTTGAACAGGCAGATTTTGAGGACGCATTGTCTCCAAGCTGGGAGAATCTGATGAGAGGGCAAGTGAACTTGAAAGATGCTGTCGATGGGTCTATTACCTTTCACGACAAGTCAAGGAACAGAGTTTACAAGCTCAACGACCAAGTTGCTAAGCTCTTTGTCCGGCCACGAGGTTGGCATCTCCCGGAGGCTCACATCCTCATCGATGGTGAACCCGCCACAGGATGTCTCGTTGACTTCGGCCTTTACTTCTTCCACAACTACGCCAAATTTAGACAGACTCAAGGTTCCGGTTTCGGACCCTTCTTCTATCTCCCCAAAATGGAACATTCAAGGTACCTCCTTGGACCAGACCGCCGGTTAAGTTTTCATATTTACGGTTTAGGATTAATTATTAGGTCAATTGGTTTCTTGACAGGGAAGCAAAGATATGGAACTCTGTGTTCGAGAGAGCTGAGAAGATGGTTGGTATAGAGAAAGGAAGCATTCGAGCGACAGTGCTGATCGAGACCCTCCCGGCTGTTTTCCAGATGAATGAGATACTATACGAACTGCGTGATCATTCGGCGGGTCTCAACTGTGGAAGATGGGATTATATCTTCAGCTATGTCAAGACCTTCCAGGCTCACCCTGACCGCCTCTTACCAGACCGTGTACTAGTCGGTATGGGCCAGCATTTCATGAGGAGTTACTCTGATCTTCTCATCCGTACTTGTCATAAGCGCGGTGTCCACGCCATGGGCGGCATGGTAAGACCCCTATTCACTCACACTAACTCACTAGAAGTCTTGTTACATATCTGTCTCAAACTATTTCGATGTTCTGTTCAAGCTGAAAGGTTTTATACAGTTGTTGAAAAGAGCAATGAATTCACTTAATAGTAAACAAATTCACCAGTTACATGTTGATGTTGAGTTATTTCTTGATATGATGCTCAGGCGGCTCAGATTCCTATAAGAGATGACCCGAAAGCGAATGAGATGGCATTGGACCTAGTGAGGAAAGACAAGCTGAGAGAAGTAAGAGCAGGGCATGATGGGACATGGGCGGCTCATCCAGGACTCATCCCAATCTGCATGGATGCATTCACAGGTCACATGGGAAAAAATGCAAACCAAATCAAATCAATGAAACGCGAAGACGCATCTGCGATAACAGAGGAAGACCTTCTTCAGATACCGCGAGGAGTGCGCACACTCGAGGGTCTAAGGCTGAACACACGTGTGGGAATCCAATACTTAGCCGCGTGGTTAACAGGATCAGGGTCTGTCCCACTCTATAACCTAATGGAAGACGCGGCTACAGCCGAGATAAGTCGTGTCCAGAATTGGCAATGGATTAGGTATGGAGTGGAACTGGATGGAGACGGGCTTGGAGTTCGTGTGAATAAAGAGTTGTTCGGGAGAGTCGTGGAAGAAGAGATGGAAAGAATTGGGAAAGAAGTTGGGAAAGATAAGTTCAAAAGAGGAATGTATAAGGAAGCTTCCAAGATGTTTACAAAGCAGTGTACTGCAGCTGAGCTTGATGATTTTCTTACACTTGCTGTTTATAATCATATTGTAGCTCAATACCCAATCAATGTCTCTAGGCTCTGAAAGAGGAAAGGTGGAAGGAGGGAGAGGAAGTTTGAGATATGCTTTTGTGATTCTGTTTTTGTGTTTGTCTCGCGAATGTTTTTCCTAGAAGTTTCTGTATGTTGGTATTGTAATAAGCAGAAGTTGTTCTTTTATTTCCACTATGAAATAAATGTTTTATATACTGTTATCATTATTATGTGTATGAACAAGGTAAAACCAAAAACAGAGAATTTGTGTCTGCATCAACAACTCGAACCATGTCGACACATTACTTGATGGAATGCGTCAACACGATATGAATCTCACTA
This sequence comes from Sisymbrium irio, assembly GCA_000411075.1. Classification (NCBI taxonomy): domain Eukaryota; kingdom Viridiplantae; phylum Streptophyta; class Magnoliopsida; order Brassicales; family Brassicaceae; genus Sisymbrium; species Sisymbrium irio. The sequence continues at coordinate 1,019,683 of KE153770.1, read as the reverse complement.
ACTGAAATATTTCCATCACCATTAATATCATAGAGATCAAAAGAGTTTTTCAAAACAGCTTCTTCTTCGTACATATTTATCTTCATCGCCTTCAATTACAAAGCATTTAACAGATTCCATAATGTAGAATTGACCGTCACCGTCGATCTCGAGCTCTCTGAACATTTTATCGACTTCTTCAGACGTCATTGAAGGAGAGAAAGCACGGATTCCTTGAGAGATTCGTCCCATGAAATTTATATCGATTTTTTCGAAAACCTCTCCATATGACATTGGGTCCACAATTAATGAACGTATTGGGCCTTTTGGGTCCACAATTAATGAACGTATTGGATCTTTTGGGCCTTATGTATGTAGCCCAAGCTTAGAAAAATTCGATTTAGTTCAAAGAACCGGCTAAAACTAATGAACCAATCCGGTCGGTTAGTGGAAACCGACTTGTTAAACCTGGGCCGCAGAATTAAGAGACCCTATAAAAGGTGGAGATAAAAACATAATTGTCTCTTCTCTGGAACTTTAGGGTTTTTGCCTCTTCTCGCTTATCGCCGCTAAGCTCTCTCGCCTCCCCGCGTCTGAGCGAGCCGTTGTCTACAGGTTTCTTCATCTTGTATTGATTGGAACCTCTTTAAGATTTTGTTGTCCTTGTCATTTCTCTTTAGAATTCTGTTCTGTATGTTAGATATAATGGAACCTAGATTCGCTTCTGATAAGCCATTAGAAATAAAGTGTTTTGCTTTATATGATCGTAGGACAAACCAATGAATTAATTACTTATGGTTTTGTAATGTAATTTATGATTTATTTGTTTATGTTTGTTTTGTTCAATCAGAATGGATTCTCAGATTAAGCACGCCGTGGTGGTTAAAGTGATGGGTCGTACTGGATCCAGGGGTCAGGTGACTCAGGTTCGAGTGAAGTTCACAGACTCTGATCGTTTCATCATGAGAAACGTTAAGGGACCCGTGAGGGAAGGCGATATCCTTACCTTGCTCGAGTCTGAGAGAGAAGCCAGGAGACTTCGTTGATCTCTCCACAAGTGGAAAACAAGAAAACAGAACAATGTCTCCCAAGTTATTTTCTCTTTTTTTTTGCTTTCTGTGACTTGATTAGTGATTATGCTTTCGAATCGTGTTTGGTTTGTTGCTTTTAGACTGTTGCTGGATTGATGGTTATTTTGGTATTCAAAGTCTCTTATCTGATTTATCATTCAACATCACATCAAGAGTTTTTCTCATAACTTCAAACTAACTGGAAACAGTTGTTATATGCTTAACTTGTTTAAGTAATCAAATTCGAAACTTTAAATGTAAATTGTAATCCATAACACTAATGGTGCCCAAGTGTTTATCTGCTTCGAAGTAGCTTTTGAGCCAAAGCGTGTCTACTCACAATCACAATATTTTGGTTTGGTGCGTTTTAAGCCTGACGATGGTTTTAGGCCTTTAACCTTTGGGTGGACTTCGTCTAGCTAGATCTTTAGGGACTTGAGACATGAAACGGGTCAGTTTTTGACTGGCCTTGAACTTTACATACAGAAAAACTACCATACCGGTCCAAGGGCTTTTAGTTTAATTAACCGTTACATCTCTCTACTTGTCATAGAAGTGGTCCACGCTTTGTATATCGTTTTGTGGCTCTTAACATTAGATGCGAGGATACTCCAGAAAGCCCTGTTGTTCATGTTTCAGATGACCGTCGAAGATGCAACGGCAAAAACTCTTGGCGGAGTTATTAGCAAGAGCCAGGAGATTGAGATGGTTCGGTTTGGTTGGTAGTTTTGGTTCATGACTCGTTCTGTGTTTGCTTGTTACATCTTTTGGATTAACCTTCCTACCCTCCTAATTGATACATTTTCTACTTGTTGATGTTTCTTTTTTGAAATATCTGATTTTTTTCTTTCTCTGATGTGATGATCTAAACAAGCTTATACACATCATCCATTTTGCTTTGTGCCTTTATTCTTACCCAAACTGAGTAAATTCTCAATTAAGATTTGCCTCTATAAGAAAATTATATATAAATTATTTAGAATCTCCTCTAAAAAAGTCGTCCATAAATTACAATTATATTACGTAGGGCCTTTTTTTTTGTTTTTAATAGCGTATTCTACAGATTTTTGTAGATTCCAAAAGACTTTGTATTTTATTGTATGATTATGATTATCATATGCCTTTTCGAACATTTTTTTTTTCGTTTGGATTTTTTTTTTGGGTCTAAATGTTAAGACGTTTGGAACTTTTAAGGATTTAGAATTACATCATACATGTACACATCATACAATACAATCCCCATTATAAGAATCGTTTTTTCACGTAAACTCTTGGTTAAAATGACTTTGACAAATATCCGTTTAAATAAATGATTTAGATAAATAAGTTCTTCGTGATGTTTCTTTTGAAGAATCAATGCGTTGTCGTTCCACGAGTGAGGAGTCCCAATTTCTGCGATCGATATTTCCTTTAACCTTTGGGTTTGTTACTTTTTAATATGCCTTTCTCAAATTTTTGATATCTTATTAAAGAAAATATGCCTTTGTACGAGCTATGATTAATATTATTTAAATTATAGTATTTACCATTTTTGTTTTTAATTGATTCTAAATGCAAAAGGACAAAAAAAATCCCATCTTACGACAGTGAAATGACCTTTGGGCAATAATTTTATCCGTAGTTGTAATAGAATCAAGTACGATAAGAATGTCAATATAACAATTTCTTAATCTTAAAAGTTTCCCCAAAAAAAACAATTTATTAATCTTGGCCAGTTAAAATGTTCTCTACTGATACTGGCTTTGAAGCGTATAAATACTGAAAAGAGAATTTTCAAAAAAAAAAAATATACTGAAAAGAGCTTGAGTATCAGCGAGATATTAGTTAGAATTATATGATCTTAACTCGACTGATGTAGCGATTTTATTGATATATAAATGTCTGGTCATATGGGTTGACTTAAAATCGTGAAGTTAACATGAAAAAAAAAATATGCTGACAAACAAAATTACAAAACATAAGTATGGGTAACATAAAACCGTATGAGTTTGATAACGGTAACAACGAATAGTCAAAGCATGTTAGTTATAAGTTATAACTATAACTTATTAACAGTCAGCAGTATAAAGAAGATGAAAATAAAGACGCTTTCAGTAAAAGTCTGACGGTAATACCGTATTCGGTGAATCGGTTTGATTTTCCGCTTTGCTTTCCCACATGGAAGATCTATGCTTTGATTGATAATATCTTTTGGCACGTTGAGTTATTTTTTTTTGTTTTTTTTCAACTATTAAAGTAAAATACGTTGTTTTTTTCTGTATCAACAGATTTTATTAAACAATGTTATTCTCCATTTAAAGAGTATACATCAAGGCTATTAAATACAACAATATTAAAAAATTTAAAAATGAAAAACGAAATATAATCAATAAAACTTTCAAAAAATAATTTTCGAGAAAGATAGCTTCCAAAGCATTTTTACAACTACAAAGATCACTATAAAAAATCTATGTTTCAAAAGCCATCAAAACCAACGAATGAACTCAAAAACAGCTGAAAGATAGAAAGGTTGAAGTCTAACTGTTACGATAAGCACAACCGTCTTCAACATACAAAACCACACAAAACAGGTGGAAGATTAGGGAGGGGATCAATCTCCATCATCGCGAGATCACAGCTTTAACAGTCCAGTAAAACTCTATTCACTTTTGGAAGACTGCACCAAGCAAAGGAAGAAGAGGCTGGAGACAATTGAGTGGAAAAATTTAGGTATAGATTGAATGCTGGATGAGATACATGCTCTGATATTTTTAACACCTGAGAGATGGCTATCTTTATTGCAGTCTCTGAATAAGAAGAAAGAGCTACCATGCTTAAATGATAGCAGACCAACGGAGGTATGAACAGCAAATGTGAAGAGAGAGGGAGGTGATCTTGGAAATCAGGAAGTCCTCTAAATCGACATTGATAACTCTATAAAATAATATGAAACCTTGGATTGAGAACACAATGTAGTGAACTAATGTCTGCGATCGAAACAGCAGCAACTACACAATTTACGGTCACTAAAGTAAAACGGCTACAAGAATAAAGGCGAGGAGGCACCAAATTGCTAAACCTTTGATTAGAACAGAAAAGTCTTTCTAATTTTATAAACATTACTCTATACATCAAAAACACAATAACACAAGGCACGTTGAGTCATCTTTTATTTTTCAGTTTTAACTGCTACGTACAAGTCGATGTTTCTTATTTTTAATCGATTAGTATAAATATACAAGATCGAATGTTCTAAATTTGAAAGATGCTATAGAATTTGCTACTTAAATCCCATCTACGATGCTGTATGGCTTCATATCTATGATAACTCTTCTACTGATTTGCTTGTAGACATCGAACTTCTGCTCGTTAAGATCCATGACGTAATGGATTTTTGTAAGGAATAAAATTTACATGTAGCACAAACCCAGTAATCCTATACGAACAAACACCTCAACTCATGAGTTTAGTATTTCTATATGTAATCAGTCGCTAACTGCAACCACATTTAAGTCTCTGCACTTAAAGAAAAAAGGAACGTACTATATGAAATCTCTATATACACTCAGCTCGTGAAAAAAGAAAAAAAAAGGACAATTATTGGGGAACAGGATCAAATACGTACTCTTTTTTGGCTAAGATCAAATACGTACTTTAAAAACAATTTTATTATATATTTCTGTTAAATTTAGGTGTCTAGACACTACATAACACATTTTTCAGTAATATGCGATAAGTATGGTCAGTAAGACATTAGTGAAATAAGTCTTATTGGTTGATCTGTAATACTAGCTTCTTCTTATTGTAAATTAGACAATTCAGTTAGGCATATTGGTCAATCCAATTAGCAATTTTTATAAACTACATAAAATACGTTGTTGTCTATTAATATTGCATATTTATTAATTTAGATTATTTTGTCAATCATGTAGTTCAAACTAATATGATGGTCATATTTGGATCTAATTAAAGAAAAATATATCAAATTCATTAAAATACTAATAATTTCGCAAATAGTAAAAAATCTAATTAAAAAATCTCCTTAATATCAATTGCTCATTAATAATCCCTAATTTAATCCCTATGAAAGATGAGGTTATCATAATTGGGAATAGATGTCCATTGATTCTTGTAGATTTTTCAGTATCTTACAATAGAGAGAGCTTGGCCCTTAACATCTCTCTCTCTCCACGTTAGAAAAACCCTATAAATAGATGTCTTAGTCGTCTTTGGTATCCCACACCACTACAAAAATCTCTCTTTCCCTAAGCTCGCTTTAAAATCCACAGTTAGTAGGGAAAGAAACTGTTAGACAGAGAAAAATGGAGAATATGGGAACTAGAGTGATAGAGCCATTGATAGTGGGAAGAGTGGTCGGAGATGTTCTTGATTTCTTCACTCCAACAATAAAAATGAATGTGAGTTACAACAAGAAGCAAGTCTCCAATGGTCATGAGCTTTTCCCTTCCTCGGTCTCCTCCAAGCCTAGGGTTGAGATCCATGGTGGTGATCTCAGAACCTTCTTCACCTTGGTATATCTATACACATACTAAAATTATTTTTAAATCATCAATAATGTTGGGATTTCTGGCTGTTTAGTCCTTCTATATTGTGCCAAAACATATAAAAAGTCTCACTTTTTTTTCCTCTTAATTAGAAGTCTTCCAATTTCTGACTCCATGGGAAAAAATAGAGGCACAGATCAATAATCTTAGAAATTGTACCTTTTTGGTGATAATATGATGCTGCTATCTGCATTTTTATCATTTTTTTATTGATGGTAAACTCAACTGAATTGCAAACAGGTGATGATAGACCCTGATGTTCCAGGTCCCAGTGACCCCTTTCAAAAAGAACACCTGCATTGGTACGTTCAAGTTTTTCTTGTCGTTTCACTTTGGGCCCATGTCCCGGCCATATGCATTTCATATAAAGTATTAATAACCCCACTAAAGGTTTTAATTTTTTTGTCTCTACATTAATTTTGTAACTTGAGCTGAGTTGGTCAAAGTGTCTTCCATCACAAGCCCAGGATTTTCCTAAGCTTTAATAGAAAAAGATAATGAATTAATTGCATTTAGATGTTTCAACAGGATCGTTACAAACATACCCGGTACAACGGATGCAACATTTGGTACGGGCTCGTCATGAATTTTGTGATTTATACTTCTAATAAAATTATAAATTTTTTGGGTAAATTAACGAATTGAAATAATAGGAAAAGAGGTGGTGAGCTATGAGTTGCCAAGGCCAAGCATAGGGATACACAGGTTCGTGTTTGTTCTGTTCAAGCAAAAGCAAAGACGTGTTATCTTCCCCAATATTCCTTCCAGAGATCACTTCAACACACGCAAATTTGCGATCGAGTACGATCTTGGTCTCCCTGTCGCGGCTGTCTTCTTTAACGCTCAGAGAGAAACCGCAGCTCGCAGACGTTAATCACATTAATGTCCATCAAATGCAACAAAAAAAACAAAATTTAATAACATATTTGTCTCTGTTCTAAATTAACCTTATATTTTAAATGTGAGTTCTAAATTTCGGTATGTTGAATAAAGACCGACAAATATGAGCTAAATCCGAAAAAAATAATCTGAAACATGATTTATCGTCAATAATATATACTAATTTCTTATACATGTTTGATAGGTCACATCGAGTCAAACTTATTATACGCTATATATATATATGATAAACGTGGAAATAGGAAAAAAAAAATTTGTAAACGAACAATCTTTTTTTTAGTTCTGGTCAAACTGACAAGACCTTGGTGACCACCTAAAATAAGACGCTCCTTCTCACTCGGCGATCCGAATATTATCAATTATCATTATGTCTATCTTTCTCACATGTTCAGTGTTTTGTATTGTCACAAAAAATACGTTGCTACTCCCTAACGAAACTTGTGTATATCTTTTGAAAGTATGTGTATATGTAGTGAATAAATCGAGGTGTTCTCCTAAAATAGCTTTTTCTTTCAATGTCATAATTTATAATTTTATTGGGTGTGTCCCTAACCAACGTGCATGGTATAATGGAATAACTTTTGATCATGAATTTGAAAAAATATATTTCATTTCAACTGATCGAATCTGCTAGAAAGATGACAACACTACTACAAAATACTTAACAATATATTCCACTTTTAATATCAACAAGAATTACATTCTACAATCAATGTTTAAATAAAGAAAAGAAATATTAAGATGGATTGGCCATTTTGAGTGTACGGCATAGATGATAGAGCCCCATGTTGGAGCCTTGGAGGGATGCAAGTAGGAAATATACTTTCAACGGTAAACTCAAAAAGGCAACGTGTCATTAAATGAGTGGTTAGCGGCTAAGTACTGTTACACTTATCCTCCCCCTAGCAACCACTACTCTACGTGTATATTCGCTATCATGTCAACAAGTTCTAGGAAGATATTACTAACTTGTTTGGAGTTTGTTAGATTACTCTATAGTTCGAACTCTTGTTTATGAAAAAATATAATAAAAAATAGTATATCATGTGTCTGTATTGTATATTAGATTGTTTTGTTTCATTTTTATAAGATGTTTTAAAATTTTAGACTTAGATTTTAATGTTATTTTATATTTTTATTTTTTAAATCCTACAGTTTTTTATGATTGATAGAAATATTATGGTTGGTAAAAATGTATTTCTATTTAATATTTTATCTAAAAGTATTTTTTTTAATTTCACATTTTTATCTACAACATCATACATTTTAGGATCGAGAGAGTATAATACTATTCGTTCAAATGATTAAAAGTAATGAAGTCAAATTTTGGTTATGAAATCTCTATTTCTTACGTAAGTAAGAATACATATATATAGTCTAAGAGCTGGAAAGGATAAGGGTTACCTACCCATGTGTCATAACAACATCTCATGCAATTATTGCGTCCAAGACTTTAGAATCTAAGAGCTGTATACAGTAAACCTATACGTCGGCAAATGGATTCACTACCAAATCAAGGGCATGCAAAGACTTTAGGATTTGCCTGAAAAAGAGACTCTGAACTATACATTACATAGAGACATAGAGTATTAGGGTTTCAGTAAAACATAATGTCCCTGTGTTGTGTTTAGCCACTTATGGTTATTCTCGTAGCTAAATATTTTTCCAGAAAAACACCTTTAATAGTATGCTATATGCCGTTTATAGATAAGGACCGGCCCTCTTTTGCTATTACTTTGAAATCAACACGTGCTCAGTTCCGTCCCTGGTTTTACTCAAAATTTGCTACATCTACATCCCTTTTAATAGTATGTCAAGTGTTTAGCTATGATTAATCGTTTTGAACTATGCGTATGGGTCATGTCATAACTAAAAAATTTTGGTTTGTGTTTTTTTTTCTTTATACATATAAATACGTGTAACGTGTCTCGAGGGTATTTGTAATGTGTTATATGCATTTTTGTATAATCAAGCACGTAATCACATTGCTCAAACTATTTGCTATAAGAGATGGTTTCATGCGGTGTAGTATAAACTGATCCCGGTTTTGATCAACCAAGCAAAATAACTAGGCCATCACTGGATTACGTGTGATCGATGGGGTAAAAAAAAAACTTCAACAGCCATCATTCAATATAATATACCCAATATATAATTCTTCATTTTACGGAGTACACATATAAATCACATCATTCAAATCAAAACATCAATTACAAATTTATATCTACCGGTACATACATCTACGAGTACATTGCGAAATCTTCTATTACACCAGTACGAAACCGCAAACCTGGTGATTAACCAGCAGTGCAAATTATTAGCCGCCATACTTCGGTTTAGGACGAATGTCGAGGACAGACCAGCATGCAATAACCTTACGAGTAAAGGACACGACCTGTCACGTTTCATGTAATAACAATTTAAAGAAGCAAGAGACATACTAACCCTTGGACCAAGTCGACCTGGTCCTTCGTATAAACGCATAAAGATTGTATACAATCTTATAAGAAATTAAGGTTTTGTAATATATATAGGCTGTCTAAATTTGATTGGTTGACGTGTCGTTGAGTAGAGCCAGGCCCCCCTCAAGAATCATGTGTGAAGGTTTGATAGATCCTCGTATTGTTTTGGATTTGATGAATTCTAATATTCTTCCTATATACTTACTAAGCAAACAATATAAAGTGAACAGTAAATCCAGACAAATTATTTGAAGAGGGCACATAATAAATTTATTTAATAATACTAACTTAACAGTTTATATTCATATACTAGCACCTGAGAATATGTCGATTTCAAATTTGGTTGAAGAAATAAATTGAAACCTAAAGATGAAAATAGAATAGAAAGAATTAGAAAAAGACAAATAAATAAAGGAATGAAATCTGTTGAAAATAAATTGAAAGACTATTAAAAATAAAAGAAAATAATAAAATACAGTTAATAGAAAGTAAATAGTCGTATTACAGAATCAAAAAAAAAGAAAGACAAAAAATTAAGTAACATGAAAGTAACGAACAACGCATAGGTCAGGCCGGGAGTAACCGGGGGCACATTAATCAAATGATCTACAAAGATCAATATGTATGCATTTTAACTAGATTAAAGAATTTTAGAACTAATTAGGGGCATGTGACCCCACTCTCCACACTGTAGATCCCCCCCTATTTACACAAACATGTAGACAAAGTAAATTCAACAAAATATTACATTTTTATGATTAATGCATAATATTGTATTGTTACACTAAACGATGTGACATTAATGCATAACATTCGATTATTTCTGTTTTTGGTTTAGTTTTGGTTTAAGTTTTGTGGGTTTTCCCATTTCAAAACTTGCAACTTTTTCTTTGTAATTAAACTAAAGTTCCCTCTCCAATGGAGGAATCTGATTTGTTAATTATAGTAAGTAAATACATGTATGCGTGAGTTTTAATAGTATATATTGCAAGTATATCTATTGCATGTGACTCTACATATATCTCTATTGCATGTAACTCAAGAAAATCGAATTACCTTTCCCAAAAAAAAAAAAAAACAATTACATATTTTTTTATAAAAAAGATTGTAAACTATACAATCGTTATCGATTACAACTAAAAATCGAAATGATTATACATGAAAAAAATATAAATGTAAACATAATTATCTTATTTAATTGTATTGTAATAAAAAAACTTAATGAACAAAGATATCTTCAAATTATAGGAACTTCTTCTGCGATGCTTTTGTACTGCGGAAAGCTGCAGAACAACATGTGTGTTCTTTCTTTTTATTTATTTTATTTGGATTTATCTTCCAATTTTCCTTTTCTAAAATTTAGTTAGTGTGGGGATGTATACTTTGTGTTATGCAAATTGCAAAGACTTTCTTTCGGAAGTCTATTGCGACCAAAATTAAAATCACAAGAAAATTGTCTTTTGGGAGAGTCCAAAGGTAAAGGAAGAGAGTAGAAAACAGCAGTCACACCTTCGCTATTCACATTCTTGGCTTTGATTTACACAATCTTGTAGCTAAGGAAGTTCTGGTTTTATTTACACAATCTTCCCTATTCGACCATTTGCCTACGCAAAGTATACATAGTTTATTCACAATTTAACACTGTATAACAACTCGATGTGAATGTGATCCACAGATACTTAAGCATATATATACATATTTTTTGTTTGGTCAACATTACTGTTTTCTTCTTCTGAAATATTTCTCATTTGTGTTAGCCCGAAGTTCTTGGTGAACTGTTTTCCCTCATGGCCTCCGAGGCATGTATTCAATTCGAAACTAACAAAAAAAAAAAAATTCAGGCTAATCTATCAAAACCTATGCAAACCGCTGGAATTGAGTTCAAGGAACTGTACGAGAAATCGTTGCCAACGAAACTACTCAATTTGAGAAGCCTTAGACTTGAGTTTAAAATTGAAACAGTGACTAAAGGGTTCAATACTTAAAATTGAAAAGCTTAAATCTCTGTTTCCTCTTGTATATAAATTTACGCGGGCCACAATTTCATGGGAGAGTCTTTCGTTCATTTATCTCATTTATGTATAAAAATTGTCACCTAGCTAGAAAAGAGAGACTGGCTTTCGATCAAAAAAATAAAAATGAGAAACTGGCCCGGTAGGAGCCTAAACCGGAAGAAGAATGGATACGTGCAACAGTAAGAACTAAGAACAACAGTTAAGGTTCGGTATAATGGCCTACTGCAGTTTTGAGAAGTCAGTGTGTAGTATTCAAAGTTACTGTAGACATTCATATGATTGAAATTAGTTTTTACAGCGCATACCTTGAATATTGTAGCTTTTACCAAGTGGTTCAAGATACCTAACCACAAGTAAATGCACTCCATTCTGATCATGTTATAAAAATATTACCCGATAAAAGTTGTAAAACTTTTAATTTATTTTGTAATCGTGACGAAACAAAAAGCCAGCTCAGCAAATTATAATTTTTGGTTTCATTCGCAGCTTTAGTAAGACTTTTGCTGGAAAAACGAACCGACATGGCGTAGGAAACTCAAGGACGAAAACAAAAAGGTTTGTTACGACGAAATTTAGGAAGTTTAACTTAAGTGAAAGTTAGTTTCATTCACTTTAGCAAATATTTAGTTCATTCACATGGCAAAACATGTGATCTACTCGTAGATCATTTGACTAATATAACTCAACCGACTATAAACTATTATCAAAAGGTCCCGAAGTATTAATATTTTTTGTTTCTTGTGATTGCATGAAAAATGCCGGCTATACTGATTATGTATTCTTGTGGATGCATTGCGTGTTAAGGTCAGACATCTTTTCCCCCCAATACGACGTTACTAACGAATCTACCGAAAATGCCGTAAAAGTTAAACTGGAAGATACTGTTTGTTTTTCTTTCAGTAAGTACAGATATCTGTTATCGAGCTTAATGCTTGTATGTACAATATTGATCGATAGTACAGTTAATATATAAGCATTTAACATAACTAAAAGGCATGGTCAAATGGATTATAAAGATTAATGTAACTAAAGTATACAAGAGTGATATATGTAATCATCATGATACCCTTTTCTTAACAATTCTAACAAATATTATACATGCATTATAATTAATCAGAACATTCGCTGAGATCTTTGAATGCATGCATGTACCCTTTTCTACTCTATTAACGGCTTTAACTCTACCGTTGGAGAAATATGTTGTTTAAGTAAAAATTAAAAATTATGATTTTAGGCACAAACCATTTTAAGTAGTTAACTACTCCCATTTTAAGTAGTTAACTACTCTTTGGAGTATAATATAATAAAAATAGACGTTTTTAATTGGTTTGAGTAAAATTCAATGAAATTCAACCGAGGATTCATATTCGTCCATGCAGCTTCAAACAAATTGTTTCTTCTTTTTCAAGCAATTTCCTACTACCCTCTCGTCCTTTAAAACCCCTAACCATTCACCACTTCGTTACTTGCTCATCTCTCTATCTCTTACTACTTACACTCAGCGAGAAAAATAAGATGTTTGTAAGGCTGATTAGCTTTTTGGTTCTTGTCGGTTTCCACGCCGGCGTTGGGTCGACCGGTCAGCCTCTTGTACCGGCTCTAATCATAATGGGAGATTCTGTTGTCGATGCCGGTAACAATAATCGCCGTACTACCCTCGTCAAGGCCAATTTTCCTCCCTATGGACGCGACTTCTTCGCCCACAATGCAACTGGCCGCTTCTCTAACGGAAAACTCGCCACCGACTTTACCGGTTCGAACCACCTTAATTATTCACTTTTATATGAGGATCTTGCATTCTTTTAACCAAGTTACTATTGGTAATCCACATGCATAATGGTCCAACGATGTCACGAAGTTTTACCAATCACATAATTTTGTCAAAAATGTATACTAATTCGCCATTCCAGTCACGCAAGAAAACCTTATGTTACCCGAAGTTTTAATTTATTAAAGATCCTGCCATTCCATTTCTTGTTTATAATTTCGTAATACTGCTATTTATTAATTTGTTTTAATAATGTCTTGATATTTCTTGTTTCTGTTTGTTGTTGAGCAGCTGAGAATCTAGGCTTCACTTCTTATCCGGTGGCGTACCTTAGTCAAGATGCAAACGGGACAAATTTGTTAACCGGAGCCAATTTCGCCTCTGGGGCTTCCGGTTTTCACGACGGAACTGCCTTATTATACGTACGTTATCAAGCCTAAATCCGTTATTACTTACTTAACGGGAATCTTTTAAGTTTTAACATTATATATATATGGTTTATCATATGCCATGTTGTAGAACGCCATCACATTGAACCAACAGCTGAAAAACTACAAAGAGTACCAAAGCAAGCTGACGAGCATGGTAGGGAGAGACAGAGCGAACGAGATATTCGCAGGCGCGATTCATCTTCTTAGCACCGGATCAAGCGATTTTATTCAAAGCTATTACATCAATCCTATCCTTAACCGGATTTTCACGCCTGATCGATACTCAGATCGTCTCATGAAATTTTATTCTACCTTTGTCCAAGTAATTAAAACATTCCCACAACGTACCGTTTTTTCATTGTACGGTTTACATTGAAGTTCTTAACCAGTGGTCGACATTCCCATTGAACTATTGCACCTTTTTGTTGTAGTAGAATTTGTATGGTTTAGGGGCTAGAAGGATTGGAGTGACGACGTTGCCGCCTTTGGGTTGTTTGCCGGCGGCCATAACGATGTTTGGTGTAGCTGGGAACAATACATGCGTCGAAAGACTAAACCGGGACGCGGCTTCCTTCAATTTTAAACTTAACAACACGTCTATTTACCTAACCAACAAGCTTCCCGGTCTGAAATTGGTCGTCCTTGACATCTATAATCCCCTTTTGAACATGGTCATGAACCCTGTCGAGAATGGTACGGTATTTTGACAATCCACCAGACAAACTAAGACCCTAAGCTTCTCCCGATTTTTCTGAAAGCCAACCCTAGACTTTAGACGACTAATTAACACCGACATTCTTCTTCCATTTTTCTTGAGTGTAGGGTTTTTTGAATCAAGAAGGGCTTGTTGTGGAACCGGAACAATGGAAACTTCGTTCCTATGCAATGCAAGATCGGTGGGTACATGTTCGAACGCTACCAGTTACGTGTTTTGGGACGGTTTTCATCCATCCGAAGCAGCCAATCGTGTTCTCGCAGACAGTCTTCTCGTCCAAGGAATCCCTCTCATTTCCTAAACCTAAAATTGAATGATTTAAACAACTAATAAGATGACGTGATGAAAAAATATACGTCTCTTTAGTCATCCGCATTCTCTTCAGCTTTTGTCTTATTTTAATATCTTAACTATCTCATGTAAGAAAAATACAAAATACAGTGGTCTCATGTCGGTTTCTCTATCCACTAAACAATATACATCCACAATCACAGCAAAATGTCATATTTTGTCAAATATATAAGTAAAGGGTAATGATTGTAAAATTTTCAATAGTATGAGGACCATTAGTAAAATTCTCCATCGAGTAGTCTTCTAAAAGAGGAGGAAGCGAAGGTTTATCCAATGGCGATTTAGCGCTCTTTAAATCCATTCATGTCCACCGTTAATCATCATTGCCTCCTCAATTTTCCTCATATCCCGCCGCCGGTTAATCGGCCGAAGCTTCTTCCTCCACAACTGTCTCTTTCCTCTCTCTCACACCAGCGTCTCTTCTCCCTCTCTGCTTCTCTGTCTCTTTCACCAGCAACCACCATCCATGACTGCTCTTCCTCTTCCTCACCTTCTCCGTTCGAAAGAGAGGAAGTTGAAGAGATGGAATCCGCCGTTGATGGGTTTTTCTATATGCTTAGATTGTCGGCTCAGCACCATGATGTAGAGGTAACAAAAGCAGTTCACGCTTCGTTTCTAAAGCTCAGACAAGAAAAAACCAAACTTGGAAATGCCCTAATCTCAACGTATCTCAAGCTAGGTTTCCCTCGCGATGCCTTCCTTGTCTTCGTCTCTTTGTCTTCACCAACGGTGGTTTCTTACACTGCTCTCATCTCAGGTTTCTCCAGGCTGAACCTTGAAGTCAAGGCTCTCAAGGTCTTCTTCAGAATGAGAAGCCAAGGTACTGTCCACCCTAATGAGTATACTTTCGTCGCCGTTTTGACTGCCTGCGTTAGGATTTGTCGGTTTTCACTTGGGGTTCAGATTCACGGTTTGGTACTCAAATCAGGGTTTTTGAGTTCTGTCTTCGTTGGCAATTCGGTCATGAGTTTGTATGCTAAGCTTCCGAGGGTTTCGAGTGATGAAGTGCTTCGGTTGTTCGATGAAATTCCTCAGAGAGATGTGGCCTCGTGGAACACTGTGATTTCGAGTTTGGTGAGACAAGGCATGTCTTGTAAAGCTTTTGGTTTGTTTCGTGAGATGAGTAGAGTCGAAGGAGTTGAAGCTGATTGCTTTACGCTTTCGACGCTTTTGAGTTCTTGTACTTATTCCGGTGACTTGATGAGAGGCAGAGAACTTCATGGTCGTGCTATTAGAGTCGGGATGAATCAGGAGTTGAGTGTGAATAACGCTCTGATTGGGTTTTATGCTAGATTTGGGGATGTTGAAAAGGTTGAGAATTTGTACGAGATGATGAATGTGAGAGATGGTTTTACTTTGACGGAGATGATCACAGCTTACATGACATCTGGGATGGTGGATTCTGCTGTTGAGATGTTTGAGAAAGTACCTGAAAAAGACACTATAACCTATAACGCTCTAATGGCTGGGTTCTGTAGAAACGGCCATGGCACCAAGGCACTGGACTTATTCACTGATATGCTGCAGAGAGGTGTGAAGCTGACGGATTTCAGTCTAACAAGCGCTGTGGATGCGTGTGGTTTACTTTCGGAGAAGACAGTAAGTGAACAGATTCACGGGTTTTGCATAAAGTTTGGATGTGCTTCAAACCCTTGTATCCAGACAGCATTGCTTGATATGTGCACAAGATGTGGAAGGATGTCAGATGCTGAGGAGATGTTTGACCAATGGCCTTCTAATCTGGATAGCTCCAAGGCAACAACGTCAATAATCGGTGGTTACGCTCGGGATGGCTTACCTGATAAGGCTTTATCGCTATTCCATCGCAGTCTGTGTGAAGAGAAGTTGGTTTTAGATGAAGTTTCGCTGACTTTGATTATTGCTGTCTGCGGGACATTAGGGTTCCGAGAAATGGGTGATCAGATCCATGGCTATGCTCTTAAAGGTGGGTACTTTGCTGATGTAGGCTTGGGGAATTCTTTGATTAGCATGTACTCGAAATGCTGCCACTTTGATGATGCCATAAAGGTTGTCATCGCCATGCGAGAACACGATGTTGTTTCTTGGAACAGCTTGATTTCTTGCTACATTCTTCAGAGAGATGGTGACGAGGCACTGGCTCAGTGGTTGAGGATGAATAAGGAAGGTATCAAGCCCGATACGATTACCCTCGTTCTTGTTATTTCCGCATACCGGTATACAGAGTCAAATGAGCTTAGTAGCTGCCGTGATCTGTTTCTCTCCATGAAGACTATGTATGGCATTGAGCCAACAACTGAGCATTACAGTGCATTTGTACGTGTTTTGGGTCATTGGGGACTTCTTGAAGAAGCGGAAGACACAGTAAACTCGATGCCGTTTCAACCCGAGGTCTCTGTTTTGAGAGCACTGCTCGATAGCTGCAGAGTCCATTCAAACACAAGCATTGCAAAACGCACAGCGAAGCTTATACTATCCACAAAACCTGATAATCCGTCTGAATACATCCTCAAATCCAACATCTACTCAGCTTCCGGACTCTGGCATCGCTCTGAGATGATTAGAGAGGAAATGCGGGAAAGAGGCTACCGGAAACATCCTTCTAGAAGCTGGATAATCCATGGGAACAAAGTACATTCGTTTCACGCTCGTGACACATCTCACCCGCAAGAGAAAGACATATACGGCGGACTGGAGATACTGATAATGGAATGTCTGAAAGCTGGGTACGAACCAGACACAGAGTTTGTTCTCCAGGAGGTTGATGAGTTTATGAAGAAGAGTTTCTTGTTTCACCACAGCGCGAAACTCGCCGTGACTTATGGCATTCTCACGAGCAATAGTCGGGGAAAGCCGGTACGGGTTGTGAAGAACGTGATGCTTTGTGGTGATTGTCACGAGTTCTTCAAGTACGTTTCTGTTGTGGTAAAGAGAGAGATAGTTTTAAGAGACTCTTCAGGGTTTCATCGTTTTGCTAATGGAAAGTGTTCTTGTAAAGATCTTTGGTGAATCACAACACGAGCTTCAAGTTTTTGTCACAGATTGGTTTTTGTATTGTCTCCCGTTTATATTATGATTGTAAGTTGTTAATATACGAGAGTTTTGGTTGGGATTTGTTGGGGCAGGCATGGTGGAAATTGATAGGATTAGAAAGTTTGGGGTAAAAAAGGAAATAGAGAGAAGTTTGCATGTGAGAAGTAAAGAGAGAGTGGAAAGATGACGCTTGGCACGAGGGAGCAACCACTTATTACCAAATGTTATTCTTCAATTCACCCGTCTTTAAATTCTCTTGATCAGATACAAAAACCGAAAGCAGAGAAGTAAATTAATTACCCAAAAAAAAAAAATTCTATGATTTAATTCTTCGTCTTCTTCTTGTTTCTTTTATAATCTGCTTTAATAAAAGAGAGCCGAGAGAGAGAGAAATATGGGAGATGAAGATGTTGATGGGAAGTGTAGAATCATGTCTGCATGTTCCTCAGCCAAACTCTTTCTCTTCATGGTTCCTCTTGTTGTCGTTTCTGGTTTCGTCTTTGTAAATATTGGTCCTAAACATCCAACATCTTTCTTAACATCTTTGTCCACTACTCATCTCTCTCCTCCTCTTCTTCCTTCTTCTCCATCTCTGCCTCCGGCACCGGCACCGGCACCGTCTCCTCCGCAGGCAGCGACTGGAGAGTCGTTGCCAACATCATCTTTATCGACTAAAGTGGAATCTGTTCAGGTTAGAGAAATTACTTGAGAATATATCAAAATGATTCCTTTCTTGTTTCTCCATCTTCCCATCTTTGCATGTCTTTTCTTTTTATTCTCCTTTTTTTTATATTTCTGTATTTATCTTCTAATTTACATTATACCTACAAGTATTTCTTCTAGAATTCATGATTCAAATTCCGTGGTCAAACTATAGTCAACTTCTTAGAAATTTATTTTTGTCAACGGTTAAGTATAATTGTTTACTGAGGATGAGGAAACAGGTCGGCAAAACCGCAAATGAATGAAACAAAGATTGATGAGAAATGTTTTATGATATGTGTGCAGTCGGGTGGTCTAAAATTCATCAACAACACTTGTCAATGTAATTGTACTTTTTATATATATATATGCATAGCAATCTAAAGAAACTAAAGATGTTGAAACAGGGAGATTATAATCGGACAATGCAATTGAACCCGACCAACATTGCTTCAACGAGTAATAACGTCACTTCTACGGCATCATTGAAACTTATGAAGAAAAGAGTTATTAGCAATTTAGAGAAAATCGAATTCGAACTACAAAAGGCTCGAGTCGCCATCAAAGCCGCTTCGATGGACGATCCCGTGGACGACCCGGACTATGTACCTCTTGGTCCGATGTATTGGAATGCCAAGGTCTTTCATCGGTAAGTAAAATAATATCTTCTTTTCTACTGGTCGTTAGTTTAAAAATTTGTGATTACTTTCTCTTAATAAATATATATGTTGAATCAACATTGTTACAAAACATTTATGCTCGCATTTATTTGAATTTAAGTAATAGTCAAACGGCATAGAATTATGAATTTATTGCCTCGATAACTAAGAAATTTATTTGAATTAAATTTTCAAGTCAAAACGGGTTGGAGGTATGAATCATACTCCAGTTATCGGAGCCTGGAATCGATTTTTACTAAAAGTGTGATGAAAACCTGGCGAGGAAGTTTCTAGTATTAAAATTTGAACATAACGCTTTAAATTTCCACTAGTTTTCTTGCTATATACAGTTGTGATCTTTATTTGAACTTAAATATACGATTAGGTTAAGCTGTCTATACTTATAAGTCTAAAACATTTATGATAGTAGATGATTTGCTCCGTTTCATTTCATGACTGTATCTCTAGAAATATTATAACTCCGATTTTTCAAGAACTTTATACTGCCATAGATTACATCGGAAAACCTATGTATGGAAATTACTAAAACTGTCCATTATGACGACTAGCTAGATGTAAGCAGTATGTACTAATGCGTGTACCCTTGGTGATGAAATCATTAGTTACATACTTTCTATAATTTGTTTTTGTTTTTTTCCTAAATTAAAAATCGCAAGAGATTTAACTGTCCCATACCTTGATTTTCTTTGGACTAAATTAGTAAATTCAAGAGACCTCATGTTGCCCCTTTTTTTTTGGTTTGTTTAGCAAAAGAACGCAGTTTTTTTCTTTAATAAAAACAAATTGATACGAGATTAGTGTTGGTTTTCCTATGTATGTTGATTAAAATATATTACAATGATTTTAAGGAGCTAAAAATAATATAATACTATGTTAAATACGTAATATTTATGAATAAAATGTTTTTTTTCGTATGGGATCCAATGTAGAGAATGGTGTAGTATCTTTGGCATGACGATTCCTAACATGACAACGACGTGCTAATGCTTTTCATTTTCTGTCTTATTCGTATTGGATTGGATAGGAGCTACTTGGAGATGGAGAAACAATTCAAGATATTTGTGTACAAAGAAGGGGAGCCACCGTTGTTCCACGATGGTCCATGCAAAAGCATATACTCTATGGAAGGAAACTTCATCTACGACATGGAAACGGATACACGTTTCCGTACCAATAATCCGGACAAGGCCCACGCCTTTTATTTGCCCCTCAGTGTCGTCAAGATGGTACGATATGTGTATGAACGCGACTCCCACGATTTCAGCCCCATCCGAAAAACCGTCAGGGATTACATCGATCTTGTGGGCGAGAAATATCCATATTGGAACCGCAGCATCGGAGCTGACCATTTCATACTTTCTTGCCACGACTGGGTACGCTAGTAGCGTTACATATATATCTGTCCCGCGTTACTCGTTGTGTATATTCTTTTAGTTAGTTCATTACGGTTATAATCTTGGACTTTGTTTTTGGTTTAGGGTCCTGAGGCAAGCTTTTCCCATCCACATCTAGGACAAAATTCGATCCGAGCTCTATGCAATGCCAACACGTCTGAGAGATTCAAACCGAGAAAAGATGTCTCCATACCCGAGATCAACCTACGGACGGGTTCCTTAAAAGGATTAGTCGGTGGTCTATCACCTTCCAACCGTCCGATCCTTGCCTTCTTCGCAGGAGGTGTACACGGACCGGTGAGGCCGGTCTTGCTCCAACATTGGGAGAACAAAGACAATGACGTTAGAGTACACAAGTATCTCCCTAAAGGAACGTCCTATTCGGGCATGATGAGGAGCAGTAAGTTCTGCATATGTCCGAGTGGTTACGAGGTTGCGAGCCCGAGGATCGTCGAGGCGCTTTACTCGGGCTGTGTTCCCGTTTTGATAAACTCAGGGTACGTCCCTCCGTTCAGCGATGTGCTGAATTGGAGATCGTTTTCGGTGATCGTTTCCGTGGAGGACATACCAAACTTGAAAACTATCTTGACGTCGATATCTCCGAGACAGTATCTAAGGATGTACCGGAGGGTGTTGAAGGTAAGGCGGCATTTTGAGGTGAATTCTCCGGCTAAGAGGTTTGATGTGTTTCATATGATTCTTCATTCCATTTGGGTGAGGAGATTGAATGTGAGGATTCGTGAGGTTTAAGTTTATGGGTTTGTTTGTAGATTTTGGTTTGTTTTGGGAGTTTGAAATGAAAAGAAAAAAAAGCGGGAAAATAGTTTCTGTATAAAATTATAATTTGGTTTTTTTATTTTATGTCAAATAGGCTCAGTGGTTTTCTTCAATTGATTTTGTAATAAGCAAACAATGCATATTTGTTTTTTTTTAACAAAGAATTAAGCTTGAATAAGGAAAATTCGAAGGAAAAGGCTGGCTGACGCATTAAACTACTGTGACTCGTAATCTGATGATAATTAGGTGGAGTTTTGGTGTTTTACATAGTCTGTTTCTGAACATTAATAAATAACACATACATTTAATATGGGCTTAGCTAAACTGACCCGAATGGGCCGTAAGCCGCAACGAAAAAGGCCCATGAAAAGGGACTAGTGGCAGCTTTGTTATTTTATGTGTAAACGTGAGGGCTTTTACGTCATCAATGTTATACGCGAATGCTTCTCGACGTTTTGTTGAGTGAGCCTCGGGAAGTGGGAATCTTGACGACGACGGAGCAGCAGTAACGACAATGGCGATAGCTAGCAATTTAATTTGCTCCAACTCCTTCTCTCCCCGTACTGCATGTTTTGTCGGGTTCTTGAAACCGGAAATGTATCTCATAGTTGCGAATTATTTGTTATGATTTTCATAGGGAGTCACGCGTTGGTTCTGATGATATATCAGTCTGAGACATGATTTGGGTTGTGTTTGATCGGATCTTTTACGTACTTTGCTTTCCTGTACACAAACACGTGGACCGAGATGGTCTCTTCTCTATTGGATTTTTGTACAATAATTGAGGTCGTTTACGACTTCGAAGGAAGAGAATAGGATTCACTCATTTAATTAAGCTTGAGTGATTAATCACTCAAACGTTCAAGATATGATGATACTTTCGCGTTCTTCAGAAAAATGTAGTCAAAATCTTGATTCATCCTCATTGTCTTTCATACTGATTGATACGTTATCTATGAATATTATTCGACAAGTTTTGTATCTAGGTCTTGGGATGCTTGATGTTTTGACCATCCTTGAGGGTTCTTTGGTTTATAGCTTGTGTTGTTTTGACAACTCTTTAAAATTTTATTTTCTTAGTGTGTGTACCAAGTCCACCGATATAGCCCTAAGTAAACTGACGTTTTATGAACTTTGAGATTTCTCTTGGTATGGTGGAATTTGAAGATATATATTCATGAGAAACCGATCGAGCCCGACCATGGCAGATCCAAAACCATACAATGCGCGAAAGTTTGCCTAGTCTTACATTACTTATAACTAAAAGGTCCAAATCTAGAGGTCGATGTGAGTCTCTCTAAGACGGAAACACCTACTACCATGGATAAGGCTGCTGTGATGGTATCGGGGGCCAAGCAACAAACATCGGATTACTGTATTGATCAGTACCGTACATTTGACTTCCTCCTGCGATTTGATTGTTGTTTAGATTCGGCTGCCTCTTCATCAAATGGTCTTTTAGTATTATACCTCTCAGCTTCCTCACCTGCATCATAAAATCAATTTGTGGTGGGTGGGGGTCTCTCTGATAGAATCAAAAACTAAAGGGACAAAACAAGAAAGGACTAATAGTTTCTAAGATCCCATGATTTTTTTATTTTTTAAAAAGACGGTGCATAGTCATACCTCATCGTGTAGCATTTGGTTCTCTCTTGAAACCACGTCGTACTCTTGCCTTAGCGATTCGTACGACTCCTCAAGATGCTTCACCTTCCACCGAGCACGGCGATTCTGGAACCAAACAGCTACCTGACGTGGCTGCATACGAAGCTCCTTGGACAGCTTCAGCTTCCTGTCTGATTCTAATTTGATATCTTCTTGAAAACTCTGTTCAAGTAAAGCTAACTGTTCATTCGTTAGTTTCTTCTTCTTTTTCATCTCGTCGTCGTTACTTGGAGATTGGCACACATTGGTGATCTTTTCTGATGATTCTGGTACAGAGACAGGTCCGGTTTGCGTAAGAACAGGCATCGACGAATTTCCTGTCACAACTTCACAATGAAAACAAAGGAAACGACACAAACCGCTTAACAATAATAATTTCAAAATACAAACAAAAAGACTTTCCTTATAGCGTAAAAAACGAATTTCAAAAAAGCGACGTTTCTAGCTTACTTTCGAAACAACTGAGCATGGTTCCCAAGGAAATCATTTACTATAAATAGCGTGTTGTGATATATATCCCACATTTTTTTTGGTTTAAATGTTGGATATATATATATAGCCCATATCTATATATATATATAGCCCACTTCTCATCAGAAAAGTGAGATAATCATATCCCAAGACTTTTAGAATGGCGTCTAGAAACATTCTCTCCGGAAAAAATTTATATACTACTAAATGAAGTGGATATTTTTCCAAAAAATAAAATAAAATGTTCATATATTATCTAGTATAAGATCTTTTCCGCACTAGCAACAGGAAAGATTTTTTTTTTTGTTTCTTTCTCATGGGTCATGACCTTTGTTTTGTTTCATGAAAGAAAAATATAACTTAA
>KE153770.1:985408-996172 GCA_000411075.1 Sisymbrium irio | reverse complement strand
TATATATATATATATATATATATATCTAGAAGAATTTCAGGCAAAACTCTAAAATAGATTCCATTAACTATTATCCAGGTAATATATTTTCCTATACACATACGACATATATACCTATAGTTTTGGTAATATATATACTGCGTATCATATCCCATTACAAGAAATCGATCAAGAAAAACGGTTTTTCTTTTCCTAAAACAACTCTGAATTCCAATCCAAGAAAAGCAAAACTTAGCATTTATAAATTAAAAAGTTCTTACGTTCTCTTGTCAGAGAAATAACGTTTTAAGATTAACATATAAATTCTTAAAAAAAAAAAAACATTTCAAGGTTTAGAAAGTGGTATGTTTTCGCAGATAAATTCACCATTACACTAGACCCGCGAGACACTTGAAAGTGGGAACATACGGTTCATGGATTTGTTAAGACGAAAACAAAGTTCATGGATTTTTCTGACGTGATATTAAACCAGCCGTTACTGTTAGAGTATATGTTCTTATAATGCAAACCTAGCTACATTTTGGTGGATTAAAAACGGAAAACCTTAATTACCCCCCATTACAACAAAGCCACAAAATATTAATTGGACTCTATATGGATATAGAGATCATACATCTAAAAGAATATACCTGCATAAGGATCATAACTAAAGCTGTGGAGCGAGTTGGATGAGTTCGACTCCAGCCACTGCAGTGGCATAAAAGCAACTCTCATGTTTTCAACGTTGCTCGTTGATGACCATTCCATTTCCTTTTCCTTTATTTTGCCTTTCTTGTGATTCTAATAAGACATGAGAAATTATATTTTAAAAAGAAGAAAATTTAGGGTTTTACGTTACCGACGAATTTTAAAATACAAAATTAGGGTTTTGTTGGACCATACGAGTAGGTGACGCTTGACGATAAGTTTCTTCCTCTATACACGTTCTTTTGGAGGTGCAACGAAGTGTGAGAGCATGCAGTGAGCAAGAGATAGTTATTACTTATAGGGAGATATTGAGATAGAGGTTGAGTGGAGAAAGAGGGTGAAGTGTGGTTTTTGGTCTCACTTGCACGTCATCATACGTCATCTCCTAAGTTTAACGTCCAGTAAATTGATATAATTAATTGTTGAATTCAGTTGTCACACTTGGAATTTTCGTTATATCGGTTTTGCGGCCTTAAAAGGACCACTAGATTGGTGGCTGTGCTTTACGGTTTACAAACAAGGTTATATATTGAACGGTTTATATGGATGATGTAGGACTTAGACCAGGTGCATTGCAAAATAATCATGGTGAAAGTTTACACTTTTATTATTTAGCCCTGTTAGTTATTCCGGTAATCAATTAATTTATATGAGATTCCAACTCATATATAACAATCACCACAGTTTCAAAAAACAAATATCTATTTAAAGTTATGCTTAATCAACTATACTCAAAGAAACGGTCATAGAATTCCACAATGTATAATCAACGTATTAGATTAACTATATTTAATTTGAAACTCTTCTATATAAACTTGAAAGTCTTTATCGTTTAGATCTAGTTATAGGCTTTAACGTTGCAATCACCTTCCTATAAATGGCTGATTTTATAGACATGGAAGCGTAAATCTAGTTGAAAAGAAAATTGACGGAACACTGATCATTTAAGATGAAGTTTGTAATTTCACGAAATTAATACAGGTGGGGGTATCAATGGTCAAAGTCAAGGTTAAAATAAGTGAAATGGTCCCCTTATATAGCTCCATAGAAACTGACAACATGTTTCCCCTCTCTACTTTTGGTATCATAAAAATATGCATCCATTTTTAGCCCTAAGATTTTTTAAATTCTTGTTTTGTCTTATATATACGCAACCTTCTAAAGATCCACAAAATTCATATAATGCAAAACGTACGTTTGTCACTATTGGTAACTCAATGAGCGTTTAAATGTGAAGTACCCTGAAAGGCCAAAAGCTACAGTGAACGTACATATGTGCAGTAACCTGAAAGGCTAAAAGCAAACTTTGAAAGCAACTTTTGAAAGCTAAGAATCAACACAAATAGCTAGGAAGATCATCTATATATAAAGAGTATAACTGATAAAGCAGCAAAGAAGAGTTTTAAATTATAGTTGTTATAAGTATCAAATGGCATCAATATTAAGCCTCAGCAAATCATATACAGATAAATAAATAAAAAGAGAGATTGCGCCTAATCTGATACCACTTTCCTCCCATTGCCTTCGTATTTTTGTAGTGAAGATTTTTAACAACTTTAAGCTAAGACGTTCAACAAACTCTTTGATATTTTCTTTGAAATGTTTACCTTTTTTTTATAATATTTTTTTCCGTTTTTAATAACCGATCGATAGCTTATGCCAAAATTCATATTTAATCCTCCCAGGCTTCAGTCCATATCTGGATATTCTAGTAAATACATAAATGGTTTCATCCAACACGAAAATCCCACAGGAGTAAGAAATTGTTGCGAGAGGATTACATAGGTATTCAAAAACCAAATAATTATGGATAATTTTTCAATAAGCCGTGACAATTCATCATGAAACTTTAGGTTTATAGAATTCATAGCGTTAGCTACTATTATTCGTTAATTAGTTTGTCAATTGTTCACTGCTCCTCCCAACTTCTGGGTACAATTCACATACGAAAAAAAAATGAAATCTCTGTTCCTCATAGATTTTTAATTTGAAAATAAACTAATTAATAAATAAAGGATTACCAAAAAAAATAATAAATAAAGTTAAGAACCAGAAGGTAACTGATTGGCCGGAATGATATGTAAACGATTTCAGATAATTAATTAGAGCCTCCAAAAGGACAAATCAATTAATTAACATTCTGATGCGATACGGTCAATAAATAAGTTAAAATTTAAACCCTCATAAGAACTTTTAACAGAGTCTGATGCATGCATTAGACAAAAAGGAAGACAGAACTAAAATCTCAGAAAGATCAGGAGAATCCATCCGGTGTAATTGTTTTTGGAACTTTTCAGAAATAGATTTAGTATTTAGAACCAATTATATAGAATCCCATTTTCCCAAAAGATTATTAAATTTAAAATAATGTCATAAGAATTTAGATTTTTTGTATTTTGTTTTTAAAAAAGCTAATAATGTACCGTTATAAGTACTTTAGTAATCTATAAAATACTCTCTTTTTTTTTGGAAAATGTGAACAAAGTTTTAGTGGATAGTTTTCGGGTTGGTTTTTTAGGATTTTGATCTGGTTGTGTAGTGCAAACAATTGAAAATATCTGGGATTGCTTTTGAAAAATATATTTTTAACGTAAAGTAAAAAAATTGATCCATAATAATTCCATATTATTGATCCACATGACGAATTTTCTATCCACTAAAACCAATTTGGTTTCAGTTAATATCATGTAATATCAATTCGATTTATCCGGTTCTACAAAATTAGTAATACAAATAAATTTATTTATTTTTATTTTTAAAGTTACTCGAAGTTTTTTTGTTTAAATATTTGATATGGTTGTTTTTCCCTTTTTAATTTGATTCGAAAGTGGAAAAGAAACATCTTAATTACCAAGATTGGGCTGCTCAGGTTCACTGACATGTGACCAGGCCCAAAATAGTAACGATGGATCCAACGGAAAACAATACAGTGGTAGGTTCGTAATATATCTGAGCACCTACGGGCTTTCCCGTCATGATAAATGTGTAGCTGCTTTGTACCTCCGATTCCTGACGACGACTGTGGCGTGGACGGTTCTCATGAAATTATCTCTGTCGCTGCCGCTTTAGTCGCTCTGTTTCTATTTCTCGGGATTTCGAAATCGAGAGTATCATTATTACACATGTTCTAGGGATTCTCACGTCTTATTTGGCATCATTAATTTATTAATTCTGTTTTTCCAACACAAACATTTGGGTCCATGCTTATTTCCTTCTTTTACTGAAGGTAAAAACACAAAACATATTTATCGAAATCGGGAATTTCATGCAACTTTGATTCCTTATGGGCTTTCCTTTATGGGTTAAACTGTCTTGTTTACACTAGGATTCCATTTGGGCTTACTTAAGTATCATTATAATTTTTCTAGTGGCCTGATAAATAAAGAAAAATATGTACCTATGGGCCTGATTTAATTTTTTAACTGGTTAAAACGAATTTCTCGAATCAATCTCTTAGCCCAGTATGGATTAACACCCCTTTCTCTTTTTAGTCTCCTTGACTCATTTGATTTTGTAAAGCTCATATGGACAGTCTTGAATTTCTATCTTCCAACTTATATGTTCGTGCTGTTCCAATTTTTTTTTTTCTCGAATTGTAAAAGATCACGCAGAATTTACAACTTAAGCCTTCTTTAAAGCTCATATGGACAGTCTTGTACAAGAAGCAACATAAGAAGGTAGTTTTTCTCGCCATACTATAGAATTTTTTTACAGTTGAAAAAGGAAGTGGTTAAGAAGTCAATGGACAATAAGAAATAAAAAAAGCCAGAACTATTAGTTGCAGGCAAGCAATACAACACACAAGGCAAATATGTGGAATGAAAGATTTTTGGTTAGGGACACAAAGAACGTTCCATTTATGTTTTAAGATCGTACAATAAGAGAAAATAAAGCTTGTCTTAGTCTAACACCACTTTATAGTCTCTGCCTAGTCTAAAGCTCTGAATGAGACTCTCTCAGTGTGTCTCTAAGATAAGCAACAAGTAACAACTATCACGGGTAAGGCGACCAGCAAGAGGAAGCAATGACCATTGGGTTGTTGTATTGATCAATACCGTAGATTTGATTTCCTCCAGTGATGTGATTGTCCGTTCTTGGATGAGCTATCACCACCGATGGAATCTCCGTCGTGTCTTTACTGGTCCCACCGGAGATTTGTTTCTTGACCGGTCCCTGGTCTCTTAGTAAAGCTCTTAGCTTCTTCACCTGCTTCACAAATGAATTTGTGGGAGGGTCAAACTAAGGGATATATAAAGCAAGAAAATGAAAGTGTTACGATATGGTAAGTTGGTAACGTCACACAGACCTCCTCGTGCAGCATCTGCTTCTCTCTAGAAACGACGTCGTACTCTTGCCTGAGCGAATCGTACAGCTGCTCGAGCTGCTTCGCCTTCCACCGTGCACGGCGGTTCTGGAACCAAACCGCTATCTGACGTGGCTGCAAACCAAGCTCTCTCGACAGCTTCAGCTTCCTGTCTGAATCTAATTTGATCTCGTCTTGAAAACTCCGTTCGAGTGAAGCTAATTGTCCACTCGTTAGTCTCTTCTTCTTTACCATCTCGTTGTTGTTGCTCGGAAACCGGTAAGCATTGATTATCTTCTCTGATTCCGGTACAGAGACAACCGGTCCGGTTTGCATATCGGCAGGTGTGTATAAATTTCCTGCTGTAACCCAACAAAAACCTAATTTTATCAACAAGTTAGGAAATATTTAAAAACATAGAAAAATGCACAACAATAGTAACAAACTTCCATGAGTTAAAGAACAAAAATAAATCCTCATTTTCCTTACTATGGTGAACGTAAGCGGATATCCACCTTTTCAAAAGTGACGTTTTACCTTTTTAGAATTTGGATCCCAAGGAAAAAAGTACTCTGGAGATCCCAAGAAAAATATGAAACTTGAATATTAAATTTTCTAGACTGAAGATAAGAACATCTTAACTTCTTATCTTAGAAAAAGTAACGTTTTGAAGTAACATATCCCAAGGTACTTGGAATGATGTTTGAGAATACTTTATCAAATAAATCGGATGCAACAAAAGAAAAGAAAATATAACTTAAGAACACTTCAAAGAAAAAAAGACGACAAAAAAAAGCAACTGACAGTGAGAACATAAGCAATTTTCTAGTTCATGGATTTGTTGTGGCAAAAACAAAGTTCACGGAGTTGTCAACCGTGAAATTAAATTGGCACTTACAATATAAACTAAACTATTGGTGAATATATATCGATTGAAATTAAACCTCTTCCCAAAAGAGATACGATTATGTATACAAATAAATTAAAGAAACGAGACCATCTATGTAATAATAATATATCTATATAATTTTTCGAAAATAATAATAATATATAGGTGTTAAATATATAAATGTGTGAATACCTGAATAAGGATCATAGCTAGAGCTATGGAGGGAGTTAAAGGAGCTCGACTCCGGCCATGGCGGTGGCATAAAAGCAATTCTCACGTTTTCTACGTTGCTTGTCGTTGACCATTCCATTTCTTTTATTTTATTCTCAGTTCTTGTGATATGAGAGAAGAAGATATGAGAGATGGTTAATCAGCGTGAAAGTTATATGATCCAATATAATGGATAAATCGAAGAAAAGAAAATTAGGGTTTAATGGACCACAAGACAGGAGTAAGAGAGGCGTGACAAGAAGGTTCTCTTCTATACACTTTTTCTTTGGAGGAGCAACAAAGTGTGAGACTATGAGAGCATGCAGTGTTCAAAACAATATGTACATTTATAATTGGATGCATTTAGAGGGAGATATAGAGATACTGAGATAGTGATGGAAAGAGAGTGAGATGTCAGTGTGTGTGTTGTGTGAGGTTTTTTCACCTAATAAGGGAGCAACCCAACAGTGCCTTTTGTTTTGGAATTTAAAGATTGAAAAGGAAAGTGTAATATAATTTTGTCTTACTTGCACATCATCAATCGTCATCCATCATCTCTCTAACATTAATATAGGTTGACATATTTTGTTGTATCCAAGGGGTCCAAATCTTGAAATTTCAAAATATTTTAGGATCATAACTTCTTTTTGTAATAAGAAATCATTAATATAAATCATAATATATATATATATGTGTGTGTGTGTGTGTATACATGTGTGTGTGTACTGTGTACTATGGACTATATACAAGTTTGGAACACGATGTGAATCAACCAACCAAGGACACTTTGAAATTTTTGATGCTATGTGCGTAACTTTAGATTTAAAAGAAATTTGTTTTGTCATTAGCAAAACAGATAAGAGGTCTTTAATACAATGTAGTTATAAAATATAGTATAATTTTCTTAAACAATTTTAGAATCAAGAGCTGTGTGTGACTGACCAAACAGTTACCTTTAAAGATGTAGTATGAATTCAACAAATGCTAAATCACATTCTGTCTAGTTATATTTAAAGGATCTTCTAAACTTGGAACTTTTTAACATTTACATAAATCTACTTGTGGCCATTAACATTAAAACCACCGACTTAATTGACTGCTTCTTTTGTAGACGTAGAAAAATAGATGTAGCTGAAAAGAAAAATGAAAGAACATTTATGAGACTTTTATATAAAAATTGTAATTTCCCTAATAATATAGGTGGGGGTACTTATTTTTGTCAAAGTTAAGCTTAAATATGTGAAAGAGAAAGAGTGAAAAGAAATTAATGGTCCCCAAAAACTCCATAAAACTGACAAAGTGGTTCCCCTCTCCTTTGGTTATGCCTCCATTCTTGGTCCTAATATAACCAGTTATTGTTTTGTCTTATATGCACACACCATCTAAATCTACTTTACACATATAGATAGATATTGTATATATATATATGTGTGTGTGTGTGTGTGTGTGTGTGTGTGAAAATTAATATGCCAAAAAGTTGTCGCTAGTGGCAAGTCCATAACCATGTATATATGCAGTAACCTGTATAGAGTATAGGGTGAGGCCAAAAGCTACCTTTGAAAGCTAAGAATCAACACAGAGAGCTAAGTAGATCATCAATATAAAGAGTCTGATATGACCAATAAAAGCTAAAACAAAGCGCAAGTTTGAAAACTAAGTTCCATTGTTCTCATCTACTGTGTACTCTTCTTTCTCTCTTTACCCCCACATTCTTTTATTAACTTGCAGTTCTACACACAATCTCTCTGTCTCTCTCTCCATAAATGGTTGATGTGTAACAGTGTAAGAGAGAGAGAAGAGAGAGCTCGAGAGGAGAGAGGAAAGGAATCTTTTTGTATGTTAAAAGTAGATAGGGTTTGAGCCGATTGATGATAAGTAATGAGTTTTAAAACTAACACAGTGTATAAGAAAAAAGGGAAGCCATTGAGCCTAAACTCTTGAAAGAGATGAGACATCACAATTTTCGTTGTGTTTTATTTTGTTTTATTTTTTTGAGAAATTTTATTGGATTTCGATGATTGCATTCATTGTAAAGGATTCGTTTGATAACAACTCATCATACTTATTATGTACAGTATTAAAAAAAAAACTCAACGTACATACTCTCTCTTTTGTTTTCTTGATGAAATTCCACTATTTCAGCTAAAGACCCTTCATAAAAAGTCTTCGATCTGGACCAAAAATAACACGCGTTTTTAACCCAAAAATAATACTATGCGTTTATACTCGTATATATAGTGTATTTAGTATTATGCATATTGAATTTATTATGATTTTTTTTTTGGGTACGCTTTTAGGAACAATGATTAAAAATCCATTTTGTTCTCAAAATAAACTAAAATTAATTAAGATCATGTTTTCCTATTGGAAAAAAATAAAACATCGATATTAATTATATGAAATGATCGCCACACCTTCCAACTTTGGTGTATTAACTTATATATTCACCTATGAAAATATATATATAACTAGTGTATTTTATTTGAACATACTAGCGCTGGTAGATATTCATTTTCCATATAGTAATTAATAAATGATGTTAAGAACCAGAGGGAAATCAATTGGGTTCATCATAAACGATTTTATAGAAATATTTACGCCTTTGAAGAACAAAAAGAAACAAATACTTATTAATGTGAATACGATCAATGAAATTAAATAATATCCACATACGAACTTTTAACTGCGTCTCATGCATGAATTAAAAAAGAGGAAGGAAAAAAACTGAGACAGAACTAAAAACTCAGATATTGAGGAGAAAGCAACCCGCAGTCCCGAACACAGAACAACTAATTTCCGTTGGCATTGTTCTTTGGGACTTTTCACAAAAAAAGTTCACTACACTAAAAAAAAAGAATATATTATATATATTTCATATATCTTTGATCCATTAGTTGCTAAGACCGGTAATCAAGAAAAAGGTCCCCCTTCTCGGAGGAGCAAAACTTTAGTTCTCACATTATTATCATTTTAGAAGTACTATATGGATGCTCTTTGTTTAGGGTAAGAGTATAAGATCTTATAGAACATGTTGATCGTTTACAACGTATATATATATATATATATATAAGAATAATTTTACCTAATTTTTAGCAACCAAAATTAACCAAATAATATGGGAAATGAAAAAAACTGGGAAAAAGGTAATTTTATATAGTTTCCAAAATAGTAAGAAGAAGAAAACATTTTAAATGCTAAATCTTAAATTGCTCAAAAAATACTATACTTTTAGTGACCAATTTATTACGAAATCATGGATTACCATTGATTTATCATAACTCTACTAATATCTCAACGTGAATAGAAAGACTAAATATACTTTCAATAAACCACATATTATTTATGAAATGTACGAAGTTCCTATTTTCGTCCAAAAAAAAGAGCACTAAGTTCCAATTCAAAAATTAGAATGTCACCCTTGTTGTCAAATATATCGCGTACATGGCTTTTACACGTTGGTCAAGAATGATAATAACTACAAACTGGCTACATGCACATATTGTTTCACACTTTCACTGGTACGAGATCTAGATTACAAACTGAACACTTCTAAATCGGCTAAGAGAATTCTAAAATAGTTTTTTTGTTTGTTTAAGGAATTAAAACAGATTAATTTAGTTTTTTCACCGTCCAGATTCGAACTCGATCGTAAATCATAATTTTCAAAATGTCTCTTCGTTAGGAGTTTTGAGTACGATATACTAATCTATATGTGTATCTATGTACTCTTTTTTCTGACTGAAATGTATCTATGTACATTTTTTTGTTGGACTGAAATGTATCTAAGTACATTTGGTTTACGAATATCAAATATGTTGCGTGAATATGAAATATTTGATGCGGACGATTAGTGAATATTAATACATTAGTCTTTTTTACTGGTTTGGTTGGATGAACTAATTACTACACTCACAAAGATAACTAGTAATATTTTTTTTTATACCATGCATCAATAAATAACGAAATAACTGTAAAGGTAAAATATTGTTAAGAAGCTATAGATGAATATAACAGTGAGGGTTAAATGCTGGTACAGTACCTGCCTTTACTATTAGTTTCAATTCGTAAGACGTAACAATTAAATCCCGCCGTTAAAGTCAGACACTAATTACGACCATATATATATATGTCCAGAACTTAATTGTTCCTATGCAAATTCATTGTGTGTAGAATTTTTACCAGACATATATATAGTAAAAAAGGGGGAAACGAATTCCATAAGACTAACCCATTTATACATTGCACATTTATTAACAAAGTCAGAAATATCTTAAACTTAATAAAGGAATTTGTTTTTCCCAATTAATTGATGAAAAACTGTAGATCGATATAGTAAATCATTTAATATGCTGGCAGGTTTTGATGGATAATTGATTAAACTTTTTGATTTAAATTGTTTGGCTTGTCGAAAACAAAAACAAAAAAAAATAATCTTGTAGAATAACTAGATATATAAGAATTAAAGTACTTACAAAATATTGAATTTCTTAACGAATTCTTTATTAAATTTACAAAATCAATATTTCAAAGGCAATTAATTGAAGAAGCAGATACTTAAATTCTCATTATCTACTTAAATTGTAAACTCGAAACTAAAGGTAGAAAAGAAGAAAAATCATATATTGAATAGAAGGAACAACATACTGTATACCCAAATAAATATGAAAAGTACAAA
>KE153770.1:969800-982052 GCA_000411075.1 Sisymbrium irio | reverse complement strand
ATCCCGGCGGACGTACGGCGGAGGGACGACCGAACCGTTCGGGCCATCGGCGGAAATGCTCTAGGCCCCGGAGCCTGCGCCACCGCATATGGAGGTGAATTAACGGCGAGACGCCGTAGGTTAAAGCTCTGTATAATCTGTATACAAGTACTCCGAGCTCCATCGCGCCTCCGATACTCAGCGACGGCTCCGACGTCAGGTCTGCTCACTTCACCGTAGACTACTTCTAAGATACGACGCCGTATTATAAATGGGCCGTGTAAGCCCACTATTTTAGTAATTTATTCTTGAGCCCAATAATATCTATCAATGACCCAATTACAATAATAACCGCTGTGAACGCATAATTACCTACTAACGCGATTCTAATGTTCACAGTTCCCAATAAGTACAATGTAATTACAAATTTTATTTTGGAGATATTATACTTTTCCAACTTTTAATAAAATATTTTGCAGAATACAAATGTAAAGAATGAAGACCTACATTTACGTTTGGAAGGTCTAATCGTTTTAGCGTTTGCGTTTGCAAAATAATCAAAAAACGTTTCAAACTTTTGAAGCCTATATTCTTTTAGTAACTCGCATAATCACTTTTTTAATGTAAATGCTATTTACTGTACAAACTAATTCATGTTAGAAATGCGATTCTTTTACCTTTTTTCTAAAATAGATTTTGAAAAGCCTAATTAATCAGGCCGAGCATAACAGTTAACACGTCTTGCGGACTTTCGTTTCTATACCACGTACCGCCTATGATAAGCAGTTTTCAGTACGAGGTGATATGATAGAAGTCAAAAATAGATAACACCGACAATAAAGTACATATTATTCATTACTTGTCCGAATGATCTTAAGATTCTTCAGACTGGTAGCAAGTGTAATATTCTGAACACATAAAATTTTGTTTTTAGGAAAAAAGTAAATACTTTTATAACAGTAAAAATTATATGAGACTATCCGTTTGCCTTTTCTCACTAGGTGAGAATACTCATTTTAAAAAAATTACCAAACAAAACTGTTCATTGCAAAATGTTGGCGGAATAACTTTGATAGCAAGTTTAGCTTACCACGTGCCATGTTGCTTGCTGTTTGAGCCTTTGTCAATCGTTAATCTTGAATTTAAATTCGTCAAATTTTTAAAAATTAGCTAGGGAAATTCTCTGAAATATCATTATTTGTCTTTACATTTTTGAAAGTACCATAATTTCTAAAAAAAGGAATTATCTTAATTTTTTTTATCTATAATTCGTTGTTATTCCATGGCTATACAACCATTAATTTGCAGTCGTCAGTTTGTTTGTTGTTATTTCTCACACATTCAAGAAAAAATCGTCCAGTTGATATGAATGCAAAATAGCAGCGACTGTTATGCAACGGATTTTGTCCGTCGTTCCATAGCCAAGTACGAGTTAGCCTCAGAATTTTTATCGTTGCTGCAAAAATTATGACCACATTGAAGTTTTCTTATATTATATATTCAGCATCGTGATCTTGTTTTGAATTACCTTTATTGGTCTGGTCAGCTTATGTGTTTGTAAAATATCCGAAGGACGATTTTTAGAACGATTGTTTGATTGATGGACGCAAGAACAAATAATTAATAGAATGTCAAAGATGGCTATAATTTTGTCAAAAGCGGCAAAAGTAATCAATATATGATACTTCTAACAATCAAATATAAAAAATGCTTGACCTAGGAATTTTCCCATTCCACATATAAATATAAAATCAAAAGCAGCAATGAAACATGGAAGTAGGTGAGAAATAGAGTGATGAAGACTTGGTCTTGAAGACTAAGGTGCGGTGTCTCCTTCGCATATTGGAGCCAAATTGTACACATCAACCAAGTGGTTCATAGACCTTAACCATTTCCAATGATAGCTTCTCGAATTGTATTATGCAATGCAAGCAAACAAATTAGATTAAAAGAAAATAATGTATATTGAAGTCCTTTTAGGATTTCTTTTATTTATGGTGATTTGAGCTTTGAGGTTGAATACGTATCTAGATACAATAGAATTAGCACAATTTGAAACCAAATAAATATATTTAACTAAGTGAATATTAATTTATCAACTATTAATTTATAAAATTTATGAGACGATGGTCGAGCTTCATGCGTAACAAGTATATAATATATAGACCAGTAACCATTTAATCAATTAAGAGGTTTCAACAACTCACTCGCAGCTTTTAAAAGGGGACGAAGACTAAAAAAGGTAATTCTAAAAAAAATCGTCAGATACGTAATGTATACATAGAATATATTTGCCGACAATTAAAAGTTGAAATAACACCCTAAAATAAATAGAGAGAAGGAGAGTTTCAGTGCCGAAGTAGATAGAATATCAATTCTATATGAAGTATGGACATTGGATCCCACCGGTTGTTGTTTCTTTAGTTTCTGAATTATGTTTTCTACAAAACTTGATTGATTCTTTGAATATTTTTCATATTTTTCATATTTATTATACCTCTTTCGCGCAACATATTTATCATAGCTAAAGTAACAAAGATACCCATTTTGTCTTTTTGAAAGACTAACTATAAAATGTTTGTTCGGTCTTTTTATTAGGAAAATGAATATTCTACTTGTTCCTGGGGTAGAGATACAAGGTCGAATGCATACATATTTATGAGTAGTAACGTATATAAAGAGGTACATTTCTGACCTTTTTCGAGAAACTTCAATCTTTTAAAAATAGTGATAATAGTTTCTTTTAATCTAGATTATAGATATACAGTTTAGGTGATGGAAAAAAACTCGACTGTGAAGAAAAAGGTGATTAAGCATTTTTGCTAACTAATGTCAATCTACAAATATATATGCGGTATATCATTTGAAGTTTTGATTTTTGAACCCCGTTTTACTTTATTTAGATTTTGCCAATTTCTTTTTATGTAAAACAACTTACAATGGCTTATACGCGAGCTTCACTGTGTCAACATTAATTTATAAACCTGTTGGCTTACGTTTTTAATTTTTTTTATATGTGGCCAATTGTTCTTAAGCATTGTTTATTTGTATATATGGTATATTTCTAAGCAATAGTGTAATACATATGGTGACCAATAAGATATAGTTACGAATCTGTTGCTCAAAGTCTTTTTTTTATTATTAGTTATTTAATTAGTATGCCAAAGCGAAACAGCTCGTCAATAAAGAGTTCGAAGTCCCTACCTTTTGTTTAGATAATCAATTCCCTGTTAAAAAAATGTATATGTTATCATAAATTAATTTGGGTAATATGTGTCAACCTGTAGCTATTTACGGATAGCATCATAATAACCATATATTTAATTTAGTAACTGGAACGAAGGAAAATAAAATTGCAGATTCAGAATTATTGAATATGATGAAGGATGAAAGGAATGGTGACAAATGTGAGTGAGAGAAGCAAAGTCCAACTGTAAGAACCCATGTGGTATTTGGTCCTTTTACATTATGTTTACTTGCATGGCACTGCATGTTACTTCCTGGCTGCATGCAACATATGTAGTGCTATTTTTTTTTCTATTTATTTATTTTTATTCATTTATTTGTATTTCATTTTTCATTATTATACCTCTGCACACAATTTTATTGTTGTTTAAGTTACCATGATAAATATGTAAATATAATCATACATACTTGTTTCACATTCAAAGAAATCAAAAGCCAATGGCGAATAATAGTTTTGTGTGTGTTAAAGAATGGCAAGTATGATATTCAAAATTAACAAAGATGATCGAGATCTCGGCAATTTTTGGCTCCGATTATTGACGAACGAGGTATATAATAGATAAACAGCACATATCAATTCAATAGATTCATTATAAAAAAATAGTTATACCGGTCTTTTTTTTTCCGTAAGTTATACCGGTCTATCATACAAGAATTCATATAAACATTTAAGTCTAGAAAACAATGAGCTATGTCAAGTAGAAACGTTATATAATTTGATGGTAAAGTTTAGTACCAAAGTTGGCGATCATGTATATGAACGTACATGATTTTAGTTATTATTCTATAGTAGTTACCTAAGTTTGTTTATAATATCACTAAATTTATCTATCTATGTTGGATAATTGTCTCGGTATGTGTTCTCCACATGACATGCCAACTAAATACAGACTTTAATTTGTCAACTTACTGACTTAATAACTGATTATAAATTATTAAAATAATAAAAATAACTGATTGTAACTTATTAAAAATAATAAAGGTATAACACGAAACACCCTATCAGAAGTACGAACAAAAAAAAATCAAAACTTAAAGATTCCAATTTAAATAGGTGTTTTGATACTGGACCGACAGAAAATGAATCATTCCGTATGAAGTTCTTCATAAACTGAAATGTTTGTTGTAGTGTTGTAATGTCAGTGATGGCTAAACTTTCCGAATAAAATATAATTAGTTTAACCAAGTTTCTACGGTTCGATATAAATTCAAGTTATTTTCGGAGTTTAAATTAATATGAACTGACTATAACATTAAGTATAATGTCCTGTGTTTATATTTACCGATCTACCACAATCACAAGAAATACAAGTATTAGTTAGATCCATATTACTAGATTTCAATATAGAAATTTATACGTTAACCTTTTAAAAAAGTGAATCCAATTAAAAGGGAAAAAGTTACATCAAACAAGAGACAAGAGTAATGTTTCGATAAATACGGTTTATTAATTGTGTTTATTAATCGTCTAATGCTAATGTAAGGTGATTTACTAAAACTAATTACCGTCTAGGGTCTAGCAGTCAACTTCGGCGTTGGGCAGTCCTTTTTTCCCAGCTGTGTTTCATCTTGTTACCGTTTAAAAATAAGAGACTCTAAAAATAATCGAGATCCATTTACTTCTAAAATAACATTATCTCATAATATTAGATACGAAGTTTACGGAGTAAAAATGACTGATGGACGAAGTGGAAACGTGCATCGAAGTTTAAGAAATAATTGACTTAATTGACTTTTTCTTTTTTTACTTAAAAGAATTGATTTATACAAGGTTTTAATTATTGATTTATTTATAATACTTATTAACTTTGGTGATGTATATATACAAACAAATGGGACCGTCGGTGCGATTTAAAGCAGCATCGCAAAATTAACCACAAAACAAATGTGATCTGTTAGATATCTTGAGTATGTTTTTTTCCTGTGCAAAATGTCTTGAGCATTCATTTTCTACGCGGGAGCTTTTCGTCAAATTTGATAGGTTAACAACATTTATATCATTTTCCAACAGAAGTGCCAAATAATTTTTTCCCCCAGTTTTGAATTTTTGCTTGATTTTAAGAGATTGTAATATTTTAAACAGTGTCATTTTTATAATTATAAATGCTAAAACCTTAACTAACTTTTTTGACTGCAAAACTAAGAGCATGTCCATCAAAATTCTCATGTAAATACTCAACATTTAAATAAATAAAAAATGAAAGAAATTAAGAGAGAGAGCATGAAATTATCTCATATGAAATGTTTTGAGAAATTTTGAAAATTATATTTTTACACTTGTCATTCTCTTATTAAATCAATTACTCATAAATAATTAAATTTTCATTACATAACAAAAATACTAATATTTTCATTATTTTAAAAAACTTACCCAAATTATATCGATGTAGATGCTCTAATCCACTACTAGTAATTTTATATCGATTTAACCAGATTACCGTCCTAATCCAAATCAACGCTGTATAATTCTTTATGTCGATTCTTTATAGAAAAAGTGAATATATAATAATGTTACATAGGTGATCAAAATGTCATGCATGTAACAGTTTATTGGATTTCGCAGACAAAATTTGGACTCCTATAGTCCTATATCTGCTTCTCTATATATGGTAATGGACCACTCCATGATTTCAATCTCTTTCGATCTTTCTATAATCCTGAGAGGTTTCATTCTCCTGTAGAGAGATGAGGACGACAATATGAGACATTGTTTCCTCGATAAACGCACCAGTAGAATCCTTTACTTGGAATCAACCGGTTATACAAGTCATGCGGTTTTATAATATATCATTTCTTCATTTAGTTTTTGAATCTCACACAGTTAATGTTATTTGGCCTTCAACTGTTAGCTTCTTTTTTTTTTGAAACACCTTCAACTGTTAGCTATGTACAGCATCATATGACCAAGCATGATATTGAAGGCCGAACTCTTATGAATTGTGTATATGATATAGACAACATTCAAAAATTGCTAGACTATATTTTTGGGGTTTAATATTGCTAGACGTTAGTCGACCGTTCAAGAAACACATTATTTGTTAACTAATAAATATCAGACTACTGAGATAATGAGAGTTGTCTACAAATTTGTTTGACTGAGATGGTCGTATATTTTCGAACGCCTAGACGGCTAAACTGTTGAATTTAATAACGGTACACACAATTCATCATAGTTTGTACAAGTCAATTACAATTAAAAAAACGGGATATAGTAGTATTATTAATATAACAATTTGTTTAACTCAGTCCTGGACATCATTAATGTTTGTGACGTTCAATAATGTTCGGTAGTTATATAGAAAGAGCAAATGTATGGTTGATGCCTTTATTTACATATAATAAATACATACTATAAAATAAAATAAACCAAAAATAAAGAAA
This sequence comes from Sisymbrium irio, assembly GCA_000411075.1. Taxonomy (NCBI): domain Eukaryota; kingdom Viridiplantae; phylum Streptophyta; class Magnoliopsida; order Brassicales; family Brassicaceae; genus Sisymbrium; species Sisymbrium irio. The sequence continues at coordinate 975,446 of KE153770.1, read as the reverse complement.
TGAAAAAATTCATATATTCTAAAACAATACAAGGGCAGGGGGGCTTTATAAAGACATTCATCTCTCTTTCATTTTTCACACAGACACACACACACAGTGTCTCTTCTCTCTCTCTGTTTCTGTTTAACACTTTACAGATCTCTCTCCTCTCTTCTTCCATTCCAAAAATCATCTTCTCCTTCTCCACCTTTCATTATTATCTTTCCTCTCTTACCAAACCATATAAACAAGAAAAAAAGCCCAAAAAAACAAAAAACAAAAATTTAATTCTCCTTTTCCCCCGACAATCTGAGTTTTTTCAGGCAGAGAAGACAGAGATTTTTCACCGTAAGGGAAAAACAACGGAAAAACTCTGTCTCTCTGTATCGTCCTTGGCTTTGATTTCTTACGCCTAAAGAAAACTTCTTTAAAGTATCACATTATACCCTATTCGCGTGTATCACAAGAAATCCACCCAAACACATATACATTCCACAGTACGGATCTAGGGTTCTTCCTTCCTCCTCTGTTTTTTTCTCTGTTATTCTTTTCTCTCGCCGGAGTAAGAAGAAATGGAGCTCGGAGATTCGTCGGCGGTGATTCCGGACTCGTTCATGGGATACAGAGACGACATCACAATGCAAGTATCAATGATGTTTGATCAGATTCGAGCTCCATTGATTGTCCCAGTCCTTAGACTCGCAGTTTATATCTGTTTAACAATGTCGGTGATGCTATTCGTCGAAAGGGTCTACATGGGAATAGTAATCTCTCTTGTTAAACTCTTTGGTCGTAAACCAGAGAAACGTTTCAAATGGGAACCAATGAAAGACGACATCGAGCTTGGAAACTCTGCTTATCCTATGGTTCTTATTCAAATCCCAATGTACAACGAACGAGAGGTAACCTTTTCATCAAATTTCTCCTCTTTCTTTCTTTCTTGCCTTGCTTTGTTCTCTTGTAATTGACTTTTTGTATGTAAATGTAGGTTTATCAGCTATCTATTGGAGCTGCTTGTGGGCTCTCATGGCCGTCTGATCGAATCGTCATTCAAGTTCTTGATGATTCCACTGACCCAACGGTCAAAGTAAGCTCTCTTTCTCCTAAATACGTGTCTGAGATCACGTGATATATTCCAAGAACACCGATCGCTAAGGCATAATTAGATTTTCCTCAAATCACGCTTCGAAATATATGTTCCTAAAATATCCGATTTTCCAAACATGGGTCCTTGATTACAGCATTACAAGCTTCTTGTTTGTTTCTTGTGGCAGGATCTAGTGGAGATGGAGTGTAGCAGGTGGGCGAGCAAAGGAGTAAACATAAAGTATGAGATCAGAGATAACAGAAACGGCTACAAAGCTGGAGCTTTGAAAGAAGGCATGAAGAAGAGTTATGTCAAAAGCTGTGATTACGTCGCAATCTTCGACGCCGATTTTCAGCCTGAACCGGATTTCCTCTGGAGAACCGTACCGTTTCTCCTCCATAACCCAAAACTTGCTTTGGTTCAAGCTCGCTGGAAATTCGGTAAATTTTCTTTACTTTTATCCGAAGATTTTTTACCTCCTTATTTTTTAACCTTTGCTTTCTTCTATTACGAGGTACATAGTTTTGATTTGATAGTTTAGGCCCACTTTTTGTGTTGTCACATGATTGATAAGTGCTAATAATCAGTAATCAGTGTCTAGTTACAAAGTTAGATACGGGTTAGATCCTTTTCTATCTTAATTACTACTCCCTTTTTAGGCTACGTACTTAAAATTGTACAAGCGATTGCAATTATACTTAAATCGGATAGTAATGATAATTACAAAATCATTTTGATTAACGCACATTAGTTAAGTAGATATACTTATGTGATACTTTGTGTGTTAATAATGTTCTTCTTCCTTTTTGTTTTTTGTGAAATGATGACTTTTAAAATGGAGGACTTGATAGAGAGAGGGTAGAGATGGGTCAAATTAAAGTGATACCTATAATTAGATTTAAATGTAACTGAAAAATAGAACCTAGGGACGTATTATAAAAAGCATAGGTTAATAACATGTGATACGATAATTGTATCAACTATCAAGAGATCCCATTTTTATATTAATTTTATATATAGGGTTTTAATATTCTAAGATAAAAAATTATGTGTATAAAAAGCAAGTTTTAGTTACATTAACAGAAGTGTCGGTGGGTGTTTTATTGTTAGGTCCCAGTGTAACCTACCTAGCGGATCTTGATGTTGACGTATCGATTTTGTTCGTGATTACTTTATGCTCTAGCTTTAAAATGTGGAACCACTTTCTTCAACTACAAATTTCAAATAGTTTATGAGTATTAAAAAGTTAAAGGATCTAGGAGGCAATATAATCTGGGCAATTTCTCTCCTAACTAATCCCATATTTTAATAGAAATAAAACATTTCAGAAAATCTAAGAAAACATCAGCAAATATAAAAGTTAATACTTTAACAATTTTTGTCCTTTGTATTTGGTATGTCTGCAGGAGTTGGTAAAAATTTGGTTTCTGTGTTTTGTCATTTTGTTGATTTTTGATGAAAAATATGCATTCTTCCACCAATTTCAAAAGAGTGATGTTTTTCCAAATTAGTCAATAACTTATGCCATTCGAAAAGCTGCCACGTTATAGTATTGAACTATTCAGCCTCCATAATTAATATCTGTCTATTAAAACCATTGTAGTGCTAACTCTTACCATGATCCCAAATTAAAACACATAATTTTTCAAGTATTTTCTTCGAATAAAGTTATTTGTTCACCCGAACATTCATCGACATATTAAAATTTAGAAAACCAATAAAAATTAAGTATGTTTTTATGATCAAATTAGAGTAGAGTTTAGTGGTTGACAAAAAAAAAGAGTAGAGTTTAGTGGTGTTGCTTCACTGGCATCGTGGTCGTGTCCCATAATGAGTGCAGAGGAACATATTGGGAAGTGTAGGCCCATAGGGGCTTCTTTTGTCATTTTGTAAATATAGTATGGGTAGATTAGTCATATTCGTTAGTTGATACGCCACGTGTACTTGCCAGCTCTCTCCATCTTCCATGTGCAACAACGTGGGACCCAAGTCTCTTCTCTACTAGTCTCTGTCACTCTCACTCTCACCACTCACTTTTCTTTTTCAAGTAAATTTTGTTTTTTATTTATTTGAGGTTCCTTTTTTAATTCAAGTCCTGATACGACCAATTATTGAAACTCGTTTTTATTTTATTTTATTAATGATGCTCTCAGTACAAGAAAAAAAATACTATAAAATAAAGAGATCATGTGAAGTAAATTGACTAAATCTAACGAGCTGTTGAAATCTAATTGGGAAGGGGACTGAGCTCTCTATAGTTTGATAATTGGAAATATTGATTTCAATGTCACCCAACTAGCTTTTAATGTCGTCATCAATGCCACATTAATTGTTTGCTAGCAAAATATAATTAAATTCCATTATTCAACTCTTTTGTTTTCGAATTTTGCAGTAAATTCGGATGAATGTTTGATGACAAGGATGCAAGAAATGTCTTTGGATTATCATTTTACGGTCGAACAAGAAGTTGGTTCTTCTACTTACGCCTTCTTCGGTTTCAACGGTACATAGTAACTTTTCTTTTTACTTATAATTGATTTTGTTGTCCTATTACAATTTCATAAATTTTGGTTATAATAATCTTAGGGACTGCGGGAATATGGAGAATATCAGCATTAAGCGAAGCTGGTGGTTGGAAAGATAGAACGACAGTGGAAGATATGGATTTGGCCGTTCGAGCTAGTCTCAAGGGTTGGAAATTTTTGTACCTTGGTTCTTTGAAGGTATATACTTCGTAGTTTTACAATGTGTATATATGTGTCAATTAGTGGCTGATCGTAAATAGTTTAATTGATATATGATCTTAAAATAATATAGGTTAAAAACGAGTTGCCAAGTACATTCAAGGCGTATAGGTATCAACAGCACAGGTGGTCATGTGGTCCAGCAAATCTTTTCAGGAAAATGGCATTCGAGATCATGACCAACAAGGTTTTTTAACTCTTTCTTTCTCCTTTCAAACTAAACTGAACCGGTCTTTCTAGTTAACCGGAACATACATGCCACCTCTGGTTCACGAGGTTTAAACTACTAGACATATCGAGTCCAAAACCGAAATGTTTATGCAGTTTTCTACTCTTGATTTCTCCGGTTATTTCAAGTTCCGGTTTAAAATTTTCTCTTTTTCTTTTTGGCAGAACGTGACCCTATGGAAAAAAGTTCACGTGATATATAGCTTTTTCGTGGTGAGAAAGCTCGTGGCACACATTGTTACCTTCATCTTTTATTGTGTTATCTTACCGGCTACGGTTCTTGTACCGGAAGTTTCCGTACCGAAATGGGGAGCGGTTTACATTCCTTCCGTCATTACTCTTCTCAACGCCGTCGGTACACCGAGGTATAAAAACAATCCTAGAGTTTCTTGCGGCTCAAGTGACGTCTCGTTTGGCCTCTCATTAATTGTTGGTTCATGTGTGTTATAGGTCACTGCATCTTATGGTGTTTTGGATTCTGTTCGAGAATGTGATGTCTCTTCACAGAACAAAAGCTACCTTCATCGGTTTACTTGAAGGCGGAAGAGTTAACGAGTGGATTGTTACTGAGAAGCTCGGAGATCTTAAGGCTAAATCCGCAGGCAAGACTCCAAAGAAGCTTCGTTTTAGATTCGGAGATAGGTAAAAACTTATCCCCTTTAACAACCAAACCTACTACTGATATTTCTCGCAGTTTTGTTTCGTTCTAATACTGTTTTCTTTTTCTGTGTTTTGGCAGAGTTCATGTGTTGGAACTCGGCGTAGGAATGTATCTGTTCTTTGTGGGATGTTATGACGCGTTCTTTGGGAAGAACCATTATTATCTATACCTTTTCGCGCAAGCAATCGCGTTCTTCATCGCGGGTTTTGGGCAAATTGGGACATTTGTGCCTAATTCTTGATGGGAAAAAGAAGTTTTCGAGCGGCGAAATGCTCGAGAATAAAAGAATTGATTTTTCTTTTCTTTTTTTGGCTTCTCTTTTTAAAATTCTTGTTGGTGTGAATATAGAGAATTGATGATACGATTGTTACAGAAGATGGTGTGTGTAGTGTGGAAGATATGGATACTTATAGTAATGAAGAAAATACATGTTGAAGGGATTTTTCAGATTCGCCAAAGAAAATAGTTTAACTTATCGCAAGACAACAGAGGCTTTTGATTCCATTTTCTTCGTATGAAACTATTGCGTTGTACAAATATGAACGTATACGATAGCCTTACAACCAATGGTATACCAAATCAAAATATTGTATATGATATAATTTGCAACGTACTAGATTTTGATTGTTTCTGACAAGGTGGAATAATTGTTAAGAAAAAAAAAAACTGAAAGATTTGTAATATGCATTGCCGAGGATTTGACTTTATTGGTTGCAATTTTACAACTATTTGAAGTTTTATTTTTGGAATGAGAAAGATCAATTGCTTTTTGTTTTTATGATTTTGTTTGATTTCTCTAGGTCGAAACCTAAATTTAATGGCTTTGGATTTCAAAAGAAATAATTTAACTGTTTTGACAAAATAAAATTTTATATACATTAAATAGTTTAATATCATTAAATTATACATTAATGGTGAAAAAGAAAAGATGGAAAAAAATTTGCAGG
>KE153770.1:948877-962284 GCA_000411075.1 Sisymbrium irio | reverse complement strand
CTATGACTCCTTATCGAGCGACAACAGGAGCGCGAGTAACAACAACAGCGGGAAAACGAAGGCGGAGAGAGGCGGATTCGAGTGGGATCCTAGCGGTGATCACAGGATGAGTGGTCAGACGAATCGGGTTGGGAATATGTATTCTTCGTCTCTTGGTTTGCAGAGGCAATCGAGTGGGAGTAGTTTCGGTGAGAGCTCCTTGTCTGGTGATTACTATATGCCTACGCTTTCTGCCGCGGGTAACGAGATCGAATCGGTTGGGTTTCCTCAAGACGATGGGTTTAGGCTTGGGTTTGGTGGCGGTGGAGGAGATTTGAGGATACAGATGGCTGCGGATTCGGCTGGGGGATCTTCATCTGGGAAGAGCTGGGCGCAGCAGACGGAAGAGAGTTACCAGCTGCAACTTGCATTGGCGCTTCGTCTTTCTTCCGAGGCTACTTGCGCCGACGATCCTAACTTCCTGGATCCCGTACCGGATGAGTCTGCTTTGCGGACTTCTCCCAGCTCTGCCGAAACCGTTTCACATCGCTTCTGGGTACTGCTTTTATTCCCCTTTCTTCCTTTGTGGATTTTAACTGCCGAGTAAGATGATAGTGTGTGAACTTGTTATAGAGAGAAAAGAGATCTGGGAATATTATATTTCTTTAGTTGTACATGTCTTAGATGTTACTGCTATCGGATGGTGCTTCAGGAGTTGTTGAAGGTTTATAGGTTGAGATTATCCGTATGTAAGCTTTTAATGAGTTTGCTCAAGACATCGAGCGATGTGGACTATGTAGTGAAATACTAATAGCCATTCGTGTTGGACATTAGATTTAATATAATAGCATTGAAGAGTATGATTGTTTTGTGTACTGCATCAGGTCAATGGATGCTTATCGTACTATGACAAAGTTCCTGATGGGTTTTATATGATTGATGGTCTGGATCCATATATTTGGACCTTATGCATTGATCTACACGAGAGTGGCCGCATCCCTTCAATTGAATCACTGAGAGCTGTTGATTCCGGTGTTGACTCTTCGCTTGAAGCTATCTTAGTCGACCGGCGCAGTGATCCAACCTTCAAGGAACTTCACAATAGAGTCCACGACATATCATGTAGCTGCATAACCACAAAAGAGGTTGTTGATCAGCTGGCAAAACTTATCTGCAATCGTATGGGGTTTGTACTCATACGATCCTCATAATCTTTTTGAAGTATTAATTTTATGTCATCCTCTGGGTTCTTATATTGCTTTGTAATCATTAATTCTCATCTCCTTCAGAGGTCCAGTTATCATGGGGGAAGATGAGTTGGTTCCCATGTGGAAGGAATGCATTAATGGTCTAAAAGAATGCTTTAAAGTGGTGGTTCCCATAGGTAGCCTCTCTGTTGGACTCTGCAGACATCGAGCTTTACTCTTCAAAGTGAGATCTCAACTTCAATGCTATTGCCATGACATTTAAGACGTATCTTTTGGAATGATCATATAAACTAATCTGCTTCATCGATTTGTTTGTATGATAATACTTGTGAATAAACTTTTCTTCCAACAAAATTACTGAAAAAACGTACAATATTTTTCAAAAGTGGTGTTAATGGGTTGAAAAAACCAGTGTATTTGTAACTGTATTTTTATTTTATCCCGTAGTTTTTTGTTTTCGTTTTTGTTTCTAAGATGTTATCCCCGCATTTGTTGCGTGCAGGTACTGGCTGACATAATAGATTTACCCTGTCGGATTGCAAAGGGGTGCAAATATTGTGATAGAGACGATGCTGCATCGTGCCTTGTCAGGTTTGGGCTTGATAGGTACGGGTCCAAGTGATTGAGATAGTGCCTTTTCTACCTTTTTGCTTATGCTTTTTGTTTATGTAGGAACAATTATGGCATCCAATGTTTCTCGTTAGGTTGATAACGTGGAAACTTTGTTTTGGTTTCAGGGAGTATCTGGTTGATTTAGTTGGAAAGCCTGGCCACTTGTGGGAGCCTGATTCCTTGCTAAATGGCCCCTCAACTATCTCAATTTCGTCACCTTTGCGGTTTCCGCGACCCAGGCCAGTCGAACCCGCAGTAGATTTTAGGTCACTAGCCAAACAGTACTTCACCGACAGTCAATCTCTTAATCTTGTTTTTGATCCTGCGTCAGGTATTCCGATAAAGAAATACATGAATCATATGTTAACTATTTGCATGCTTCTTTCATCTCATTTTGTATCTTTCCTAAAAGTGGAATCCCTCGTCAATTAAGGAATTTCTTGATCATGTCTTTCATATCTGAAGGGTTAGCAGTCTTAGTATGATACTATTGTTTGTTTTCTTGTTTTTCATTTGTAGTGGTTGTGGATGTGGGCGCGTTGCCTTGGAATTGAATTGCCTAGTGATTTTAAGTTTAAACTTGTGAGAGTGCTGTTAGCATATCATTTTTGATGCATTTATGTTATATACTTCTCTTCTGGACTCTGATTTCTTATGTCTACTTGTTTGAATTCTTGTAGATGATATAGGATTCTCAATGTTTCATAGGGGTGGAGAGAATGACGGTGAAAATGGGGGTGGGTCTTTGCCTCCCAGTGCTAATATGCCTCCACAGAACATGATGCGTGCAGCAAATCAAGTCCAAGATGCAGTACCTATAAATGCCCCACCAATCAATCAGCCGGTTAGAGCAAATAGGGATCTTGGACTTGATGGTGATGATATGGACATCCCATGGTGTGATCTTAATATAAAAGAGAAGATTGGAGCAGGTATTAATTTTGCCCTTTAAATCAATGATTTAGTTTATCAAAAAATACTTATGTAAGTGGTTTTTCTTTGGGATCTGTTCTCGAAAGTGCTGCGCAAATTAGAGGTTACTTTCTTCTTGAGAGTTCTGGATTGTCTCATATGACCACTTATATTGCTACTGCTCTTTCAGGTTCCTTTGGCACTGTTCACCGCGCTGAGTGGCATGGCTCGGTAAGAACTTTTTATCTGAATTTTGCATGGCTGATTTTTTGGCTCTACAAGTATGGTTTTAACTAGTGATATTTGGATCTGTTGGATTATAAAAAGGGCAAATTATTGATCTTTCCGTTCTGACATCTTAGACTTGTATGAAAAAGTGTTCCCAAATTTTTGTCTTTCGATCATAAAATATCTTCCTGTATTTAATCTTCTATTGCTATCGCGAGAGGAATTCTAATTTTGGTTATTGCAAAATTATATTCCACCAATTTCAGGATGTTGCTGTGAAAATTCTCATGGAGCAAGACTTCCATGCTGAGCGTGTCAATGAGTTCTTGAGAGAGGTGCGCAACCGAAAATTTTCTCGCTTTTTTTTGGTAACGAACTTGGTGTACTGAGATGCCCTTCACGTTTCTTGATTCACTGTTAGGTTGCTATAATGAAACGCCTTCGCCACCCTAATATTGTTCTCTTCATGGGGGCTGTCACTCAACCTCCAAATTTGTCAATAGTGACAGAATATTTATCAAGGTATACTGTTGTTCACCTGGTTTTTGAAGGTTTTATGCGTCGACTGTAGAGTTTTATAGCCTATTCTATTTCTAATGCAATCGTCTCTTTTGAACAGAGGTAGTTTATACAGACTTTTGCATAAAAGTGGAGCAAGGGAGCAATTGGATGAGAGACGCCGCTTGAGTATGGCATATGATGTGGTAGGTTTGACCCCCTTCTTTTACCACTCCTGAACGGGTGCAAATTAAGTTGATTACTATATGATCTGGGTGTATTTCTCATCGATTTTTTTCGCGATTTCTCGGTTGCAGGCTAAAGGAATGAATTACCTTCATAATCGCAATCCTCCGATTGTACATAGAGATCTAAAATCTCCAAACTTGTTGGTCGACAAAAAATACACAGTCAAGGTTTGAATTTCAATAACAAAATTGTTTTGTCCAGTGTTTGAATGTTTGGGGATTTTGCAAAAAGTCATTAATCTGCTGTAACCTATGGAAGCATTGGTCCCAAGCTATTGTTTGAAAAAGCATCTCTTGCGAAACATGATTTCTTCTAAGTCCTAGATTTGTCTTGAAATTTCAGGTTTGTGATTTTGGTCTCTCGCGGTTAAAGGCCAGCACGTTTCTTTCATCAAAGTCGGCAGCTGGAACCGTAAGTTCACTTAGTTTGAAGCTAAAAACAAGCTGAACAAGTTAACTCAGTTTTGGTCCTATTAACTATTTGTTCAGTAGAAGGTAAACAAAATTGATTGGCTTTTGATTTATCAGCCCGAGTGGATGGCACCAGAGGTTCTGCGGGATGAGCAATCTAATGAAAAGTCAGACGTGTACAGCTTCGGGGTTATCTTGTGGGAGCTTGCCACATTACAACAACCATGGGGTAATTTGAATCCGGCTCAGGTACGTTCCACTCTAAAAGATATTTTTGCATTAGAAAGTCGTCAATCACAAGTTTTCAGCAATTACGTCTCATAACACGCGATATTGGTCATTTATATAAAAATTGGTCTACAGGTTGTAGCTGCGGTTGGTTTCAAGAATAAACGGCTCGAAATCCCACGGAATCTGAATCCTCAAGTTGCAGCCATAATCGAGGGTTGTTGGACTAAGTACGTTACAAAAATTCTTTGTTTTTTTCTGGAACTTCATTTTTAATTCCTCCCTTTGAATCTCCTTCAAGTTTATGCACTGATTTCTTCAATTGCCAGTGAGCCATGGAAACGTCCATCATTTGCAACTATAATGGACTTGCTAAGACCATTGATCAAATCAGCAGTTCCTCAGCCCAACCGGTTGGATTTGTGAAATCCCGGTCCAGTCGAAACACAATATTAATCATTAATGATGTGCTGCACATATACTCTCAGCATTCTTTTGCTGCCCAGGGGGGGAGACACTAGTTAAGATAGCTGTAAGGTACATGCCTCGTGAGCTATCAGTCTAATCCTATACGATCGCTGTTCTAAATACCAGTCTTTTTTTCGATTTCTTTTTTGCCTTCTCTTTTGTTGTTATTTTTTTTTTATGTTGCAGATTGTTAAAAGTGTACATGACTATTGTCACAGGGAGGAAAAAAAAAAAGTAATTCAAAAGTAGTAATGGAAAGAGTAAGGGATATTCTATTACCTACCTACCTCCCAGGGGTAAGCAATATTTTGTTGTCGTCTTGTTGTAGTAGTGCAAAGCTATTTTGTCTAATCCTACATATAAAGTTTATTTAAAATTACCTTGTTGTACATTTAAACTACCACATTAGTACTAGTAACTGAGTCCAAACCAAGAAAAAAAGTGTCGTGTTTAGCTGCTGTCAGTGGTTTTGCGAACTCAGTATGATTCATTGCATTTTACATTTATTTGTCAACTGTGCAATTCCCATGGGACTGATTATTATGGACTTTAAACTAGTAAAAAAAAAGCAACAATAAAAAATCTGTCAATTTATTAACCAAATAGTCAGTTATTATTTTTAGAGTCTCGTTTTTTTTTTTTGGCCTTATGTACAAAACAGCAATTCCAATTAGTAAGTAAAAGTGAGGATGTGTGACCGTAAGGTTAAAAGGTGTTTCTCATGGCTTTAGAGTTTAACAAGTCGCTGGTTTAGAAAAACGAGCATAAAGAAGCGAATAACAAAAATATCTCAAAATATTGAACACATAATGGGACTGAAAATATCTACCAAGAATTTTCTGTTGCCTTCACATCGAAGCAACTTTTGGTCTCCAGTATCGAAAACGACTTTACCTTATTTGCGTTATTATTTACTCGTTTTTCAAATTAATGTATAAATTGTAAACATTGTCCAGAAAAAAAACAAAAATAATAAATTGTGAACCAAACAGAACAGAAACTGTATGATGGTTCTGGACCAATAGGATTGCGTAAATGAAATTATTATAGGAATATAAGTAATACAGTATATAAATACTTGAAAAGGAAAGGCGATCGAGATGCAAAAATCAATATATGACTGTGAAAGGGTCCACTTGAAAAGCTGACCTGGCAAACACGCAAAATCACACCTTTCTTTGAATATCTAAGATTACGTGGGACCCAATCATCCCCACCATTTTCTTTCTCCTTCGGGAGAGAGTAGAGAGAGAAACGAACCTGCAAGGAATCAACGTCGTTCAATGTCGGCGGTAAAAAAAAAAAAAATCCAAATTTCTTTCAAACTTCATCTGCCCGTTACTAAAAACCACGAATCATCGATGGGATATGACGAAAAAGATGAATCCACGGTGGCGGGAACTGACCCACCTCACCGCCTTACTTTCCCCAGATTTTTTATAACTCATATCTCACTACAGTTTGTCGGTTACATCAGTCCCCTAACCTTTATAAACCCTAAACCCCATCATCTTCCCGTTAATCCATTTTCTTAAACCCCTTCAGTTTCCCATAATCCACTTTTTCTTACCTAAACCCGTAAAAAAACACCAATGAGTCCTGAGAAAGATGGTGTTTCCAAACCCACTCCTATCTCTATACCCATTTCGACCCGACCCGAATCCGTCGTAGACACAGACGTGGTTTCTCCACTCCCCATGCCGCTAGACATCTTGCACGGGAACCCAATCCCGCCCTTTCTTTCCAAGACTTTCGATTTGGTGGACGACCCGAGTCTCGACCTGGTCATATCTTGGGGACTGACTGGAGCCAGCTTCGTCGTCTGGGACCCTGTCGAGTTCGCTAGGATCATACTCCCAAGGAATTTCAAACACAACAATTTCTCCAGCTTCGTCAGACAGCTCAACACTTATGTGGGTACCTCTCTGTTATGTCTCTTTGTGTTAATTTAATAATCTCTTTCTCTCTGCCTTTTCTTTTTTTGTAGCTTTGGATATATGCTGATGACTAATGACTGATGGATGATCATTCTTTTCTTTTTTTTTAACTCTTTCACTGTGTTATTTATTTCAAATTTGTTTTTTTTTGTATTTTTTTGTAATTTCAACATGTTGTATAGAGATTGTTGAACTGGTTTTTGATAACTGTAAATACCTGTAATTATTATGTTTTTCTTTTTTGGGATTTATGCAATCTCTATCATGTAAAGATTTCTGATTCTGTATCTATGAATTTGGCCTTTGTTATGTTTACTGGACATGTGAAATAAGCTTGTAATCTTGTTTTGAGTTGAGATGCTCAAATACTCTTTGTAACGATGATTTCTTTTTTTGAATGGAGAATTTTGTTTCTAAAATATTGTTATACCCTCACAACGTACATGGAACACTTGCTCATTATTACACAAACTCGAAAGGTTGGAATCTTCTGATTTAAGTTAAGGAGACCAAAGATTTGGTTTTGCAATCATTATGACCTTGATGTGATTGTTGTTGTCTTGCCTTTCATGTTCGTTCTTGAGTTGTTTTGGGGGTTTGAATGTGCTCAGGGATTCCGAAAGATTGATACTGACAAGTGGGAATTCGCCAACGAGGCTTTCCTTAGAGGAAAGAAGCATCTTCTCAAGAACATTCACCGTCGTCGTTCACCACAATCCAACCAAACTTGCAGCAGTAGCAGCAGCCAAAGCCAAGGGTCACCTACCGAGGTTGGAGAAGAGATCGAGAAGCTGAGGAAAGAGCGCCGTGCATTGATGGAAGAAATGGTAGAGCTTCAGCAACAAAACAGAGGCACGGCTCGCCACGTCGACACTGTGAACCAGAGGCTGAAAGCTGCTGAGCAACGGCAGAAGCAGATGCTCTCTTTCTTGGCTAAGTTGTTTCAGAACCCGGGTTTCTTGGACCGCCTGAAGAACCTCAAAGGAGGAAGAGAGAGAGGAGGAGCTCTTGGGTTCGAAAAGGCAAGAAAGAAGTTCATCAAGCACCAGCAGCCTCAAGATTCTTCAACAGGAGGAGAGATTGTCAAGTATGAAGCTGATGATTGGGAGAGATTGTTAATGTCCGAGGAAGAGACTGAGAACATTCCACTCTCAAGCGGAGGGATGACTTCAAGCATAGGAGTAACCGATCCAAAAGGCAAGAACTTGATGAATCCATCAGAAGAAGAGATGGTGGATCCAGATTACTTAATGCCTCTCCCAACTCCTGAAGGACTTATAAAACAAGAAGAGACATGGAGTGTGGGTTTCGATACTACGATACCGAGTTTTAGCAACGACGATGTATGGGGAAACACAATGGACTATAATGTCTTAGAGTTTGGTTCTGTTGCAGAAACAACAAGTGGTGGTCATTTGCCTGATGTTTGTTGGGAACAATTTGCTGCAGGAGTTACAGAGACTGGATTCAACTGGCCAACTGGTGATGATAACACGCCTATGGATGATCCTTAAGATCTTACATATATATTAGTCTAAAAACCCGTTTTATTATCGGGTGAACTATTAATTGATTGATAATTGATTGTTCATTTTGGATACACCTTTATACATATATAAATAATGATTTTGCCTTTTGTATTCGGAATCCAGGTCTCTGCACTATGATTTTAGTGGATGACAAGAAACCATGCTTTTGTTCTGTTTATTCTTTTGTTTGGATTTTAACTGCAGGAGCTCTATCTGCTTTGAGGATTCTATCTGAAGCTCGCTACTTTATCATCATAATCTTCCATGCAAGAGAAGATCTTCATGTTCAAGGTCAGCTATTCCTCTCTCTCTCTCTGTCTTTTTTTTTGTTTTTCTCTCTTTTCCTCTGCTATGTTGTGCCTTGGTAGGATTACAATTTACAAGTAATACACAGCGGGTATGGCTGTAGCTGGTGGTAACTAAAGCAGCCTTCGAGAAATCTCATGACGGTCTACGTAAAGAAGCAAGTGAGTTTAGTGTATTTTTGAAGATCTCGAATACGAACAAACCGGTGTTTTTCAAGTTGTTTTAAGTTAAACTTTTTATCTCCTGCTTGCTTTTTGCATACTGCAGTGATCTTTTTAGCTATCTCTACATTCATGGAGTTCCTCTGTGTGATGCTATACGCTTGCGTGTTCCCGAAACTTCCAGTTGTCAAGTATGACCGAAGTAAAGCCGCTTCTGAAGGATCCAAAACTGTGTCTGCTGATCTTGCTGCTGCTGGTATCCAAAGCTGTAAGTTTTCTCATTCTTAAACCAGACGTTTGTTATGACTAAATTATAAAGTAATTGTCCGAAGAGTTCATAATATGAAGTTCATGATTTACTATTAGTTAAAAACTTAAAAAATGCCATATGTTCTTTCATATATTCTTTCATATGTTCTTCTTGTCGAGTTATGTACTATATATTGTGGTTTGTATATATTAATATAGATCATCTCCCCGTAATCATACAACCAAACTTTGGCTTTCCATGTTTGAAACATTATTGTTTGGATTATTCTTATTTGGTACCTGACGAATAAAGAAGGTGGGGGTCTTTTTCAAGGTTTGTTGTGGCTTTGAGTGTAGATGTAGTCCAAGTGAGATTCAGTGATCATCCTTCTCTTCATACACTCTTCATCGCTCTCTTCACATTTTTCTTCTCCCATAAGCTTAAGCAATATTGGAGGGGGAAATACATAATTAAATTAATTGAAAACACTATGAATATCAGACTGTGCATGCAATTAGATAACTTGTATAGTAAACTTGAAGAAAAGGGTATTTACATGCGATAACTCTTGGGCCATGTCTGATGTCTTATCTGCTTGTGTAGCCCATGCCCAATTATCATTACTTGTTCCTTTTTCTTCTACAAAAATGTGAAAATTGATCAGAAAGAAACAATAACTCGACAAGAAGAACATATGAAAGAATCATACATCTCCCCCTGTTCCCACTAATTGACAATTATGTAACCAAATAATGATCCTGCTCACTATATCCTATGCATTCGATTTAATCCCAAGGTTACCACATGTGACCGGAACCTACCATCTCATGCTAAGATTTGAATAATGTCATGGTTGATATACTTTTCATTGAATTTGTGATTATTGAATTAAACACGGAGTTATCCAATTAGATTTGTGGCTAGGTTTTTCCTCGAGTTTCAGCAAGATTTCCACGAGTTTGCAAATGTCAAGATCTAAACGTATAAATGTTATAATATAGGAAAATTAAAGTGTGGTTCTTACTTCAAAAGTATACATAAATATTTTGTTTCCGTAATGACCGCGCTAGAAATCTATGTATATATATACCAAAAGTCATAATTAAACTTGAAAATTCGTAGACGCATGCATATAAACTATATATATATAGATATATAATATCTATCACCAAGACATGCATGATGCACATATATATACAGAATACCTTCTTTATCCATCTGCGAAGAACGTTGAGCTGTACGAAGCTCAGGTAACTGGAGAAGAATAAAAAAAAGAACGAGCATTATCCCAAGTTTCTTCTCCATTTTCCTGTTTCAGAGTTTTTGAGAATCGGAGCTCAACATGCAGAAGAGCATCCAGTCAAAAGCTTAAAACATGAAGAAGAAAGAGAAATTAAGAAGAACCAGTCAAAGTTTAAATATACGTGTAGCTCTTTCACATGCTCGTTACATTTACGTTTAATTCCGTCTCTAGTGTCTTGTGGAGTGGGGTCCCAATTTTAAAAAACACTTCATTTAGCGAGAATGACTGAATGAGCCGGTGACTTCATCAGCAAGACAAAACAAACTACACGACAGCCTCGTAGTACAGTCATTTTAATCAAGAGTTTGTATCAACATTTGCATTTTATGAGTTTCTCCTGCATTTTACCAAAAATAAGTTTCAGTTAACTTTGATCTTTTTTTTGGGTCAAAAGTTAACTTTGATCTATAAGACGAAAGAACAACACAAAAACAAAAACGATATACAGCTATTTACTTGAAAATTAAGTTATGTGTTCTCTTCTTACAAAGCAAAAATGATTTTTGAATATACGAATTATATATGTTCTTAACTAGTCCTACTTTTTTACTAGTTAACACAACCCCATTGCGATATCCCAGTCCCACCCACGAGAAAAAGATTCTTCCTCGTTGATTGTGTAATGTAATGACAAAAGGAAAACGAACGCACTCTCTTTTGACGGTACAAAAAAATTACAAATTACTACACTATAGTTCATGTCTCGTCTTCTTCCTTTGTTTTATTATTTATCATAAAAATGTAATTTTTTTCAGAAACTAGTTCACATATAACAGTTTCATGTGTGATTCTTTCTTTGCTCAGTCCAAACCTTTTCCGTATAGAGTTCGGATATAATTTTTACGTGTCTTAAACACCAATATCTCCACACTGATATTTGAAACGTTCAATTCAAAAAAAAAAAAGAATTTGAAACGAAGAACCTACAGAAAATGTAAATAACGAATTTTTTTTTACTCCTCATGGATTATGGTTTGGGTCGAATTCAAAACTTAACATAGAGTCACATCATTTAGGTATTCGGATCTATCTTTGACTAAACCAATTTCTTCGTGACTTAGCATATAGAAAGACAAGGAACGATCACGAGCCTAATTTGATTTTTTGATGGGTGTCGTTTTCCTATACTATTTTTTCAATAAACCAAAAACTCGAGAAATTAATAACATTAAAAGGTTTGAAATTTATGTTCATTTTATAAGAATTGTACTGAGTCTATTCATTATATCAATTTGGTATGAAGAAGAAACAGGAAATGAGAGCCTCTCACCACTTCCCTTTGATTTTGGTGGTAGTCCTTGTCATTTATTTTGTGCTTTAATAATTTTATACAATTATTGTTAACCTGTCTATTCTGGTTTCTTAAGATTTGGTTTCGTTTCATATTGTCGGTCTAGGATAATTAAAGCTAATCAAATAATATTTACCCGTAGATAATTTTCGATTTTAGTTTTGATTCTTGTACATAAGTAGATTGTGATTAGGTTATTTCTCCAACTCTTTATATACGTAATTTTAGAACCAGTAAACAGTAAGTTGATATGGCCGAGTTGGTCTAAGGCGCCAGATTAAGGTTCTGGTCCGAAAGGGCGTGGGTTCAAATCCCACTGTCAACATTTCTTTTTTTTTTGGGGAATGCTTGGGCTTTTAGTTTAGGTTTCGGTCCATTAAATACATATTGTTATGACTTGTGATGTGTGGATTTAGCGGCCCATATTATAATGAACTACGGATTGACAATGGCCCTAAAAGGTAGCTTTTTTATTAAAAAATCATTTGGTCCTAAGGTTACGTTCGCCAACTTTGACATGAAACATATGATTGCAAATATTCGAAATCAGAAAATATAATTTTCCTTACCTCGTGACATAACTTAACATATAATTAATGATTAAAATGTGAAGACTTATTAAGCTAATTAAGATATGGGAACCATGTGATAGGGAAAATTAATAATTCTGATGTGTTTGGTATGGATTAGTCTACCGATCGATCCTATTCAGATTTTTTTTCTCGAAGCAAGTTGAAAAATCGAGTTCTTTATGAAAACGTAGCCATTAGGAAAAATACAAATATTAGGGTTCGGTTGTGGAGACTTCTCTAATTTGCTTCCAACCAAGTTTATATATTTTACTAATAAACAAATAATCATAAAAAATTTTTATGCTTTGACAATATTGGTAGAAAAGGTTCATACATTCTTTCGAGCAGATTCGTGTTTCCATCATCAACTAATTATTTATTTCTTTAGCAAATATTGGTATCGTTAAGGAAACTGGTCTTGACTCTTGTGTATAGATCAGTTAATTTCTTTGGATTCACGGCGTATATAAAAAACCATTCAATCTAGATAAAACGGCTGAATGGAAGAAGATAGTTTATATAGCTGACAATTAATTCATGGCGTACGTAAAAGCCATTCGAATCATTGATAAAACGATTTAAGTTTTTGGTAAGAAAAAATATACGGTTCGTATTCTGACTTCTGAGAGGGACAAAGAAAGGGAACAAAAGAGTTGTTGTGTGGTTGAACTTAATTGATGTCAACACAAACAAATAGACTAATAATTTAAACTAAACAATAAAAAGTAAGTCAAAATCCGAACTGGTGAGACTTTCGATGTGTTTGTTACGATACCGTTCATACATATCTTCCTCCCGCCAATTAGTCAACTCCTCACATTCAATGAGCCTTTTACAAAGTCAATCCATGTGACTTGATAACCTAGGCACCTATCATCGTGAGCAAGATACAAATACAAAAAAAATATACTGTCATCCAAAAAGATTTTGTATTTCTATACATAATTAATCAGACGGGGCTGTATATTTTGGATCTCGTCTAGTTCAATTCACTTTTTTTGTGTTGCTGGTATGATTTAGTTTTAACAAAAGATAAATGTAAAACAACGTGCAAATTTAAAATGTTATTAACATGATATGGATAGACTAAATCTAACTATAATTCGGTGTAAGCGCCTAAACGGTATATAGCATATACCATGGGTTTTAATTCGAAGTCTGTTCATTTAACTGTTGAAATGAAATGACTAGTATATATGCGAATGTGGTACGCAATTTCATGCATGCATCAGGAGCATGTTGATATCACTACACCACGCATACCTG
>KE153770.1:902044-938340 GCA_000411075.1 Sisymbrium irio | reverse complement strand
TGTGGAGGCGGGGGCGGCGCAGCCGGGGCAAGGTTGAAGCCGAAGAAATCAGAGGGAAAATGAGAAGAAGTAGACGGTGATGCAGCCGTGGTCGTCCTCCCTCCGCCTTTCATGAGCTGCCGGAGCTCCGGCATACCGTACTGAGAATGATGATCTTCCATATTTAGACTTATATTAAGCTGAAAGAGAAGATCGATGGACAGTGAGGGGAGAAAAGAGAGAGTAAAGGTTAAACCTTTTAATTCCAAAAAAAGAGAGAAAAGATTGAAGCTTTTATTTTTCTAGAGAGAGAGACAGATCGTGTAGTCCACGAAAAGGGTCGAATGTAAGCTACAGAGACGATATGGTCCCATGACTTAATAACCTTTTTTTATATTTTTCTTCTTGAATGTGTGTGGGCGAGAGAGAGAGAGTGATGTTTGGTATGGATGCAGATCTTTTTGTATGAGGTTTTGTATGTATCTGTTTTTAATTTGTACCATGTGTGTCTCAGTTTTCATTATCTCTTATCAAATAATTCGAATACATGTGTACGTTGATGTGTATATACTCATATCAATGCAAGGTTTTGTCTCACTTAGAGCCAATAATAGATCGAGGCATTCTTCTTTAAATATTGGCTCTATGGTTTGGTTGTTAAATAATTATCTAAACAACTTGAGCTTTTTCATTCATTATTTGTATTTTTGTATGAGAATAATTTTACTGCAATTGCCACATGTGACTTCATAATTGACACAATTCCTTTTTGGAAAACAAAGGGTTGTCATATAAAAATCTCCCTTGATTAATTACCACCATCATTATTTTGCTTCGTCCCTTGTTTTTCTAGGATTTTTATTTATTTCATAAAAGTATGCTTTACTTAATTTGTGTTTTTATATTCCTACGTCTAAAGTTACAAGAGCAAGACGATAGACATAAATGATTATACAACTGGATATATATATGCAGAAACAAAAGAATGCAAATGAGTAAAACTAGATATGTTATATCCTAAAAAAAGAAAATAGTTTTTCTTTTTAGCATTAGACTTGATTATGACGATTCCATTGTTATGTTACTAAATTCATGTACCTTTTGTTTTACTTTAAAATCCGTGATTCAGCTTTTAAAGCTTCGTATTTCATTTTTAAAAAAGTTTCTTCAGCATAGAGAGCTTTTAAAGATAAAATTCGCTAGACATGTGTGTGAATTTATTAGAATATTAAATAGAATTAATTGGCCGCAATAAGAGGGGGTCCTCTGAAAAATTACCAAATTATTGGCTTTTATGCTCCCCAACATTTCAACCTGTCTAATCCCTAACCATTTGGCTTTATTGTTCCTTTTTGACACTTTTATTGCTTCAATCCTAATGTTCACCGAATTTTTATAATCCCTTCTCGATAATTCATTTCATGAAAATAGACCATTCAAGTATATGTATATAGTAAATATATATGTGATTTTTCAAGTACTCTATATTTTTTTAAACAGGAGCTTAGAGAATTTCAGATATCCTCTCTATTTTTCTTTTGATTTTCTACTGTATTTTCTTTTCACACAAATAAAAAAGAAAACAAAACTTTATACGATACTTCCTCCGTATAAAAATAAATATCGTTTTATAGTAAAATTTTTGTTTCAAAATAAGTGTCGTTTTCGAATTTCAATACAAAATTTATTAATAAGATTTTCCTATTTATTTTTCTATTAGTTGAAATATGGTTAGGTGTATAGGTAATTGTGTTTTTTTTTAAATATACAAATTTATATGTTTTATTAAACTGTGTAAATAAACTTAAAATGACACTTAATAAAATACGGATGAAGTATTATACTATTAGATTTTAAAACGGACACTTTTTATATTACAATTTTATAACTCCATGAATTTGGAAAAAAATATCCTACTTAATTAACCCTCAAATTCAACTCGTTTAGCTATTGTTGCTCATCATATTCATATATGTGAGTTTAAGCAGTTATTCCATTTGATAATTAATTAGTTTGAGTTTCGTAATGAAATACATTTTTATTTTACGTCAAATTCGGCTTATTGAAAAAAAGATATCGGCTATTGGAATTCTTTGCCAAATTCCACTGCAATTGTTTCACATGTCATGAACCAATGAATTAGAGCTTTTCATTATCAAAAAAACTAGTGGACACATGAAGAAAGAAACAAGATTATCAGAAAAAAGAAAAGATTATGAGGAAAACAAAAATACAAAAGGAACAAGAATCTCCTTATTATATTTAATGACGAGTTAGCGACACGTGTCAGACTCATAACCGTCTATTATAGGACCCTTAAAAAGTTTACCTTTTCACTTGAGATGGGGAGACTTGAACAGTTAAGAAGACTCGTCGAGAACGATGCCGTTTCTTGGTCTATTGCTTCTTTAGGGTGGTTTTATTTTCCCGCTTTCTTAAGTTTATTTCAGGTTCATTATTTTATTTAAATAAGATATAATAAAGGGGAATTGCTTCTATCTTCCATGGCTTGGGGCCTTGGGGGCAGATAGACAAGTAGCTAGGGTTTGCATTTGTCACCTACCTATTTATTGTTTCATCACCGCCAAATCAATTGACTCCTTATCTTTTTTTTTATGTTTTTTTATTTTTGTTTTAATTTAAGGAATCTAAATCTTTGAATAAAAAATCATTCACCTAATTTTATTTTATGACAAAATCAATATAGATATTTTGAATAATATATTTTCAAATTAGGTTACACTATACAAAACATCAAAAAGCTAATTTAAAAAATATTTATTAGGTACTTCTATTCATTTCTAGTTACCAACAATTCACGATTTAATCACATTCAAGTTGCACTGGATTTAGATATTTTCATAAAATGACACTATATGTATTGCATTCAAAATTTCAATTATATTCGAGCTGTATTTATAGTTTCACAAAATCTTTTTACATTACTATTAATTAACTCACGTAAACTATTTTTTTCTATTATAACTAGCTATAACTTAAAAGTTCCAAGAAATTGTTTATTTAGAGTTGACATAACTATAATTATTTGTGTCTAAATTATGATAACATATTTGAATTGATTCTTTCAAATATAATAATTGTTTGTGTATTGATATGCGACTAGATTCTGACCCTGTCTTAAAGATGGGAAATTTTAATTTTTTTGTCTCTTTAGATTTTTTATAAATAATATAATCATATAAACATATAATTTTATATAATTATAGTTACATAGATAAATATTTTTTCTAAAATGTTTTTTATTTTAATAGTATAGAAGCCAGTTAGTAAACATAGTCTATTATGGATTCATCTTTGAAATCATTTGTCGTAATCGCATAAAAGTTAGTTTTTTTTTTTCACCATGTTAGTTAGATTTTATCCCGATAACATCATATTGACAGTAGAAAAAAATTAAAATATCGATCTTTGATGCTAATAATATTACAAGAAAAACAAACCCAACACTACGGCATTGCCGCCCATAGTAGTATATATACCTAATCATTTGAATTAATATAAAATGAACTTCTCTTTCCCATGAAAATTTTTAAAGAGATGTAACCGTATTATTTTATAGGGAAAATGAGAAATCTGTATACTGCAAGTAAAACTAAATAATGTGTTTGCTAATGGAGTACTAGGTGCCCTAGAGATGGCCTATAACATCGGCTAGAGGCAAGTAGCATGCTTTTGCGCGAAAGTGAAACTTATAAATTCCGAACTCTACAACAACTAAGATGGGTCGATGTTATGTACACATGCATTCCATAATTTTTCAAATTATGTAACAATAATATTAATTGTTAATAATATGTGGTAGGGCCTTTATTCATTCGTACATCACCATAGTATTCTTACATCGATTACAAATTCGTACTTTATGATGAATAAAACTGTATATGATTCATATGTATGAGGATACAGTACTTATATCTAAATAATAACTGAACACGAGTTTCATTAGTGAGATGAAATCCAAAATTTGGCTTACTTGCGATAAACTTTACTCGCTTATATACTGAGTTACTATTTCCTA
The DNA here is from genome assembly GCA_000411075.1 of Sisymbrium irio. Lineage (NCBI taxonomy): Eukaryota > Viridiplantae > Streptophyta > Magnoliopsida > Brassicales > Brassicaceae > Sisymbrium > Sisymbrium irio. The sequence continues at coordinate 934,322 of KE153770.1, read as the reverse complement.
GATTTACAGCATTAGCCATCGGGATTTTATTATATTCTATGATCCTTTTTTATACGAAAATGTCATGATTTTCATTAAAGCAAACTTTGGTTTTATTGAAAAAAGGGAAAGTTGCCTCAACCATGATCTGTTTTATATAATATATTTTTGTTCTATCATTGAAGATATATCTCTTTAATTTGTTAACAAGATCTATCTTTCCATTGTTGTGTATGAATCAGTATATAATATTCCTTAGCAATCATATCGTTTTAAATTTAAAATCGAAAGACATTCTTCCTCACAAAGTTGTGGACCACGGTACCCAAATATACAGGGGTTTTAATTCCAAATAATCAATATTTAGTTCCTTTAGTTAATATTTGACATGAGATAGCTAGATGCCGACAAATTCTTAATGATCACTTTGGAATGATTATTAAAGAAATAATATGTGAAGATGTAATTATTTCTTAGAAAGGAGTCAAGGACAACCAAAAAGCAACATTTATTTACAGTTACAATATCTTTTTGTTTTAATGCCTAGAGATTATATATAACGAGGTGTTAACTGGTGTGGAAAGAGAGATCGCGCAATCAATTCTTAATATTGCAGAGATACAAAAAAGAAAAAGCTTTTAAGAAAAATCGAAATGAAAGCAGAGTACGTATAGAGAGTGATGAAATCATGGACAGTGTATAGTAACTGTAAGAGAAGAAGAGAGAAAAGAGTTGTTAATAAGGGAAACATGCTGAACAGAAGAATCTCAGTCTTACTCACCCAGTCTTTGTCTTAAGCCCGACAAATAAAACAAAAATATTTTAAGAAGATCAATATATAAATAGAAGAAAAATAATTCAAAAAATGTATTTAATTCTGAAGAAACCAATGAAAAATATACTATATTGAAGAGGAGAAATATTAATGAGAGTCTGTATCTCAGAGTGGTCAGACCTGATGACTTGCTTTTCACGTAGGTAGACGTTCGATCCATGCAATGTACATAAATATACGTATGTTCATATGTACAGACACAGTGTTTCGTAAAATCCACAATTATTGTTCTCTAACAGTTATTTTATTTATGTTAGATTGTTTTTTTAGTACAACAAGAACAGTTTTAAGTATATGAAGTATACATTTCCTTTTCCTTGTAATTAATAAGAAACAGTTTGGAAAAAATTAGAAACTATTGGGTAAAGCCAACAGATAAGAAAGATAAAAACAGAAAAGAAAAATAAAAAATCGTCACTCTCAAAATAGGGAAATTGCAGGAACTGGTTTGAACAGTCGAATTCCTAATCGAACTCAAACGAACTGGTATATCAAAATGTTAGTTACATATATTGATCGAACAGAATTTCATAGAACTTTTAACTAGAAAAGCTATACAAACAAAATAAACATTTAAAACCAAAACAAAAAAAAAACATAGAAAAGCTATTTTCCATATAATTTGGTTTCTATTTTAACAAAAACCTGAACCGATTCCAAATGAGTGTTGACCCCAACTCAAAATTCCAAAACACGGCCGGGGTAGCGTAAACGGCTAAACCTATGTTTTCTATGTCAACTTGTCTTTCATTTCTCCAGTAATGTATATGTTAAATGAAATTCAAATATATCACTGTTAATTAAATATGGATACGATCGTGAATAATGCATTCTCTGTTTAAGAGAAAGGGAACGACATCACTCATTTAGTTAATACTTTTTAGGATCTGTAAAAAACATAACCTCGATGTGTAAAATGATATATATATATATATATATATTACAGGACCTCATAAATATGCTTATCAGATTATATCAGGTGTTGCAGAATTCGAATGGCCTGACTTTCTGTTTCTTCAATTCAGATGTGGCAAATCATGGCGCGATTATGACGGACCTTCCCCAATTCAGATTAGTTTGTTCGAAAAAAAAAAGAACGTTTGAGATAGTTGGTAAGATGTTTTTTCTTCACACATATTAATAAAAGATTTAAAATATTAATCAAAGATTAAAATATTTAATATAACTTTTAAAATTATATGCGCAATTCTATCTAAATAATAAATTTATAGATTATTTACATTTGAGATCTACAATTTTTATATCCGAGGAACGTATTTCTATATATATTACACAATCATCTAATGACGGGATGAGAGCATAACTTTTGGAAGAAAAAAAAAAAGAACGAAAATTGTATTGGCTTATAGTCGATGTTTGAGAAGAGGGGTACATTGATGGATGTCGATAAGAATGTGGGGTCACACCCACCAGCTGGATTTTGATTTTTAGGCTTTTCGCTTAGTTATAATTCGACCTTTATTTTTACAACTCTTTTCTAACTAACAAAAAAAATCAAGAAGGATTTGAAAAAAAGAAGCTATATAGTGCGAAGGCCCATGTTGATGGAAGGTTTGAAACGACGGATGCATGCATTTGGGAACCCTGAAAGTATATAATATATATACACACTGATATCCGTATATATTACAGGTTAAATGATTAATCCACACTCAGTGAGTACATAATTTTTAAAAATGTAAACGTTATTCCAGTCGATGTAGACTAGACAAAAGCTTATTTATGTAACTCTTTCATTACACGTTCGAAATGGTGGAAATCTTACCTGAAATTCTAGACTGCATTGCAGAGGCACAAATGAAAATTTGCGTAAGAAAGAGAAAATCTAAAAATAAATGAATGCTCATGAATAACGATTTAATTCATCGTCAAGAAATGTTCATTTTAAATTCTGATTCAATTTCAGTATGAATTATATACTCTTTTGTTGGATTTTAGTTTCAAAATAACTATTTTGATATGCTGATTACTCGTTTCAATCATGTCATTTTTTCTGGAATACTCACTAGACCACTATATATGATTTTAGCGTTTTTTAACCTTTTCTTTTAAGTTGCGTATAAGGCAAAAAGATTAAACACGGTATGTCATTAACGCCGACTTTAATTAGGCGGAGAAGCTCTATATGATAATAAACTGATTCCATTAATTAGAAAAAGATAATTGGTGATTTCAAAAGGTAAAATATTGAAATAATATAAAAGAAAAAATATCTACAAATTTGAATTTAATAGTATGTCTAATATATGTGAAAGCATACCCCTCTTTTTGGTTATCTTTTTGAAATATTTTCCTTTTAAAGATCTTGTCAAGATTTGTCAATAGAATATACACTATGTAATCTTATTATAAAAACACTGCTGTATGTAGTTACCTTTTCATAATTCAAAATTTAATTCTATACTGTTACATTTGATGATTAATGATAAAAAATTATTTTGATTAATGTCTGAAGTCTACCATTTTTTTTTTGTCATCAACTGCAAAGAGATGAAGCAAAGAAACTGCAAAAGAAATGGGAAAGACAGCATAGGAAGTATTTTTTCCTTTTGCGGTTTCCTACCGCTACAAATTAAACATACAAAAATAAGAACAATATCATCTTTTATGAATTTTCATTAAAAAAATCTTCTACATTAATTTTTAAATATATTTATAAACGTTGATAAGACATAGTAGGAAATAAAGAAGTGGACTAGTAATTGACAAAGCTAGGCACACATACGTTAAAACATATTCAGAAATGTTCGATAAAGAAATACCGATTCCAAACAGAACGTACACTACATCTTAGTAGCTTTAGCGATGCGGTTTGTCTTCTTTTTGTTAGGCAGTTTTTCTTTGGAAAAGATCAATACATTATCAAATTTTAATTTAATTGTTCTTTCACGTAGTTTCTTCTGATATAGTTGTTATATATGAGAAGAGGATAGTGCCTGATCATATATTGTAGGTTGACAAAAGAAGAGGATCGTTTCAGGACCATCTGCCACGGACATGTTTTAGTGCCTAAAGTCAAACTCTCGAGAAAATTGCAGTAGATCTGAACATGGTTTAATTAATTCGTTGTAAGACCGCATAATATATTAACATACATAAAAAATCAATCAATCGTCCTGTCTCGAATATACTACGTACTACTTGATATAGTTTGAAAATCATTTACGTTGCGCCGTTAAGACTTCGATTACCAATCAAAAACGATAGTAATATTTAAGGTTAGTAATTTTTACAAATTTTACTGTGCATGTTTACTGATTATTTATGCCAAACCAAATATATCAAAAGGTAGCGAATAATTAATATTTCCACAGATTACTTTATTATTACATGTATTTTCTATCAACACGGTACTTGATAGTATAAGGAAACAGAAAATATCTACTGATAATAATCTTGGGAATAGGTACTTGCTTCTCGTATCAAAGGTTGGTCGTTTAATTATTAGATGTTTAAAATATTTTGATTTCTCGTGCGGGGAGGGGGACCGCGTTAGGGAATGATGGACATTGACCCCATTTACGGGTAATCTCTAATATTGATAACCTAATGGTATTCATCCTCATCAGTCATCACTAGCTAATTAATTTACTACCCTCTAATTCTATGTTACAGCTACAATCGCATATACAGTTGATGAGTCAACATATTAGAATTTGACTATACATGGTTTACACTTCTAACAGGATCGTGTTAATTTTTGTGTTCGACTTAGTCACATCGAGCAAGTGAGATGAGTAGCAAAATCGTGATTTTGATATTTGTCACAAATTGGCAGCTGAATGTAAAAACAACTTTTTGTAGGCTCTGTGACTAGTTAGTTAAGAGATGTTCAACGTTTTCACAGTAAATTCAGATTCGAAAGTTAATATCCGGTTTTTTGTAAATTGTGAATGCAATTTTGTTAAGGTTGTAATTTATCGTCAGAGCTAGGTTAAGTCATATATTAAGGTCGTATATTATGGGTTAGATTAACTATTTATGGGATATACATACTCTATATATTAGATTCGTACACGATAAATTGCAAACTAAGCTGATTACGTGTTGGTAAGCACTACTGAACTATAGGAAAAAAATGTTTGAATACACTTAACGTTAAGAAAAATACCTAACTAAACCTGCCTGCTTTAGTTCTTGCGTTGGAGATTATGGATCTAAGTCTAAACATCTCGGTAAAAAAGGAAAAAGACAGAAGACTTCTATATATATATATATATATATACTTACGATAGGTCTATATCAGAGATTCAGAGTATTCTTACATTCACCAATTTCGGTCACTTGCAAAAGTAAAAGTTGCTATCATTGCTGAATTAGCAAAGAAAATTATCATTGCAATACAATTTACGATATAATGAAATGACGCTTTCGGCCTTAGTGTCGATACTCTGACTGAACTCGATAAACTCTTTGGATTTTTTTATTAAGAAAAGAGATTAACATAAACAGATGTGCCAAAGACGAAAGAGGAAAATAATAGTGGAGATGTCATTTTCAGAAAGATTGTGTGTAGTATGGAAACATGAGAACTGTTAGTTAATTAAAGGCACTTTTGACTAATTGATTACTTATATTAAATATTAGAAAGAGTTAAGAACATAGATATTAATTACCGAATTAAAATGGACTTGCTTAAACAAAACAAAAATGATGGACATGTATACACTTCCATGATTTTGTCTTAAGACTAATTAACGAAATTCAATTTCTTACCCACGAGTAAAATTTCTTCAATTTTTCTGTATTAATCAAAGTTTTTTTTATCCCGAGTAAATTGTTGTTAATTTTAGTGAACCGTTTCTCGATAACTTATAAGATCCACGTCTTTAGTCTGACAACAATGGACCACACGAATTACTCCGGACATCGATCTAAAGTTTCTCGTTATGGAATAATATTATGTAAAATGATAGCAATATCATTAGGGTATTATTGCCGCCGTATTGGGTTAATATAAGGTGCTTTCTTTTTTCGTTTTATTGAGCTTTGTGGGCCGTACAGACAAATGTATTTCTTGGCCCGTAAGTATATATTTTAAATTTTTTATAGTATCGAATACTGACTGACGATTATGGACTTTGGTTTTGCATCTGTTTGGATCAATTTTTTGTACACTTCTATCCTAATTTACTCTAATTTATCAACTACAACTACCGAAATCAGAACCTCGACACGAGAGATTTGAGAACTTCACTGAGTCTATGAATTTCTCAGTTCTGATAAGGAATTACACAAATCTTAATACTCTCTCACCAAGCAAAACTTTTACATACATCCATTTAAAAATACGCAGGTTAGTTGTCATTACTTGTGACGGAAGCTACCCGAATATAGAGAACCTACCACAGTATCACTCACCAAACTCCGCCAATGTCCTGTGATAGTTCTTCAACCAAATCCTCAAAAATCTCAAACTCGATATCCAAAACCACCTCTGCGACTTCTGCGTCGTTCTTTGATCTCCACGATCCCAAACTCTCTCTTCTGAAATCATGTTCGACCATCATATCTATAGTGTTCGACTCCACGTCTCTCCAAGATCTCAATCTCTCGCATACCCTTTTGGCTACTTGAGCTTCACCGTCTTGCAAAAAGCTGTCGTTATGTAATTCCTCTGCCACAAGGTCTGAGATCAATGCTTCTATGCCTTCGGAAACTTCTGTCATATCTTCAAAGTACGTTTTAACAACTCTCTGAGTTATAATCTCGCATTGATAATGATTTTTCATCTCTTCTTCTTCTTCCCTTTCTTCCTCGGTCTCTTGGTCCGACATTCTTTTCTCAAGTTCTAAGGGATCCAAACCAGCGAGTTGCTCAAATCTACAAAGCTTCTGTAGAAGCAGATGCTTTGCTTCTGTAAAACGAGAATCAGACACCAAAAACATCAGTCTAACTATCGGTTTATTAAGAAGAAATCAGAGGCGTATAAATGTTTTTCACTCGTACAAAAACCTAACTTAACCTACAAGTTCTTTACCAAATAAACCTATTTATAAATAAGGATATATATAGGGAATATATACAGGATATTAACTTTCCCATAGGATATCTACCTATTTTAATGTTAATATTCCCAAATGTAAAAGAACCTAAAATGTCAGCGAGACACTTCAACCAAAACACTAATGCGTGCGCTAACATGTTAAATGTAACTGAAACATATAAATTACAAACACTATCCGTACACTTAAATGTTGAGTGAGACGTATTAGCAAACACTACTCGTGAACGAACATGTAACTGTTCTGTTTCGAAAACATAACTTCAGTGCAACAGATCCAACAGTTTTATAAACCATGTAATAGGAAACAATAAATAAGTAGGGTAAACTATAAAGATCCGAAAAAGTTCGAATTAAATGAAAAAATTTAAGACAAAAGAGTGATTCGAAAAAAGAAAAAGAAAATAACGTACTTTGTACAGATCTGAAGCTTGAAGTGATGTTATTGTCATCCATGTGAATGTCTTCGTCATCGTCCTGAAATGGAGGGTCCAAAACTGAAACTGGACTGCTCTGTTCCTTATCTTCTTCTTCTTCTTCCTCTTCCATTTCTAGTTTCTTTACTTCATAACTCTCTTTCTCCATCTGCTTTAGATCGAATAATCAAATTAGATTAGTGGATGCTAATTTGACTGATTATCTTTAAGTTAATGTAAGTGCACACAGTGAGAGACAAAAGTCTGGGCTCTGATAATGTTTGCAGACAGAAACCAAAAAACAAAAACATGAGAGAGAGATTTGCATGTCAGAGACAAAGATCGTCTTTGTTTTCAACATCACAAAAGGCTGAGTTGATTTTCGAAAAGACGAAAATTGCTTTTGGCTTCAACTGTTCTTACATCTTCGAAAAGAGCCAAACCGATGAGTTTTTCGGGGTATTTTTGTCATTTAACATTAATCATTCTTACTTTGCCGCTAATTCAAATGGGTCAAAACCGAGTCAAACTTCAAGTCTAAATAAATAAATAAAAACAGATTACCAATTAATGATTAGTAAATGAGCTTCAATTATTTTCAGTTTTTTTATTTAAATTTATTTTTCTTTCTCCATCGCTAACTAACGAATATGATCAATAATGTAAATCATTACTTTAATAATTAATTATTGATTGAGAAAGAGACAAACCTTTTGACAATCGTGGCGTGGAGAAGCCGCAGGCGAAGAGAAATTCGGCGTTCTGAAACCGCTGGGAGAAGGCTTTGTTTGGAGCACAAAATGAAACGGGCTTTCACAAAAGCGTTTATCCTCCGAGAAATCTGAACCGTTCATCAACCCATTCGCAAACTCATCTAAACCGTCGGATCCGCTGCTGGAGCTAATGGACGTTTCGAAATCGCATTCCCAAGATCTCTCTCCGTTGGCAACACTCTCTGACCAAACCCCACTACTACTAGACCTCCGTGAGAACTGCGACTCGGACGCGGGTTTCTGCGTCTTGGAGGAGTTTTCTTCTTTGCGTTTAGACTTTCTTGTGACTATTTTACGTACGACCGGAGATTCCCATCTCAACAAATCTTTCACCGAAGAAACTCGTCCACCTTCATTACCGCCGCTGATCTCTCGTTTCTTACGGTGCGTCAGCTTCTTCAACACTGACCCAAATATCCCAAACGCGTTTCCTGCACTACGTGTTCTTGTTTTTGACCCCTCCGACGACGAAGACTGTTTCTGTATCCTAACCGCAGCTTCTAGCAGTATGGACGCGGTTCTCGCAGGTATGTTGACGAAAATGGCGTTTTGGGTCCGGTTCGGCGACTTGAGTTCGAAGAGTGGAGATTTCTTCGGGTCAGGAGAGTCACGTAGGGAGAAGAAACAAGCGTTGCGACAGAAACGAGAAGGAAGTCCAGCGTTTTGAGAGATGATGGCTCTTCGTTTCTTGACCTGTAAATGCTTAACCGGGGGATTGATTTGGCAACGTCGGTCGGAGATGTAACTCTGAAGTTGAAACGGCTCTTGATCTTCTTCAAGAAGATCCTTTAAGTGTCTCTGAGACGCCATTTTATCAAAATTCCGACAACAACAACAATAACAAGACACAAAGACAGTAGTTTACGTGAGTTTATTCAAAGGTTTCGAGTTTTTGTTTTTTTTTTGGTTTTTTTGTTGAACGTGGCTAGAGAGAGAGATATTGATGGTTTGATTCAAAAATTGTGGATGGTTTTAGAAGATCGAGGAAAGGGCTAAGTAAATAGTTGTAGGTAGGAACTAGGATGAAACAAAACAGATTATAAAATTAATTTTCTTCTAGTCTAGTTTTTTGTTTGTTGTGTAATGGGTGATTTAAGAGCACACCAACACAAATAAAACTATTTTAAAATTCACAAAGGCAACCTCAAATGTTATTATAATAATACTAGCTATTTTCCAAAGGGGAGCAAAAATTATTTATTTAATGGACTTGGTCCCCTTGATATTTAATTGCTCTTTGTTATTTATTATTTTCATGCCCGCAATTTATTTCGCTTCTAGTTATTTTCCTAGTTAGTTTTCCACGAGTAATTTTTTTTAGTTTATGTCTCTTCTCTCTGTGTTTTATGTATAAATAGAAACAGAAAAAAAAATCCTAGGGAGCGTTTGTTTCAGTTATAGCATAGAATAGTTGCTTTCGTTTTTCACATTTGCGTGAAACTCTTCTTTTTCCTCCAAAGGCAAAAGCGTTGACGATCTAAAAGAGGGAAGAGTAACAAAAAACATTTTTTAGAAAAATTAGGGTTAATTAAAAGAAATTGAAAAAATTGAATACAAAACGACAAAATAGAAAAACACGCATGCCCAATTTATTGTAGGAACTGAATATTGACTCCATCCACTTTTTTGACGACCATTTTCTTCTCACTATTATCATGTTATACTAAAATATTTTAGTCTTTTTTCCCTGTCGTTTCTGATTCATCAGTGAAATTATATAGTGAAACTTCCCCCAAGAATAAATGAAATTACACTAAATGTTGTTTTTTTAGCTGCGACGCGTTAAAAATATGCGTCTGTTGGCAGATATCAAACGGAAAAAAACAGTCACTATAATTTATGTCAAGCATATTACATTTCTGTCATTTCCTATTACGTGGATGATCAGCTAATTTTTGGACTGAAAATAAATTCGTTTCGTTTCAAATTAGATGACTCTTTGAAGTGCAAATTACAGTGATTATCAGTTTGACTCTACTGCTTTACATATAAACTAATGAACTCAAAAATAGAGAATGAACTAATTTAATATGTTAACTAACCCATTTTTGTAACTTCTTGATTACGAAAAGAACTGTATATGTGTACAGACACATGAAACAGTTTTCTACCAGGGGAATTCAAATTTGACAATTCGAAATATAACTGAAAAAAAAAAAGGTATACAATGCTCCTCGTGCGTAGAGATTGGCCAGTAAAAAGGACAGGGTACGACATTTTATTGCTGTCATCTGATTGGATACTATATAAACACATCAACTTTAATTTAAAATACATAACCTTTTTGTAACTTTGGTTTTTTTTAAAGAAGTAATTATGATGATTGTGTTTCTGAGAATGGTAATTTTAATAAAGTTGATTACAGTTTATTTCCTTATATAGTTCCCAGATATATTTTAGGTCAGAACAAGGCGTGCCTTCTTTTCTTTTCCCTCAATCATTTCTGTTTCGAAGTGGTGAGGTGGGGCTTTTCTGATTAAATCGAATTTCTCCCAAACGAAAGTTTTATAGGTTGTATTTTCAAAAATATATCGTGTAAGAGATAGTGGGCAAGTAATTGATAAATTCGTATGTTCTGATTCATCAGAATTTTGGAATGGCACAATTCTGGATATGAAAGGAAGAAACTGCATGGATCAATATTTTTCTTGCATAACATGATAACATCGGAACATTGCGTTAATAATTAAGTTAAAATTATTTTATAGGAATAAGATTTTACTGTATGGAGCCATTGGGTGTGCGTGAAATGGTCCAGCTTTTCATAATGGTCTTTAAGATTCGCATAAATAAACATGAAACTTTTGTAGTAATAAACACACGTTTAACTACCCAAGAAAATCTGAGATAAGCGAACTCTCCTTCCATAGAAAATTAAAAGTATCTACAAGTTGAGAGAATCCTAGGCAGGATATCAAATGAATCATAAATATTAGAAAAACAAAGAACCCAATCAATCCGTTGTATAGTAGTTGAAGATTTGTCTGTCGCTTATAGTCGAAGTACTATTACCATTGTTTTTACTATATTCTTGCTTAATTTGTAATTTCAAACCAAAGATTGATAAATACAAAGATATTTTCCAGAAAAATATGAGGTATATAATTGAATTTTAACAAACAAATTATACTTTTACCTTTTTACAGCAAACCAAGCCGAGTCCTGAATAAACTCGTTCACGAGCGATTGTTTTACCATTTTCATTTACTCGGTGCTTTCTTTTTAACGAGAAAAAAACACAGAAAGTGTTTAGTTAATTCATCACACATAACGTTCAATGATTAAAAAAATTTGTGGATAATGATGGAAACTAATTATAGCATACTTTTTTGCTCTCAAAAGAGATTCCGAATGTTAGACAGCCATCCCAAAAGTTATAGTTAGTTTTGTAATTCTTTTCCTTACGAATTCCAAACTAACATAAATACCCCCAAAAAAAAGTATTCCAAACTAACATTCATAAAGATCACCAAATGGTTTCACTTTACACGTATTTAATTTCTGTTTCTAGCATAGATTAATCTTCCTTTGAATGCAAAAATAGTTTTTAATGTTCATTCTAGAGTTTCGGCTGAAGTTTAAATCACTACACGTTCTTATAGCAGATATATTTTTAATTGTCTTACAAGTTGAAATATATATATTGAACAGAATTGTCCTGAAATATTAAAACTTAAACAAATATATATTCAGTTTCTTACGTACGTACATTTAATGTTTGATTGCTACGATTATATTTTTCTAACATGATTTGCTAATTAGGTTTTTACCTTTAACATATGATTACCTACCATACGAAGACTATTAACTACGAATATTAAAATGATTGCTAATTAGGTGTCACTACATGAGTTTCGCCCACGAAGATGGAGTTCGAATTTGACAATCTTTCGAAAATATTACAATTTTGTTGATATTCATAATATGTTACAATCGCAATCTCAATTAATCTAGCGAATGAACTGTACGATATGGTCCATGACAGTGAATTGGGACTTGGAATTGTTGAAAATGTCCACGTCGTTTTCTTTCTATGATTCACGAACACAAACCAAAATAAAAGGTTTTAAACACCAGTGACTTTATTGGCGTGATGATCAACTTTTAGATAGGGTCACGATCTCAACCTTTTTCTTTGATATATGATAATCAAACATGAAATGATTAGTGAGTATATGGGAACAATTATATGATACCCTCTATATATAATTGTTTGTTAAATTACGCTTACATAAAATTAAAATAAATAGATAATTTATGTTTACATACGATAGACAAAAACATTCCTAGCTCTGTTTAACCCGAAAAGAGAATCACAATTCTAATTATTGTGCTTAACTGGCAGAGACAGCGACATTTCGATGATTGGGACACTTTACTAGAAAGCAAGTAAGCATCTCATTATTAATATACCAGTGTTTGTATACTTAATTTACACATAAATCGTTGAAAGCTATGCCCAAAGGAAACTATGACCAAAGAATTCGAAGAAAAACAAAGAGTTTAAATTTTCCTAATATATAAACTTAAAAGCAAAGCATAATCGATGTTGTTCGATTAATTATAAAAACTAGGTAATTCAAAAAAAAGTTGTTTGTAAGTACTGTATCAGCATATATATAAATGTGCGTTTCCAGCCCCCACTAGATACTATTTTTTTAATCTATACTATGTAAAATGATTAGGGAACTATGGATTTTAACTACACGACCCCTTTCTTCTTCTTCTTCTTCTTCTATTAATCCTTTTCCTTCATTTTTTATATTTTTTTGGAATTTTTGGACTATAAAACACTAACTAGAATAGGGAAATTTTTTTTGTCAAATAACCAAAAAATTAGATTTTTAAAAAAGGATAGAAAGATAAGAAACGAAAGAGATGAATAGAAAATTTGAGTTATTATTTGATTTTGTTCTTTTTAGTCACCCACTTAATTTCCCTTCAAAACAACATATTTTAATTTGAACTCAAATAATACTAGCTTAAAGAAAACATGCACTTTTTTTTGTAAGACGACCCTATTAATCAAAGAATTACTAGTCAAGTCGATCAGATAGTAAAACCCGACAGCATCTCGAAGGACAATAATAATTAATATAGCTAATAGATCTTTAATTTATCTAAAGAACTAAATAATTCGTTTTGAGTATATTGTATATCAATCATAATATTTGTATCTAGGTAAAGGTTGGTGCTTCTAGTGGTTGGTGTTTGGTAAGTAGTTTTTCAATAGGGATGATTCTTCTTGTTTTCACATATCAAGACAAACTTAAGACATACCTAATCTTATATTGTCATTTCATTTCCAAACGTTATTTTCTTGTTCTCAATAATTAGTCTAATCACATGATTAGCTTAGTCGTGTTTTCAGCTTATCATGAGCCGAGTAAAACCCAATCCTAATGACATTTGATTTGAATAATCGAACTGTGATGTTTGGAAAGGTAAGATAGTGTAAATGATAGTTTGGTTTTTTTCTTTTGTTCTTTTTTAAATGATGGTTTGGTTTTTTTGTTTTGTTTTTTTTAAATGGTGGTTTAAACCATTATCATTAGGATTAATGCGACAATGTTTTTCTTAAATATGAATTAATATGACACGACAATGTTACTTCACGAAAACTCTACTGCCAAGTTCAACATAACTAGTATCTAAATAACTATTCAATTTTAGATTTCTGCGTGTTTTTTTTAAAATATACGTATATAATAAAAGAAGCATGTAATTTCTTTTATTACAACAACTATAGTTACGAATGATTTGTGTTACTCGTCGAACCCAAAAACTTTAGTAACAGAGTATGCAACAAGATTAGTTACGTAGTTTATTCCATAATCAGCTTTTTTAATAAAATTCCAAGTTCTACAGAGTATGCGTGGTAAAATCTAAGTTGTCGTTAATACAGCTGTACTATCTAATTACTTGCATACTTTATAACTCTAAGTTGGTTATTTATTAGTACAACTAGTCATACATAAAGCCTACTACTTTAAGTAGTCAACATGAGGAGACAATAACATCGATTCATGAATATTAAGAAAATCAAAATGGGGCCCATATTTTCTTTTGTTTTTTCACTCTTGGTTACTGAGCACCGCCACATAAGGAACGGACGAGCTTTGTGTGCGTCCATGAAAAGCCACACGTGCGTTCCATGAAATACTGCCACGTGTCAAGAAGAGTCGACGTTTTCTCCAGCCGCTCGTTATGGGCGTCTACATGCCGCGGCCAATTCGCCGTGGCGTTTTTTTCCTCATTGGATTCTTTTTCGCATTTTTGTTTATTTCTTTGGTATTTTCGTCTCTATCTTCTTAAATTAATTTGTTTTTTTTTGTTTCAATTCAATAATTCTATATTGTGTATACTGTTTTGTTTCGGATCAACGGTATACTAGATCCACAAGATAATTATATGTATATAACCATAATTTAAAATTCTAAACCATCGAATAAGTTATGGTTAAAAACAAAAAAAAAACACTAAAATTCTAAACCGATCGTTTGAAAATAAAAATGTACCGTCGAATAGGTTAAAACAAAAAAACCTAAATTTACACCTGTTATTTGCGAACTTAGATTTCGTGTTGTTAAGTTTTGCAGACGTAGTTTCTTAGTAATTCACATGTTTATTAATCAATTAATGTTTTGAGGCCGCCGAATATTAAACACTTTGTTATTTGTATGCACGTTTTTCGTTTATCCACCATCTTCTTCCTTTTTATTTTCTTTATCGTGACAGTGTGAATTTTCTTTTCCCTGAGAAGGTTCCAGGCAAGAAGATTAGGAATCAGACAAGAAATTTATATCAGCATGTATATCCCATATACGATGTTGGATATATACTAATATACTCGTCGATATGTTGTGTTGTATTTTTTATTAATTTTAAACTTAGATTGTACTTATACGGCTAATCATGTGAACCGATCGATGAGATGAGATATTGAGAGATATGGGCAAAACGGAAGAAGCATGTCCCAATGCAATTTATGTAGCAGATACAATAATAGCCAAAATATATACGCCAACAAATTTATAGATACATGACTTATTGACACAAAAATTTGGTCCAATTATATACTTTAAAGCTTGTGACTTTGACTTATTGTGAGACAACATGTCTCCATATGTATCTTTTACTTGGATCGTGTCGCTCGATTTGTAGCTTTCCTCCATGCTCATGCACGACCGGTACATTTATATTTTCCATTCATTCACGCACATCTCGTTACATGCAACTATATTAATAACATATAAAATTGCGGCAAGGCGGCACCGAACACGTCACAATTGGAAAGCACACGTACGTATAGGTTATATTATGTGTGAGTATGCAAAAGACAATGACAATACAGTATATGATTAATGCCTCGGCCATTTTCAAATTGCGAGAGGATCATGTGTAGTCTGATAAAGCATACAAATATGCAGTAGATATGTGTCTAATATATTCCCACATTTAAAGAGGGATAGAGATAAATCCTAAAATGATGGACAGGCTTCAAAATTGGAACATGATAGATGTGTTAAGTATATATGATCGATTATTGTAGTACATTCAATATGATAAAGTGAGAGATGCTCATACAAGGAAACATCGTTGATAATTTCACCTAACCAAACGTTTGTCTATTCTATTTTTGCTTTGGATTCTATTTTATTTATTATATTAAAATTGGTCTAAAATTAAAATCCCAATATATAGCAGATTAACATTCTTACAAAAAGACACGGAATAATAACATTCTGGCTTCATCCGACATTCTTGGTAGTTAAGGTCTTTAAAAGATTCGTCCGCACATTAGTGTTGATTGCAACACACTAGTCTTTTTTCTTTTTGGTCAAGAGTAACGCACTAGTCTAGAATAACATAATTGAAAGTGAAATTTGATTTTTTTTTGAAGTAAATGGAAATAATAATCCTATTCAATAATATATATGATAGATTTGAAGTGATGGAAATAACATCTTCTCATAGCCGAGTCATTAACTTATGATGAAGAGAGGTTTGAAATGCTTCATGATTTATATCATATGCATAAAAATTGCCCACGAACAAACATAGTTCTTTACATTTATTAGTACAAATCTGCGAAATACATCGATAATGCCATTGTAAATTGGTTACATTTTCTTTGCAACATTTTAGTTCAAAACCATTTCCTGCTACTATTATATTTTATTTTATTATATATATATGACTAGAATGATAGAAGAACAATGAAAATACTCTAACCGTGATTTACCACTTATAGTTGATAACTTACAAATAGCCCAATCCAAGTGACTCTGCTCCTCCAAACACTAACCTTTGGTTTGATCAATGTTCTTGCTTAGCTCTTCCAGCTTCTTTAATCTCAGTTTCTCGCTTTCTCCCTCCAACTGCGCCCATTCATTCAAAAAATAAAAAGACACCGTTAAGTCTCTCTGTCTCAAAACCGTCACAAGAACACAATCGATGTGAAACATAGACAACGGTTTATCACGTATTAGTGTTAAATCACGGTTAGTGGATCAATAAGTCTTTCCCAAGTCATGGAACAAAACTACGATGCCAATGTCTTGTAAGGTTCTAAAGGAAAGGTAGTGGGAAATTCGTATGCTCAATTCAGGAACAGATAAAAAGAGACTAATTTCATAGACTCCACACACCAATGCGTAGGACCAAACGCACACCATCCAGATATGTGAGGGAGAAGTGAGATGATAATGAACTAACCTCCTGTAGCTTGGTGATCAGCTCCACCTTCTCCTTATTCTTTTCATTGAATGCTTCAAGTGCGTCCTTATACTCTGTTTCCTGCACTTTGTATGAAAAACACCAGCTTAGCATCCTATTTAATCCTGAACATGTTCCGAATATTGTACAGTATCAATTCAGCATGATCTGCGAGGTTACAAAGATGCTCCTCTGATCTACATATCTTGCTACTCGATATGAAGCCATTATATCTCGAAATCTAGTGTCAAGTTACAAGCTTATCTTAGTTCTTAAATCAATTACCTTTTTCTGAACTGTATGCCCCAATGGCTTTATCTCTTTATCGAGAGAATCGATCTTCTTCCTGACCAGAGTGACTTCCTTCCTCATGGGATCAGCAAAACCTTCAAGTTCCTGATGCATCCAACCATTCAAAGTCATCAAACAGACGTCATCCACAAGAAGACGAACTTCGTCTTTCCCAATTAGTGGTTTCAGCTTGAGCCAGAGATCATCTATAGAAAGTATATTTCACTAACTGTTCTAATTTTCCACAATTCTCTAACCTAAAAAATTGAGAAACCCTAAAATCCAGCTTCTAATTTAAGAACACTCAACTACTAAATCCGAATACGAGGCCCCCCTTTAGATTCTCTAATCCACGAGAAGTTGATCTACTCTACACTACACTGACTCACAAAAGCAAAGCCATATCGAGAATCATACAAAAAATACAAATAAAAGTATATTTGTAGATCAAACCTCGCGGATCAAAGCAAGACGCTTGGTCTCGCCTTCAACACGGCCGAGCTGAGCTAAAACACGTTCTCTGATCTCCATCTTCTTCTTCTCGATCTCATCTTCTTTAGCCTTGAAAGCCGACAAAGCTTTCACCGACAGCTCCTCGTCTTCCTTCTTCATTTGGCTGCTGAAACTCATACTCTCCGATAACTCATCCTTTAGACGCCGGCTCTGATCCGCCGTCGCCGGCTGTGGAGCTTCTGTTGGCTGCATCTTTCTTCTTTCGGAGATTTCCTTTTTTGCTTTTTTAGCCGTTTATCAGATTCGCTCTACGATGACCGTTGGATTCCTCCTCAATCCTATAATGGAAGCAAACTGCAAAAAGGAGGGTGCGTGACTTTTGTGACCCGGACGAACAGCTTCGTCTAAACCGAAACTATTCTATTCAAAATTAAACCAGCATCTTATACGGTTCATTTTTATTTTCTTTTTAACTTTTGCTTACTTTGAAATTAGTACTAAGTAATTAGTAAAAAATTACTAAATCACATCTTGTTCTTCAGTTAAGTTCTTTTACCGTTTATAATTAATTTGCAGTGGGTCTTTTGGACTTCTGGTTACTAAAAACTTGATTCGATAAGCTCAAGGAACTTGTGTCGACGGAAATTTTGTCGGATTTTTCAGATAAACCAGCTGCCGTTGACGGTCCATGATCGATTTATTCCGGTTATTATAAATTGGTTTTTTTAGTTAATAAGAGCTACATTTCCGGTTTAGTGTTTTAGATATTTCCGTTTCCTGACTTTACATTCTCGGTGACTTTTGTTCACATCATTTCAAGGTGATGAAGGAAACACATTTTTTTCACACTTTCTCTTCGCTGCTTACGATATGGGATCCAAAGTCCCGAACTCATCATCGTGGTTTACTAACGCGTATACCACGGCAGTTCTACATGGTGTATAGACCATGAACGAGGAGGGCCGTCCGTCGTATGAGCCATCCTGCATTGGCATGATTTGTTGTCAAGAGATTGGAACAGTCGCAATGAATCTAAACTTTAATTCAAATGGGTTTTTGACTTTTCTTACAAATGTGAAATACTCTGCCTTGCGATCGAGCCTACTGAATCCACCAAACAGAGGATCGTCCGAATCCAATACGATCTGGAATGTAAAAATAGTAGAAAGAGGTAAGATTTCGATTCTCACCATCAAACTAGAGTTAGAAGTGTATACCTACCTTGTATTTGCCAGGCTTGGAGCAACCAATGCGGTAATCAAAGTAGCTGCTGGTCCAGTGGAAATTGAAGACGAACACTAGATCACCTCTTTCGAATACGATTACTCTATCCCTTTCGTCTTTTCGTGATATGAATTGATGCTCCGAAGTCATAAACTGCTTAAATGTCAAAGTCAGAATTAAGCTTAATAACTAATCGAGATTCTCTACAAAGGTTTGAACAAGAGGAGGCTTACACCGTATTTCTCTTCAAGATGTTGCATTGCCTGATCAAATTCTTGCAGTCCGCGGTATCTGAGATAATCCGCATCCCCCTATATACGAATATTCTGAATCAGATCACAGGAAAACATACAGCTTGAGATATATATTGTACTTAGAAACCAATTTATAAGAACTTACAAGATCAAATCTGCGCCGGCATTTGTCATAACTATTATTGTTCCCAGGAATCACGCTCCCATCAGAAAGACGCTGCTCGCCTCTGGGAAAATCAATCCATTCTGAAAATTTGCAGGAGAAGATGAACAAATATACTCTTTGAAACTCTTTTCGTATAGAAGGTAAAAGACATAAGCTCTAATTGATATATGTACCTGGATGTCCGAATTCGTTCCCCATAAAATTTAAGTACCCTTCACCGCCTAATCCCATGGTTATAAGCCTAATCATTTTATGCAAAGCTATTCCTCTATCAACTAGAGGAGTTGATGGTCTGTCTAATGCCATGAAATCATACATATCCTGGAAAAAAAACAAACACTAATCACCTAACTTCTAAGAGTTGGTTAAATGAATATAGACAACTGTAATGGCGCCTATACCTTGTCCATTAACCAGAAGGCAATTGTTTTATCACCAACAAGTGCTTGATCGTGACTTTCAGCATAGGCAATACACTTCTCCGACCATCTTCTGTTCGTAAGCGTGTAAATGATGTCGCCCATTTTCCAGTCCTCATCTCGCTTCCTTCACAAGGAGGGCAGTAATACTCAGTTCACCAAAGATTAAAGCAGATGCAACTTAAAAGAAAATGCAGCAAAGAAAGCAAAATAGAAGCTCACTTGAGAATTTCTATCCACTTATCAGCTATGGCCATGTGTAAGCGGTAGTCAAATCCAACGCCACCATCTTGGACAGGAATGCAGAATGTTGGCATACCACTAACCTGAATGAAACGATTTTATAAGCATAGATCACAAAATAGCCAATTCTTAGATTACGGTACTTCAGTCAAAACTTATATCAGATCGGTGGTTATAACGAAGGCATTCAGAAGACTCACATCTTCCCCGACGGTAACCGCTTCAGGGTAGAGCCCATGAATCATATCATTTACCAGCATCAGATAAGTCACAGCATCCACATCAGTTTCCAACCCAAAGTACTCAGTGTAATTTCCAGTAAATCCAACCTGTCCAAAACCCAAGAACATATAAGGCCAATGAACCAACGTTAGGCAAGTGTAAAAGCTGAAAACAAAAATTGGATAGAAACATGGAAAAACGTAAAAACAGCTTCTACAGTAGTTAGCCATCCATTGTCGAAACAATTGAAGTACCGAGAGTCCATGATGAGTATACATCATTGAGGTAACACCATCAAATCTGAATCCATCGAACTTATATTCTTCTAGCCACCACCGAGCATTTGAAAGAAGATATCGTAGTACCTGTTTTGGAAAAGTGGCTGTTAACTAAAGGTGCTAGTGGAAGTCTATTCAAAATATACTGATTAAAATCAGGGAAGAAGTTACATACTTCCCAGCTCCCATAATTGAAAAGACGCGAGTCCCACATCCAATGGTAACCACGAGGTCCAGAGTGGAAGTAGTGAGCATCAGTTCCATCAAACATGTTCAGTCCATCCAGTGTATTTTTTGAAGCATGGCTGCCGATGATTAGAGAGTTACACTATTAAATGACTTGTAAATGACCAAAAGGTGGATCTGATTGTTTGCTTTCACGAAAACCTTAACTACCTGTGAACAATATCCATCAGAACAAGCAGGCCTAACTCATGAGCTCTATCTATCAGTGACTTTAATTCCTCTGGGGTCCCACAACGGCTGCTAGGGGCAAAAAAGTTTGTGACATGGTACCTGCATACATATCAGAAACATGCATGGTCCCTCAGTAAGATATAACAATAGGTATTAAGATGATCCCTGTACTACTAGCTGCCTGAAGATTCGACTAGAGCTCATTCAGGTTGAAAAATACCCAAAGCTAGCATAATATGAATGTTCTTGTATAGCCATGATTTGAACAGCATTATAGCCAAGCCTTTTGATACGTGGAAGCACATCGTCTCTAAAATTAGCATAAGTATTGATCATCGGTTCCTGCATTACAAGTACACTATCATCATTTACGTGATATAAAAATTATCCACCGAGAGGGGCAACTAAAAAAGTGCAAAAACCATCATCGCAATGAAAAGTATTCTATTCATCTATACATATGTTTTTGTAATTCTTAGAATTCTTTCTGTTGAATGGAATCTATGTCCTTGTGCTCAAACAACCATACTGAAGAAATAAATATTGTGGCATTCTGTTACTTAAAGAAGTTTGGGACACAGCTGTTAGAGACGAAAAACCTAATAAGATAAAGAAGCAGATACGCACCGTGCTACTCATGCCAACATGCGACTCATAAATCCTCAGCGACTTAGGTCTCTTTGGTTGAGGATGTTTGAATACATACTTCTCCTGAAAATAAACATAAATGGACAACCAGAGTTATCTGTAGATGTTGACAGGATGGCCGAATTTGCTGGTTGAACAATAAACATGTGTTTTAAGATCGTCCAAGACTAAGTAATCCATGACTTATGCATTGACACAAGCGACGTATCTATATATACGAATCTTCAAACCTTCACACTGGCAATATCCAAAGTCGATAATTATCAAAGGACAGCAGAACCTTACCTCTTCTGGAGGGTCGTAGTATATGCCATTGAACGGGATTTCACCTGGGGCTTGCACCGAGAACTTGATCCAAGCAGGAATTGAGTCTTTAATGCCAGATGGCGTATCCATGCGAATCTGTAGTATTGTATATCAGAAATCTTATCGTCATTACATAACATTCTCAGAAAGTTCCAATCTAATCTGTACTTTGCAATTGTTTCCAAATGTAAATACGTGACAGGCAGAATATTTGTTAAGGCTGTATAGATGAACTCCATACTGATAATAAATCTTTTTGCATTCCTACGCGGATGACAAGAACAACCAAAGCGTTCACCATTTTTTATATATGATGCTCGAATTAATTTTGAAACATACGCAGTACAAAAACATATCTTTCTTTCCATAATCTAATCATTGAATGATTGCAACAGTGAGACCATCTTTTTAAGGAAAATATGCAATAGTTGAAGGAGGCAAAAAAATGAATGAATGAAACGACTTCTTCGTTACCTTTACACGTGAGCCATGGGGGATTGCAGGCGAACCATCAGTGTTGTTGGGTAAGAAGATCTCCCAAACACCAAATTCATTCTGTAGTAGATTTGATGAGATAATCATCGGTCCAAATCCACTACATTTATATAACTTACCAAGCATAAGAAATTTAAACAAAGTAGTCAATAGGCCATACAGGAGTCATGATATCTGCATTAGGATTCCAGTTGTTGAAATCTCCAATTAGTGATGCAGACTGAAACAGGCAAAGATAGACATTCAGAAAAACAATCAAACTAGTTATGAATACAGATGCATAACACGGAAACGCATACAATCGAGAAGTAAAGGCTGCAATAGAGATGTGACCAACATGCTAAACCTCCTAGGAGCAATTTGATTTTTCAAACTTAAATAGGGTGGTGCCACCAGTATCTAGTTCCACAGAATATCACATGAGAAACACATAACTTAAACCACCTTCTCCAGTTAAGTATTACTGGCCAGTCGCTCCTCCATGAGACAAATTTCATAATGAATAAACCGATTCCCAGATTTTCTAAGAACGACCAGGAAAATTAAAAGTTCATCCTCATATGACCAGCTATAGCATTTCGACCACATAATTTCCAGTGGAAAACTAAAAGAAACAAACCTTAGCTCCAGGTGCCCACTCTCTATAAGTTATACCGGCATCACTGAAATCGCAAATGAAAACAATTAGAAACAGAATATTATATCGCTCTTAACATAATGCCAAAAATCTACAATAGCTTCAAGAAAGGGGACAAATCTTATAAACTCCACTTAGATTCGGAATTAGAGAAGGGTGGGGATGGGTGAAGCTAATATTAATCATATACTAGTGATGCATAATAGCACAGAGGACGGGTTTTTGCTAATATTTTTGGTGTTCAATCTTTATATCTGTAGATGATGAAGACTTGATTGACTACTAGTTTGACTACAATCAGGCCTTTGACTACAAAAAAAGATAATAATAGATGCCAACAACGACTACGATCTAATGTACGAAACGTTTCATGAGTTACAAAATCAAGAAACCTGTGAAAAAAAAGAATTTCGGCTATGAATCATTTCAAATCCAATATCAATAACTTAATTTTTCTCCGTTGCAACAACATACAGCCTAAGCTTGATCGTTTGCTAAAGAGCTATAATGGTAGCAAAGAGTTACCTGCGCAGAAATCCTAACTTTTCATAGCCACGAGAGAATGCCTCCAGACCACCCTCATACTTGTCTATTTCCTCGCGCAATCTTCTATACTGTCCATAACTGCAGCCAACAAAAATGCAGGATACATAAGCGGAGTCGAAAGTAAAATTCCTACATCAAATGTGAGACAGAACATTTGATTCAGTACAACGAAACAAGGAAAACACTTATACCGGTAATCAAGATGGTCTTTGTAACTCCGCAACATGGGGTCTATCTCATATATTCTTTGCCCATTACCAGGTGGGGGAACCATTCTTGGTTTCACCTCTTTCTCCTTGACGACCTTACTCGAATTGTTATAAACAGAAGCTAGGTCTTCCGTTCTCGCTGTCCCATTCTCTTCCATTGCTTGACTTTCTAGATTTAATATCTACAAAAGAAAGTAAAAAAAAAAAGAAAAACGGTTTCATATTAAAATATCTAGAGATTTGTGATTCACAATAGGTTTCAGCCTCGAACAATACAACTCACAGATTAAAAGAGCACAGTATCCACCTGTGATTCTTCTGAGAAGCTGGTGGGAGCTTGTAGGTCATCATCATCGGTCACCAAAGAAGTAGCATCATCGAGATTATCAGGTATCAAGACTTTCTTCGAGGCAGAGATAGCTTTCGACTTAGAATCAAACTCCGCAGATTGATTCCCAGCAAAGATCTTCCCTACAGAGATGGATCTAATCAATGTATCTAGATAACGAAGATCTAAAAGCTACATTTGATCATCATCCTAACCTAAATCCAGAAACTAAACATAGGAAGAGGCCTCATTAGCAGTTGATTGATCTCACTCCTAGTGTTAAACCGTACTAAGGCAATCACGAATTTCGGCAGTGATGCTAAGAGAGATTAATTATAACAAGCTTACGAGTGAGAGGGCGCTTCTTGAGGAAGAAGGAGACGCTGGAGTTGAGAGGTTGCGCGGAAGAAGAAGAAGAAGAAGAGAGAGGAAGAGGGAAACCTGAGACGACAACACCTGGAGTCAGAGACACTCCATGAACCACCACCATATCCCCTCACCTTTCTTCGAGCTGAGATCTAAGAAGAATCTGGAAGAAAACGGACGAAATCAAAAATGAGTGGCGGGTTTGCTAAGTTTTATTTATTTTTGGCAATTCTGTGATTTTTTTTGGCGAAACGAACGAAGCAGCGATTGCTTAAAGATCAGTGTGTGTAGGGTCCACCAACTGCTCACATTTCACAATTCCCCATCGTCCATTTTACTCCCTCCCAAATTTCCCTTTTTTTATTAAAAAATTATAAACAATGGTAGATCGAATTTGCAAAATTTCATTTTGAACAAATCTTCTTTTGTGTAGTGTAGTAGTAGACCCACGTGATATTTGTACACACGCTCTTTTTTAGCGAGACAAATGCATGTACCTTTGCATTCACGAGATATAATAATTACTAAACGTTACAAAAACGTTAAACTTAAACATACCTTTAACGTACTTACTTTTAAACCAATACTGTGGAAAATTATTTGTTTAGACAAAACTATGTCTCCTCTTTCTTTCTTTCCATGCCGTGCAAGTTGGAGTATGTTTTGTATCTTAGAATCTTGGGTTTCCTCTACTATACTAAAATCGTATTTGAAAGTGGAACTGAAGCGTTGGTCGTCGCTATACCCTCGGTATCTGAATTTGATTACGCTTGGAGAGAAAAACAATTCTTGGTAAAAAAAAGTTTGTTCGGAACTATGAATGACAGAATTAGCATCGGTCAGCAGGCTCATCGCTATCATTTCAAAAAAATTGAAGAAAATGTAATCATCCAAACGCATCTTAATTAACTGAGTTCTGATAAACATAATTTATTGTGAAGTTATTAGAGAATATCCTTTTTAGGAAAATTCCTATGTTTGTGAAAAGAAAGAAGTATCTACTGTACGTATCTCAATCAATATCCATATTTATTTATGGTATATATGTGGAGAAAAATATTTAAAACCAATTAACAATACAATACTTCGTTGAACAAAACGAAAATAAAAATAAAAATTAATAATCCCCAAAAAGTCATTGCGTAACTTGCGACACAAGATATGTTTAAGTAACGGAAGCTTCATCATTCTCTCTCTATTAATCGTCCTCTCTAGAATAATTCAAACTCAAGATGTTCCCCAACAGCCTTGCAATCCAAGTAACTGCTCTTTCCTTCATGATTCGGAACTCCATAGTCATAGAAATCCGGAAGCTCAGGCGGGATCGCACACCGGATCAAAGCCCAGTTCAAGCCTTCGAAGAATGCGTGTCGTTTTATCTCCGCTGCTCCTTTCTCTGTCCCTAACCGATTTTCAGGTTCCTTAACCAACAAGCCTTTTATAAGATCCTTAGCTTGGAAACTAACGTTAGGGTTATCAGGAAATTTCAAGCTCTGAAGCACAACATTAGCTATAGTCTCTTCATTAGTAGCCCCTTTGAACGGAGTTTTCCCGTAAAGCAGCTCATATAGAAAGATCCCAAACGTCCACCAGTCAACCGCTGCACCGTGACCTTCGCCTTTAATGATCTCGGGAGCGAGATACTCGTGTGTCCCGACAAAAGAGTTTGATCTCGCGTCCGTTGGTTCCGCCACGAGCTGAGGCAACGATTTGAACCGCGCGATTAGGTCGGATTTCTTGAGCTTCTTCATCATTATCCGGTGTTGTTTGCCTTTCTTCTTGGTCCCGGATCCGCGGGAGAGTTTAGGGCGGAAACACGATGGCTCGATGCAGTTAGATCCAGTGCGACTACCCGAAGAGAGTCTCATCGCATCCCCATGGAGCGGAGATGATGAGTTTAGAAGCGTTGGACTCACAGTACACCTTAGGGAGAGATCAAAATCTGTCACCATAATGTGTCCATCATCACGTACCAAAATGTTCTCGGGCTTCAAATCGCGATATATAACCCCCAGCATATGCAAATACTCCAATGCTAGAAGCACCTCTGCGACGTAAAACCTGTAAAAAGGAAATTGGGATTCACATCACAATTCACAAACCATAACGCTTAAAGTTAACAGTTAAATTGTAAGACATAAAGTACCTAGCCGCTGGCTCAGGGAACCACCTCCCAGGCTGTTTCTGCCTTAGGACATGTAAATCGCCTCCCGGACAACATTCCATGACCAAACACGATAAGTTATCTGAAGTGAAGTGAGCGTACAGCGTCGGAAGAAACGGGTGATCAAGCATTTTGAGGATATCTTTCTCGGTTTGTGCCCTCGACATCTTGTTCCTTCTCTCCAAGAACTCATTATCCATCACTTTTATAGCGAATAAGCAGTTTGTTCCCGTGAGCTCAGCGAGATAAACCGTTCCTATATCACCGCAACCGAGCTTCTTCAGAAGATTGAAATGCCTAAGTCCCAGTGAACCGAGCCCGTGCTGTGCCCTTATATGCTGAATAGCTTCCCATCTCACATCCTTAGACATATGAGGTCTGTTTCCAAAGCTAGATCTTGTCATTATGTTATTGCTTTGTTCTTGTTCTTCCTCGCTCATACTCGTGCTTGAGCTGTTGTATCCGATACATTCCCCACCTTTGTTTTCGATTTCCGAGTTCTCGTTGACATCTTCAATGGCTGCTCCGTCTAAGCTGAGTTTATTTGGAGGACTATCTGGATTCATTACAACAGATTTCTCACTGAAAGAACCAATCTCCACACTCTGTTCTGACATGTAGACAGATTCTTTCTGATCAACTTCTTTTCCGGATAAAGCATCTTCCTCAATGATCTCACTTTTTCTGTATTCATGAACATCTTCGATTCTTTTACTACCGAATGCAGGCCCTAGAGAAACCTTAGAGTTCTCTGAATTCATCAAATCCAAAGACCGTCTAATCTTGTCAAGTTTGATCTCTGCATTAGCACTGATCTCATGAGAGCTCTCATAGCTTGAGCTGGAGAAATCAGAAGCCAATTCATCTAAATAGCCTTCTTTAACACTCGGCGTCGGCTCAAGCTCAGCTGCTATCGGAGAATCTTTAGAGGGCTCTTCTTTAGTTGCAGTGTTCTTCAAAGCGAAATGGCATCTGTGGCAGAGAAGTTCCTTTGCAATGGGATCATAGAAGCCATCTACTTCATCATAAACGTTTGTAGCCTTCTTCTTCAAGGAACTTTTGCTCCTTAGCGCCGGTTTAGCTCCTCCACCACGTGGAATGGTTCTGGTTAACTTAGCCACTCTCTTGCCGTTAACTATGGTGGAAGTCGGTGTGTTAGCATACAACAGCCTCACTTTTCTAACTGACTTCAGACCAACCACTGTCTTATTGTTCCCTGATCCAGGTGATGATGACCCGAAGCTCCTCTTCGCCATACTCAATTCCGCATCGTCAAGAGACCAGTTCTTGTCTTTCTTTAGGACCATCTCATCGCAATACCGCTTTGATGTATGAGAGTTTTGGCTAGAAGAATGTATCTTAAGGAGACGAAGCTGCTGCGATATACTCTCTGTTGAACTGCTTTGAGCCTCGTCGAGTAACTCGACAAGAACCGCCTTTCCTTCCTCACCAGCCCCACTTCCTGGTTCAACCAAAACCGAACCATAAACCGAGCCTCCGCTACTAGGCTTGATAGTCCGTTTGCTAGCTGCCGTTTCCGATGCCTTAGTGACGCATAAATCTCTCAAAGCCTGTTTTAATGTTGCTGGTTCAGCATTTCTTTTGCTCGGTGATCGAGGTCCCACGGGATTCGCGGGACTTTTCAGAGCATTCCGCTGTAAAGGACTGTTGTTTCTACTGCTACTGCTTGCACCAACTTGGTAAGAAGGAATCATTCCGGACGTTCGAATGCTTATAGACTCGAAAAGTTGGTTGATA
Source organism: Sisymbrium irio (assembly GCA_000411075.1). Classification (NCBI taxonomy): domain Eukaryota; kingdom Viridiplantae; phylum Streptophyta; class Magnoliopsida; order Brassicales; family Brassicaceae; genus Sisymbrium; species Sisymbrium irio. Next base: position 906,152 of record KE153770.1, on the reverse strand, counting down.
TCATCTTCTAGTGAGCCTCTGTAACCTAACTTCAGCACCGGTCGCTCCAGATCCTTGTCGTCAACAAGGCTTGATCCAGAATGTGGAATAGTTGGTGATCTTGTGGGGTAAGCAACCGAGTTTTGGCGGTCTTCTTTCTCTTCAACAATTTCACACTTCCCGGCAAATGAACCCATAACCTTAAAGCTCAGTCACACAGCATCTTAGGAACCGCGGAAATGCGAGTAACCTAATCCAGTTAATACATCTTTTGATCCTACACAAACCTGAAATTATATTCACATTTAATACAGATCAGCTTACAAAACACAACTTAAAGGAAGATTTATGATTTTTCTTGTTAAAGAATGGATCAGAACTCTGTCTGATGGAATTTAAGCTCTACAGAGTACAGAACAGAGCAAATAAATTTGAAGAAAATAATATCATCGATTTATTGTAACAGATTTGGATCAATGACTGAGGAACATAACAGACCAACTTAGCCTGTGAAACAGTAACGTATCTGGAAAATATGGTTCCACAATGTCTCCATAAAGGCCATTGAAAAGTGATTTTTTTTGTAAGAAATGATTTATGGCCAATAGGAAAAGTTGATGCTGTTTTGCAACTTTATTTGAAATGTAATTGAAGCTATGCATTTTTGTTTTCGTTTTCATGAACCTATACGTTTATGCATACTCGTGTTCCTTCAGTGATAATAAAACAGACGTGTATTACTGGCTTACTGCATACAACCCAGAACAGTGAAACGAAAATTCATGAAAGAAAAAACAAAAATTAGATGAAGATGAAGAGACTCTAATGTCTCATCTTGATTCACCTATGAACAAGAGTAAGACAGTACCTGAAGAGACTATTGAAGAACTCTGTGAGGATAGTTGATAAAACAGAGAGACAAAAAAGGCTGTTGTTATGTCTTCTGTGTCTTCTCTCTTTTCTTTTGTTTGGGTTTTTGTCGGTCTTTTTTCGAAGAGGTTTCACAAGGATTATGCATTTTTCTGGGCAGTTTGAAGAACAAAATATGGGACCCATATCATATGTTTGTGGGTCTCATGTAACAACGAAATTAATAAATATTTTGATTAATCCGATGGGACTCTTGACATGTTGATCACTACTGATTTTTGGCGTGTCAAAATTCGTTGACATGTGTCTTTCAAATTTTAATTAGTTTACTCTGTTTTGTAGATTATAACGAATGTCTCGTTGCAACGAAAATTGAAGATTTTTGTTACTTTTTTAGTACCACATTATTATTTTTCAGGCTGCGCATTTGTATTAGTTTTCTAACGAAATTGATTAAGTCATTTTTAGAAAAAGGCGATGATAATGAACCTAATAATGTCCACTCGACGATAATGATGCAGGTCTTTCATCACTATAAGTCTAGAAGTATAATTTAATACAATCACTTCGCTCGAGGAACTATAATGTTTCTCTTGAATATTCAAAAGTTTAAACAATATGAAATCCAAAAAAGTTGTATACTTTTATATTCTAGTGTTCTTAAAGCTTAAAATGTTCGGAAATCCAGGAAGATCAAGTAAAGGAACGGGCCACAATAAGAAATTATTCACTATACTTTTTATATTAATTGGTGTGGTCATCATCATTTGTAATCCAAGAAATGAATACATTTTGAAAATAATATTTTACATGAAGTCGCATCCTCACGTAAACCTACAAACCGAACTATCAAACGAAATTGATAGATTTTTCCATATCATTGTTCACCATTTTTTGTGTGTTGTTATGGTGATACATATAACCATGAAGGCATGGAATACATAGCGTATGTCATGTTCCTCCGCCATCTGGTAGCAGAAAAGATGAAGACATTCTCGTTGGCTAAATTGTAAATTTATGTTTTATGATGGAAATAGAACAATAACCTTTGATAATGGTCAAAGATGTTTGAGCCCTTGCCTCTCCATTGTGCATAGCACTAAGCCTGCAACTAATTCATATAGATAACACACAAATAAAAGTTATGAATGCATTTAATAAACAAAATTATTACAACCAGTTTAGTTGACTTTGGGATGTTATGGTTTTTGGTTTAATTTGTATAAGGGCCCACACTAATGATGATGATCAACAATATCCATTCAACAATATGCAATAGCAATACAAACGTACAAAAACCAAGCTGGTTGTGGTTTCTGTCTCTTAACCAAACAAAGTCTTAAAAACCAAAGCATTTGCGGTATAGGATATGGTTAGTAAACGGGCCATTAAAATAAGCCCATCATTCCTACAGCCATGGATTTAGATCTTATATGGTTTTCAGGTATCCATCTTCCTCATCGTGAACAATGCATGCATGATGCATCTATAATAAAAAAAAGAAAACTAAAATAATTTAATAATTTATAGACTAAAATAATTTAATAATCTAAAGGCTAAAATTGGTACATGCACTCACATGAAGCAACCATCTACGAAGATGTGTGATTGAGAATATAGATGAAATTCTGCTCTAAAATACAAAACTATAGGAATTCTAAGATATAGTTCGTGTTTTACCTATTTCATGAAACTATTAAAAAAAATATCTAATGTGACTAACTGTTAAGCATTTACAAAGTACAGAAGCCAATCCATGTTTGGGGAATAAAAGCAACCAATAGTTAGGATATATCACATATGTATTTCTCGTATAGAATACAAAAAGTCTCTTTTCCATCTACTTTAATTTTTGGGTACCTTATACTTTTTTTTCTATATAATCATAGGCTTCCGTGATTCGGCAGGGAAGAAAACGATTCCAACGAGAATTTGGTTCACTGCCTAACACTGATAATCGAATTAAACTTTGTTTCAGAGATAGTATACATAAAATTTGCTAATTGCTCGTATAAACAAATTCCAACGAACCCAATAATTTGTTACTTAATTCGCCAATCTGGGTGGTGGCTTTTAACAAAACATAAATGATGATTCCTTTTATACTATATTCTTGGTCAAATAAGTAAAACATAAAAAGCCTCCAGATATGAAAGGTTTGAATCAAGATAAACCGGATCAAACCGGAATGTTTAAACTGAATGTCCGTTTCACACATGAGACGAGGCTCAATTATATCTGTCGCGTGTTAAAATAAGACCGGGTCAAGAATGTTAGACGGCTGATTTTTGATTTCTACACAAAAGCGGGAAATCTAACGGCTTATAACAAGCCACGTGTTAAGATTCCTTTCAGACCAGACAGGTACTCTATATAAAACGCCTGAACCCAATCACATTTCTCGGATCCAAAAAGGAAAGAAGCTTGAAAAGACAGAAAGAAAATCATAAAGACGATTCGATTCGTAATCAATGGCGGAAGAGAAGAGTTTCAAGTATGTGATCGTCGGAGGTGGTGTCGCCGCCGTAAGTCTCTGTTCTTCTCGTTTCTCTTTTGATCGGATATGTGTCCTCTCTCTCTTTGCTTACGAATCATCACTCTGTTACTGCTCACTATTGAATGAAATTGGTCTTAAACGTTGTTTTTGGGTGTGTTCTTGAATCACAGGGATACGCTGCGAGAGAGTTCTCTAAGCAAGGTCTAAAGCCTGGTGAACTCGCTATCATTTCCAGGGAACAAGTAAGTTTTTTTCTTGCCATCAATATTCTTGGTTTTGCGTCTTTGTGATTTATTATAGTTTTGGTATTTATGTGTTATTACGCAGGTGCCTCCATATGAACGTCCTGCACTTAGCAAGGGATATATCATCCTCGAGAGTAAAGAGTCACTCTTTTTTTTGTTTGTAGATATAATTTTGGTTTTAGAATGAGTCTTTGCTCAGTTCTTAGTTAGGTTTGTTGTTGTCATGTTGAAACAGATAAAGCTACACTTCCGAATTTCTTTGTCTGTGCTGGAAGTGGGGGAGAGAAGCAGATTCCTCAATGGTACAAAGACAATGGTGGGTTTCCTTTTTTCTTTTTCTGCTTTAAGTTCTTTGATTACGTAATTTCTTTCTGCTCATATGTCTACTACTGCTTCTACGTTTTTTGCAGGGATTGAGCTGATCCTGGACACAGAGATTGTTAAAGCACATCTTGCTGCCAAGACTCTTGTCACTGGTACTGGTCAAGTCTTCAAGTACCAAACTTTGCTAGCTGCA
>KE153770.1:856952-901900 GCA_000411075.1 Sisymbrium irio | reverse complement strand
TCTCTCTCTCTCTCTCTCTCTCTCTCTCTCTCTCTCTCCTTCTTCTGTCTCTATTTCGCATTCTTATAACGAAACCCTTAAATTTGTGCAGGTCACAAGGTTGTCAGATTTTGGAGTCGAAGGTGCAGATGCTAAGAATATATTCTACTTAAGAGAACTTGGCGATGCTGATGAACTCGTGTCTGCTATGAACGTAAAGAAAAATGGAAAAGCTGTGGTTGTTGGTGGTGGTTACATCGGTCTTGAACTCAGTTCTGCTCTCAAGGTTAACAACCTCCAAGTTACAATGGTTTATCCAGAACCTTGGTGCAGTAAGTCGATATTTTTAGCGAAACCACTAAGAGAGAATTCTCATTCCCATCCTCTCCAGTTACTTAACATCTTTCTTTTTGTTGCTATTGTCTTTGAAAAGTGCCACGTCTTTTCACCGCCGGCATTGCTTCGTTCTACGAGGGTTATTACGCCAACAAAGGAATCAACATTGTCAAAGGCACAGTTGCAGCCGGTTTCAGCACCAATTCAGATGGAGAGGTTAGCAATTAGTGTCACCATTCAAACTTCACAAGTAATCCCTGCTGCTTCAACAGTAATTGATGACCACTCATTTGCTTAACGATGCAGGTCACTGAGGTCAAGCTGAAGGACGGAAGAACGTTAGAAGCTGATATAGTGATCGTTGGTGTTGGTGCTAGACCTATTATATCACTCTTCAAAGGTCAAGTTGAAGAAGAGAAGGGTGGTTTAAAGGTTTGCGACTTACATTACTTCCATTTATTGCAGTATTTGAGAAGTTTATATTGTGACTCATGACATCTTTTTCTTCGAGTGCAGACTGATGCATTCTTCAAAACAAGCGTTCCAGATGTATACGCCATTGGTGATATAGCCACCTTCCCAATGAAACTCTACAATGAAACGAGACGCGTTGAACACGTTGACCATGCTCGCAAATCCGCTGAACAGGCCGTTAAGGTAACAAAACAATAACACGAGTTGAGTTTTATAGAATCCAAACTGAATCCATTTGTATGGTTCTGTAGGCAATCAAGGCTGCTGAGGAAGGAAATTCCATTTCAGAATATGACTATCTTCCATACTTCTACTCTCGAGCCTTTGATCTCTCGTGGCAATTCTACGGTGACAATGTTGGAGAAACCGTATTGTTTGGAGACAATGACCCGAAATCGCCTAAGCCGAAGTTCGGTACCTACTGGATCAAAGAAGGGAAATTGATTGGAGCGTTTCTAGAAGGTGGAACTCCTGAAGAGAACAAGGCAATTGCTAAGGTTGCACGAGCACAACCTTCTGTTGAGAGCCTTGAGGTGTTGTCCAAGGAAGGACTTTCCTTCGCCACCAATATATAAAGTACGAAATTGCTTTTAGGTTCTGACTTGTGTTCTGTGTTAATGTGAGCTTTCTTTGGCTTTGAGTGGCTTTATGTACTTTTGCTACAACAAACAAAAATCCACGTTTGGTTATTGGTTTGTTCGGGATTATTTGGTTTAGAAATAAATTTGAAATGTATCTCGAGTTACGAGGAAACAAGATCCAGATATCCGTTAGAAAGTTTGGCAGCCAAAGCGATTAGATTACTTTATACAGTTATACCCAAAATCTGTGACCTATTTGTTGTGAAAAATAAAAAGTTGATACCTATGTAGTTCAAGTTTCAAGTTTCAACAACACAAACAAAAAAAAAAGTTTAAATAAAACAAAACAACCAAAACACTAAAATTTTTTAAACGAACAATGATCTAAAAAGCACTAAGGGTAATTGTTATTGGATTGAAACAACAGAATGGGACTCCTCACAAGATGCCCTCTCGAATCATCCCATTCCACAGAAGCCGACAAAACTCCTCTCATCGTCTCATCCCAAACTCCATCAACCAAAACCTTAAAGTTCTTCTTCTCTCCAGCCTTAACGAAACTCATAACCCTAGGCACAACCTCAACTCTCAAACCCTTGGGTGCCCAAACCTTAGCCACGTAGGTCGATGGTCCGTATCCCACACTCCTCACCGTCCTGTAAAAAACCTCCGACACTTTCGTCTCCGTGGAACTCACCTGCTTATGCATCGACGGATAGTTTAACCCGTCGGACCCTAACCCTTGCTTGTGATCCACGCATCTGTATTCTTTCTTCGTCTTGTTGTTACCGCCTATTAAAAGTCCAATGCTTGTGCTGTTGTATCCCTCTTTACAGAGAAAACTTAAGTAAGAACTCTCAGTGATGTCGTAGACTAGACCCGGGTGGATCGCTCTCCTCGGGTTAATTTGACCCGACCCGTAACTTAGTTCCGCTTCGTCGCCTTTGATTCTCATTGGAGTAGCTGTCATGGAGTGTAAAGATTGGAACTTTCTGTTAATTTTGAAGAACGTTTTTGAAGTTTTCGTTTTGATAACTAGTTACCTGTTGTCATTAGGGCTGATTTGATTGCGGCTGGAGACCAATCAGGATGGAACGATTTGACATAAGCTGCTGCAGCTGCTGCGTGAGGACAAGCCATTGATGTTCCTGACATTATGGAGTAAAGTGTTTGTCTTTTGTCGTCTGCATAACTCGATACCGTTGCTAGCTTCGAGTATGCCGCGAGAATGTTTAGTCCCGGAGCTGAAATGTCAGGCTGTCGGAAAAAAACGGGCTCAAACTGAATCATTTGGATGCGAAGAGGTAGAGAGAGAGAGAGAGAGAGAGATAGATAAATAGAGAGAAGAGAAACCTTGAGAATGTTAGGGCTGATTCTCTGAGGTCCTCTTGCTGAGAAAGAAGCAATCGAAGGAGCTAACATTTTCGTTGTTTGCGTCTTAAAGATAACGGCTTGAGGATTTCTGTTAAGTTCGATGTGTAAGAAACACGAACAGCAGAAGTAAGAAGAGAGACAAAGAGACAGAAAGAGATATACTTGGTGGAGTTGATGTACTGAGAGATCTTTGTACCGTCTTCGAAGAAGACATACGAGCCAGAAATGATAGTTGAAGTAGCCATATCAGTCGGTTCTAGAAGTTGAACGATCACACCAGCTCCTTTTAAGGATCTCACAATATGGTCTTGACCTCCACTGCCTCCTCCTTCTTCGCGTCCTGCTTCACAGTAAACTACCTTCCCCATCACTTTGTCTTCCCCCATCGTCCCAACTTCACAAGAACTGCATCAATTCACATCCGTCTTATATAAAAAGATCCAAGACTGTGAGAAAACTAAGAAAGAAAGAATAGTTTCTCTGTGTTTGAGAAATGAGAATTACTTGGGTTCTCCATAGCCTCCTGCAGATACATTAGACGCAAGCGTACCGCTCGTTAAAGGATATATTTTCTTCGTTGGAGAGAATGCATTTAGAGAAATTCCCTGTAAAAGAGATCTTGGCCTCTTAAGTTACTTGACACACAAGCAAGATTAGATAATACTTGCAGTTCTTGAAAGATAAATTCTTACAGTTGCGGTATGTCCATTGCCGAGTTTGACAACAGTTTCAAACTTACGGTCAAGTGAGTTAGCCGCGACTGTCATCACCCACGGGGCGAGGTTGGAAACCGTAAAGAGACCAGGACCGTTATTACCTGCGGAACACGTTGTCAACACCCCTCTCTTCATCGCGTGAAACGCTCCAATAGCAATCGGATCTTCGAAAAACGGAAGCGAGGCTCCTCCTATAGAAATCGAGATTACATCGACTCCATCAGAAATCGCCTCGTCGAATGCTGCCAACATGTCCATGTCAGAACATCCTTCTTCCCAGCATACCTTAATTTGCAAAACAGAACATAACTATGTCAGCGATTCCTTCTGGTCCAAGAAATCAATGTAACAATTGAAAGCAAGAAACAAACCTTATAAGTGGCTATTCTGGCAGAAGGAACACCACCTCGGGCTGTGCCGTTTGCAATACCGAAAAAGCTAGCGTCAGAGACAGAAACACCAGCGATTGTAGAAGATATGTGAGTCCCATGACCATCGTAATCCGCAGCGGTTTCTCCCTGGTTATCGAAATAACTCTGTTGTTGGAGGTGAAAGTACTTTGCGCCTATCACTTTGCTGTTTGAACATTAATACAAAACATAATTTAAGTTCAAAAAATAATAAAAACAATAGAGGATAGCAGAAACAGATGGAAACAGAGCATTTTTGTACTTATTGCAATGGGTCAAGTTATTTCCAGTTACACATTTTCCTTTCCATTTAGCTGGAGGAGGGCCAAATCCTTTGTCATCGAAGCTCGGTGAATCGACATAGATTCCTTTTTCAACAAACAAAGGTGTTAAATCCGGTTTTATCGAAGTTTTCAGATTCGTAATCTAAGTTTTACTTACCTGTGTCAAGAACCCCGACAATGATGTTACTTTCAACCGCTACTCTTCTTTTATATTTAGACTCGACAAATCCTAGAAAATCCCATGACCTTGTCGTGTGAAGCTGCCTTTGAGTGTTCTTAAACACTGATACAACTCCTTCTTGGCCTGCGCAGAAACAAACCGAAAACAATCAGCTAACTAACCACATCGAGATAAATCTAAAAGTTTCTTAATGTTTTTTGTTACGTACGTGACATCTTCTCTACTTCATGAGGAAAAAGTCTTGCCACAAATCCATCAATGTTCTTCCCATAACTATACATTTTAACTTCTCTTGCTTTGCTCTCACTGAAACAACCAAACGAAAATATAAAAATTCCGAATAACCAATGGAGAATCTATGAGCCAGAACTGTGATTCTCACTCTCCGATCACTGTCAACAGAAGATTATGATGGTTTTCGGCGGCTTCAACATGAGACTTGTCAGCTGCATCTCCCATGTACACAATGTAAGGCTGTTAAGAAAATAACAACATGACAAGAAGAATGAGTGCTTCAGTCATTTGCAACCATTGATATTCTCATCATTACAAAAAAAACTCTTTACATTATTACCTTTCTCTTGTCGATTTCATCTTCCGTGACTGCTTTAACCGCGGTAATAACAAGGTAAAAACAAAGTATAAACAACCGTAAGTGCAGGTTCTGAACCATCTTTTTGATATCTGAGATTTGTCTTGGTTTACGAACAAAATCTACACTCTAATGTTAATAAAACAAAGAGGGCAATACTTAATAGCCACTTATCGTTTTAATATTGTCTCATTTGGCTAAGTCTTAGTATAAGACTGAGAGTTCTTTGGCTTGCTATTAGGATCTTGTTCCACCCTTGTTTTCCGGTTAATTAGTTCTTCGTATTATACTTCTTTTCCTCTTAATTAAAACAAAAAGTATGTTTGGCTAATAATAGAAATGAACACGTTTAGGGGTTTTATTAGTCTTACAACCTTTAACACAGAACAAAGAAACACAAATGAATGAAGAGATACTGAGGAAACAGAGAAAGAAGAAACAGTGAGCTGTAGAGGAAGAACCCTAAAAAAAGTGTGTAGTTGTTTTCTTTCTCGTCACGCTTTAATAAATGACGCTGTAAGACTTTCGCGTAAAACCGAGTAAACCGATCTCCATCCTTCTTCTGTAGGGTGACTTCCATCCCAAAAGAAGGCAGATTTAGGATTATCACATATCATATACTTCTTCACTCCCTTTTCATCCACACTTCCACAGAAATACTCGCTGCTCACGCCTACACAACACGGTTTCAACGGACTCTGAAACGTCGTACTCCCTGCATTTTCCCATAAAACCAATCAATCAGCCTAAGAAGAAGAAACAAAAAACCGTTTCTTCAAGTATCAAAAAATGCGCAAGTTCAAAACTAATTGTTTACCTGGGTTAGCTCCTTTGTTCTTGAACACGGTCAAGAAAGCGTTGTAGAGATCAAGAATGATGAAAGTCGACTGCTTGGTCTCGTTGTTGAGCTTTGCCACGACTTGTTGCAATAAACCGTTGTGAAGTCTCACTAAAGCGTTTTGTGACTCGTTACAACGCTGGAAAGAGGAGGCAACAGTGATGCCAGGGAGGCACCCGAGCGGCTGCAGCGACGGTACTGCTATTTTCTTGACTCCCAAGGCAAGGATCCGCCTCAGATTCACTTCTGTTTGATCCACCACTTGCTTTATGAATGCTGGAAACTCCTGTGAAATGCAATCAAGATAATAAATGAATAAGCACTCAGCTGGAACAATGTATTGTTAAAAGACTTTGGTAGTAGTCTTACAGAGGCAGGGCGGTTTTGGGCGATGAAAGTGGAGTAGTCGTTGCCGGCGACGCTGACGAGAGCGACAGAGGATATAAGGTTGGAGGGAGTGTAGATGTCGCCGGCGGTGAGAATATTCTGGAAGATATCTATTTGAGTGGTCATGTTGGGCAATGGAACTTGAGTGTTGAAGACTCCTGTTCCTCCGTACGCAAAGTTCATTCCGTACTGTAACCGTTTCTTTCCCGCGTAATTTTTCCAGAAGTATGGGATTGGCGATTTTATCCCCACGAATCTTGCTACAATAAGAAAAAAATATAATTTATTATATGAATTTTAACGAATAAGTGAATTAGGCTATTCAAGGAGTTTTGGTTATAGCTTATATCTTCAATTGCAGATCTCAGACTCGATTAATTAATAACAACCAATATAGTAAGGATCTGTAGGTCGAATTTGCAGTTTTTATTTAAAACCATGTTTTTAGTATATTATATACATACCACTAGTTAATGCATTTCATCGTTGACAATAAGGAAAAAATAAGACTTTTCTAACAACTAGGAAATCTTAAGAAATTTCTGCAATCCTAAGAAATTTAAAGAGAGACTATTGATATTAGACTTTTTGGTCTTTAGAATAATGTTAACCATGATGTATGGACTTTGACAGCGCATATGGTGGTGTTTAGCTTTATAGTCTTTTTATATAATTAAGAAGATGAAAAAGAAAGGAAGCATGAAGTGTCAGGCTTTGTTGATGCTAAGTGGTAGTGGCTATGATGAGATTATTAAACACAAGCATTATAATAGAAAAAGTTAAACCTTTAGAAAAAGATATATGAAGGACAAGAAGAGAAAAAAGAAAACAGATATGCACCGAATACTATGAGCGCAAAAGATTATGTATTATTGATTTTATGCTATGTGCGACCTCAATATACATCATACATGTTAAGGTGACCTTACTAATGTGTTAAGGACTTAAGATAAATATTGTGCTCTCAAATGAGGAAAAGATTTTAGCCACGCACATAAAAAAAAAAGAAGAAGATGACGACTGGATGTAATGAATAATTTATTTACAGTATTTGCGCATCAAAGTATTGGTCAGTTTTTCGGGGTCATTAATTTTTTTATATGCTGTCACTATTTTGAGTATTTTCAGAAGGTACTTCTGGTTATTAATGAATCATTAGATACATGGCGTTTTACGAATATTATTAAGTTCTGAATTAATAAATACACAGAGCACCATGTCAGGAAAAGGACATTGGTCATCTACGCTATGCATAGATACAGACTACAGTACACTAAGGATTTGACGCAACACTGACCGCTGGTAAATAATCAACTAATTCCCCTGACCAAACACTTCTATAAATATTTCACGAACAAATTACAAATTAAAATTTCGTTATATATATGATCACTAACACAAGAAAAAGAAGTTGATATATGTGATGCCTAATTTACGTTACAATATGTTCATTAACACACAAACACGTATATATGTATTTTAGGAATATATGGTGTCATGGTGTGAATAGGAATATATCTCAACATAAATAGTACATAGTCCACTAAGTTTTATATAGAAATTTTAGATAGAAGGAAAAAGTTAATAAATAGGTTATCACAAGGAAAATGAAAATAATATTTTCTGGTTAAATAAAAATAGTTTTTAAGATTAATAAACAGAAAAGAAAGTAAAAATTCACTTTAAAGAAAAGCAAAGTACAACAAGAAGATGGCAAAAAGCAAAGTGAGTCGCGCACTGGATTGACACTAGACCACTCTTCCATCATTGTTTTTTGGACCTTATTTAATACGCGTCATCATTCTTTTACACACACACATATATATATATATGTAATACTCCCTAATATTAACACGTACGGTATTCATTTTAAACGGGGATAAAACATGGATTAGTTAAGTTACCTAACACTTGATCAATCATTTAACCGTTTCCACATAATCTAATACAAATCAGGTATCAATAATAGCGTATCAGATATCAACTCTACAAAAAAATTTAAAGTCAGTAACGTGATCACAGCCGGAGACTTTGCTTGGTTTGGTCAATAAAATCGATTTAATATATAGAAAAATCGATCGAGAAATAATATTAAAAACAAAAGATTGCTACTTAATTAGTGTAAGGATTGCGAAGAGGAAGAGTATACCTAGAAAATCAGTGGCGACGCGGCCATCGGAAAAACGGCCGGCAGGTTTACCGGGGAAAGTGATACCGTAAGGGAATTTCCAAGAACTAGAGAGAGACTTCTTAATGTTCCCTGTATCGGCATAAGAATCTCCGAACACAAACAGCTTCGACGGTCTGAATCCGTACAAGCGATGATTCTTGTCTGAGCCCTCAACTCCACTAATTTCCCCTGCAAATAATTTATAAAAAAGTTAATCAAAATATTGGACGCATGTTGGTTATAAAGAATCCTTTGGGATGAGAGCTATAAGACGAGTGTAGTTTAATTACCAAAGAGCAGAGAAGTGGATAGAAATACATAGAGGCATAAGAAGAGTTTGATCAAAGAATCCATTTTCAAGATTCTCAAAGCCAAGACTTCTCTTTTACTGTGTCAAATAGAGAGGAGATGAGAGGAGAGGAGAGGAGAGGAGAGGAGAGGAGAGGAGAGGAGAGGAGAGGAGAGGAGAGGAGAGGAGAGGAGAGGAGAGAGAGAGAGAGAGAGATAGTGGAAGAAAGAATATGGGTTTAAATAGGGAGAAGTCTGGGAATTGAAATTGGATTGTATTCTAACTAATGTCTTTGTGGTTTATATATTGAGTAAGCCACTCAGCCTTCGAGTTGATGTGAAACGACTACGACCTGGTCAACTTTTTGTAACTACATTCTTTGTGTTTGCTCTTTTTTTCTTCTTCTTTTGCAACATTTGAGTTTCTTATTATAGTTGTTTAGTGTCTAAGTCTGATTTAATACGCAATTGGGATTAGAGATAAAATACTTTTGGATAAGTATATATTTATGGTTTTTTATGCAATATATTTTTTTTTGTTAAAAAACACTAATCAACCATTAAACCATTTACATGTAATCTTATACTAATACAATCGGGTACATTGTACCAAACGTCTAAAACTAAAGTCAGATACAGCCGGAGACTTTACTTGGTTGATTAATGAAATTGATCAGGAATTCAATTTGCGAAACTTGACAGGTTTTTTTTTTTGATTACATTATTTTGTGCAAGTTAAAGGGGTATTATTCTGGTCTATATAAATTATTTTTCTTCAAAATATAGTTCATATTTTTCCGATATCATATAAATAGATATTACTGTACCGTTTTGTCGCTATCAAGGTTTTAGAGGAATGTATATATAATAATATGCTGAATTTTCATTTCTTCGTCTTCGACGTACATATTGGAAGTATTTCTTCGTCTTCGACGTACATATTGGAAGTCTTATTACTACAGTACGGTTAACAGGTCCTCGCTTCTTCGGTTTACTTTACGAAAAAAGTGTACTTTATTTGAGCCTTATCTTGATTATCGTAATTGTTTTTTTTTCCTCATAACACGGCACACTTGAGTTCGAACGTTCGAATTCGTAGGTGAGCCGAAATTATTCATCGAGATTTTTATGTTCACACCTTATACACACGGCCCAAAACGTGGCTGCGTATAGAAACAAAGTTTAATTTTTTAATTAACGTCAGGTGGTATATTGGCACATCCCGCTTATCATTGACTAGTTATTTACGGCCCTCAAGAGTTATTGGCCCAACAAACGTGTTTAATAAATCCTCGTATGGTTCTTAAATACTGTGGTGTATTTTTTATATATCTTTTCAGGCTGTAAAGTTTAGAAAAAATAACAAAAACACATATAGTATTTTACAAATATGGATATAGATAGGCAACAGTTGTTAGAAAAAGATGAACAAGCTTAGAGATCAGACTAATCAACAGTCGTCATTCTTTATTCTTTAAAAGAAAAGACATCTAAAAACTTTTCTACACATTTCGGGTTTCAAATACCAAAAAGTGGTTCTATACTTTGGTTAAATTAAGACTCGGTTAGAGGGTTCCCTAATACCGAGTAAATTGATTTCCATCCTTCTTGTGTAGGGTGAACTATATCCCAAAAGAAAGAAGACTTAGGTTCATCACATAAGGTAAACATCTTCGCACCTTTACGATCCACACGCCCACAAGCGCCTTGGCAGCATGGCTTCAATAGGTTTTTAAACTTTGTGCTTCCTGCATTTACATAAATAGTACGGTTTAATATTAAAGATCAATGGTGAAACTAAATTATATTACTTGGATGTTTCACCTTTCGTCTTTAAGATGGTGATGAAGGCGTTGTGAATATCAATGATAAAGTAACGCTGCCCATTCTTCTTAAGCCTTGAGTCTTCGTTAAGCTTGGCCACAACTTTTTTCAACGAATCATTGTGGACTTTCACCAATTCGCTATATGACTCGTTGCAACTCTTGAATGAACATGCAGATGAGAAATAGGGGCTGCATCCGATTGGCTGCAGCGATGTTATTGCTATCTTCTTGAACATCATACCGCCAATTGTTATCATTCTAACGTATAGATTGTCCACGACTTTCGCTACGAATGCTTTCAAGTCCTGCATGCAAGATGCAATGAAGTATACTCTATACCTTTTAACCAAAAATATTACTCTTTTCACATATAAACGGAAAGAAACTGGAACTATCCTTAATATCATTTATCAAGATTGGCACCGTCTAAAAAAATATGAATGATATTTTCTTACAGCGGCAGGGCGGTTCTGGAGGATGAAATCAAAATAGTCTCCTCCAGCGTAGCTAATGAAAGAGACGTCGGAGGGATAAATCTCTTCTGGAGAGTAGACACGGCGGGCAAGGAGAAGGTCAGCCATGAAAGTAACCTGAGCAGTCAAATTAGGCAGTGGATCAGTCGTGAACACTCCAGACCCTCCGAACGCGAAATTCATCCCTCGTTTTAATCTTAGTTTCTTTCTTCGGTGACTTCTCCATGGATATGGCCATTCTGCCCCCAACGTTTTTGCTGCACACATATATGTATATACATCCACGGACAAACGCAATAGTTAATTTTTTTTTTTTTTTATAGCATACGACCATCGTTTCAGTAAATAATAATATACTATTAGAAAAATTTTAAAAGGAAATTGATATATTCTTTCTGGTTTACTCGTGATGCTTTATAATATTTATATGAAGCTTTTAGTTTGGCGTTTTAAATCATATGCTTCTAGCCTCAAACCAATTCACAATGAGTAAAAGGCTTAAGTCTAGTTATATACTTTGTATGCTAGGTTTCTCCCCACTTTTGATGTAGAATATAGTAGAAGAAGTATATATAACGTGGATAGAGAGTGGAGAGAGGAACCTAGGAAATCGGTGGAGGTGAGACCGTCAGAATAACGGCCGGAAGGTTTACCAGGGAAAGTTATACCATAAGGGGAGATCCAACACTCTGCGTCACGTTTCATGTTTCCGGTATCGGCATAAGAATCTCCGAACACAAAGAGCTTGTGGATTTTCTTGGGCTGAGAAAGCTGATCTGAACCCATTACTCCATATATGATTCCTCCTTTACAAAAAAAAAAATAATTAAAAAAAAAAAAATCAAAATTTGGCCTTATATGTTTCACAAAACCTGTCGCGATGAGAGCTATAAGATCATTGTAAATTACCAAAGAAGAGAGAGAAAGAGAGGAAGATATTCATCAGAGAGTACATTTCAACACTCTGAGCATAAAGGCTTCTCTTTAGTTTTTATTTTATTATGACAAATTCACAGGAATGGAGACGAAGAGAAAGGATAAGAGGTAACTTTTACGATTGAAATTTGAATGTGTTCTTACTAACGTGGCTTATTGTAGAGCTAGTAACCTTAAACGGACTCAAATTTGGTGTGCCTATGTGTTTCATTCAGAACAAAAAAATAAATTAAATTTAGAAAGAGTGACAAATAAAATGGAGAAAAAATCGAGAGTATGTGGGGAAGAGACATTTGAGGAATGAAACTCGATCGAGTGTGTTTATTACCAATGTCTTTATATAGAGTGATCTTAACTGGAACCAATTATTTATTTTGCATTCTAGTTACGCCATAAATTACTGTGAACTTAAATGTTTATAGTTGTGTAGAATGTTTTCGAATAGAATTGTAATTTGTATAAACTGATTCAAAACTTTGCTAATACTACACAAAAAGGGACAATGCCTTTGCTAAAACGGTTTAGTTTCATAAACCTTGGTCCGCAGTTACACAAAAGTGGTTTTACCCTATGGTCGGAAATAAAATTAGCCTAATTATATGAAGTAAATTATAAAGGGACAAGCCAGAATTTGAATTTCCTTACAAAAATTATCTTTTTTTTTCCTTCCTAAACCATTAAAGCCCCTCCAAATTGAAACTGAAGTGCAACTTAGAATTGTGCACCCCAACAATAATCCCTATAAATATTGTATGAGAAAGTGAACAAACGTAAAGAAATCTATTACAGCCACAGTTTTCATTCTTTATTCTTCCACAGAAGAAATCTTAAAATCTTTGAAGTACATTTGAAGTGGTTTTACCCTTTGGTTAGAGGGTTGCCTAATACCGAGAAAATGGATTTCCATCCTTCTTGGGTAGGGTTAACTTTATCCCAGAAGAAAGCAGACCTAGGATCATCACATAAGCTATATTTCTTCGCACCCTTACTATCCACATGCGCACAATCTCCTTCGCAGCATGGCTTTAACAGGTTTCTAAACCTTGTGCTCCCTACATTTCCACAAACCAACCACACGAAAACTTTTATTCAAACTAGGGCTTAGCATTTGAGATCAAACGTACTCGATTTACGTGAATTCTCACCTTTTTTCTTCAAAACGGTCATGAAGGCGTTGTGAATATCGATGATAAAGAAACGCTGCCCTTTCTTCTTAAGCCTGGCCTCTACGTTGAGCTTACCCACGGCTACCTTCAACAATTTGTTGTGGAGTTCCACCAATTCGTTATATGTCTCGTTGCAACTCGTGAATGAGGATCCAAAGGTGAAATGAGGGAGGCATCCAATCGGCACCAGTGAAGTAACTGCGATATTCTTAAATCGTAGGCCGTCCAATTTCCACAGACAACGCTTTATATCATTCACGATAAACGGTACGAATGCTTGGTAGACCTGCATACAAAATGCAATGAAGGTAAGCAATGTCTAATAACCCTAAGTAAACAAGATGTTTTGCATACAGTGGCTCTAAAGCAAAATAGATATGATTGTAAATGCAGAGAGATTGACGTTTGAAACAACTACATGAATGTTTTTCTTACATGCAAGCCGTTTTCGGCGATGTATTCAAGATAGTCTTTGCCGGAGTAAGCTAGGACAGCAACGTCGGAGGAAGAGAGGTCGTCGAACGTGTAGACATGGCGGGCGGAGAAAAGTTCAATTAAGAGATCGACCTGTGTAGACATGTTAAGCGATCGATCAGCCGGATAGTCATACAGTTTGGACCCTCCAAACGCCAAATTCATTCCTCTTTTTAGTCGTTTCTCTTTCCCGTGAGTTCTATATAGGTACGGTGATTTTGCACCCAACACTTTTGCTACACAATTCACGACCAAACAAAATTGTTTTACTTCACGTCTATTTCAAACTTCCAATAATTAACGATATGATAGTATTTTGGGCTCCGTGATTAATATGAACTAACATATAGCTATAGTAAGTATCTTTGTAGAGTTAGTATTATATTTATAACATTGAGAGAGAGAGAGAGAGAGCGTGAGAATAGAACCTAGAAAATCGGTGGCGATGAGGCCATCAGAATAACGGCCGGAAGGTTTACCGGGGAAAGTGATACCGTAAGGGGATTTCCAAGACACTGCATTCTGCCTCATGTTTCCAGTGTCAGCGTAAGAATCTCCCAACACAAACAGTTTCGGATTTTTCGTTGGTTCGAAAAGCTGCTGATTTGAACACTTTACCCCATTGATTCCTCCTGCATAAGATAAAAAGAAAAAATCCAAAGAAATTTCGGCCATATAAGGTTTACATAATCCGACGTGATGAGTGTTATAAGATGATTGGAAAATTACCAATGAAGAGAGAGAGTGAGAGAAAGAGTTTCATCAAAGAATACATTTCAGGATTCAGATCAAAGGCTTCTTTTTTTTTGTTAGGGGACAAAATGAAAAGGATAGGAAAGAAAGAGGATGTAGAGGAGCGAACTTTGAGGATTAAAATTGAAGTGTTCTTAATTATGGTTTTATATAGACCTAGCAACTCTATGGTATTTGTGTGTGTGTGTGTATTTTCGTATTACTAAAATATTCCAGACCGTAATCTAGACTAATCACCATAATATTATATATTATCATTTAAAATATTTATCAATTGACTAATCAATGATTAACTTGTATAGTACTTAAAGTTTGAAACTCTAATCTTGTATTTGCCGTTGCGTTCAAGTGCAACCATGATTTGGTTATGTGTGTGTTTATGTTGTTTAGGTCAAAAGAAATTTAAAACAAAACAGAAGGGGCAAATAAAAAATGGAGAGGATATAGTGAGTGTGTGGATGTGAGGGATATAAATTTAGAGAAATTTGAGGATTGAAATTCGAGTGTGTTATCAGTATTGTCTATATATAGAGTACGTAACTTCAAGGGAGTTAACTTTTAAATATGGAAATCTAGTTGGTACCATATATTAGTGATTTTTCTTCTTCTTCTTTCTTTTGTCTATATTTGTTTTTATTTCCAACATTTTAAAATTTGGAAAATCCGTTTCGTTACCAATATGTCTTTATTCTTTAACACAGACAACACACATGAGAGGCACAAAACCTTGCAAACATAAATGAAAGTAGATATACTCAAAAGATGGAGAGATAACAACTATAAAATGAAGAAACCTTAAAATCTCAAACACATTCCGGTTCTTCGATCCTAAAAAGTAGATTTACGGTTTAATCAAAGACGCAGTTAGATTTTTGCCTAAAACTGAGTAAACAGATTTCCATCCTTCCTGAGTAGGGTGAAGTCCATCCCAGAAGAAAGCAGACTTAGGATCATCACATAAGGTATACTTCTTCGCACCTTTCTCGTCTACATTCCCACAACTGCCTTCACAACACGGTTTCAACGGGGTTCCAAACTTCATACTCCCTGCATTTCATTACGGACCCAATCACACGGAAGCCATACAAAAACCTGTTTTATTTTTATTTTTTTATTTTATGCTACAACATATGTTACCTGGAGTATCTCCTTTGTTCTTGAAGACGGTCAAGAAGGCGTTATAGAAGTCAAAGATGGCAAAAGTGGAATGCTTGGTCTCATTGTTGAGCTTAGCCACTACTTGCTGCAACAAGCTGTTATGGTAGTTCACCAACGCGTTAAAAGTGTCGTTGCAACCCTGGGGCGAGGCGTAGAGGGGGAGGCATCCGAGCGGCTGCAGCGATGGCACTGCTATCTTTTTCACTCCCAAGGCGTGGATTCGTCGCAGATTTAGCTCGGTTTGATCCACGACTTGCTTTATGAATGCTGGGAGGTCCTGCGAGTTGCAATTGAGGTTGAATAAGGAATAACTCAACCAACCAAAATGTATCTGATATTTTGAATTATGTTCTTGATATATATTTCTTTGTGAAAGAGAAGGAGTGTTTACTTACAGCGATGGAGCGGTTTAGGGTAAGGTAATTGGAATAGTCGTTGCCAGCAACGCTGACGAGAGCGAGAGAAGAAGAGAGTTCAGATCGAGAGTAAACATCACCGAGGAGCTCTTCGAAAAGATTGATCTGAATGGTCATGTTGGGACTCGAACTCTGAGTCTTGAACACTCCGGTTCCTCCGTACGCAAAATTCATTCCGTACCGTAACCGTCTCATTCCCGCGTAATCTTTCCAGAGGTAAGTAATGGGTGTTCTTATCCTCAACAGTCTGGCTGCACCCATCCACCAACATATAGTTTGTATGTTCATTTACAGGTCTTTCAATACAAATTATTAATCATCTATAAGCAGAGAAGTTAACACGTTAACGAATTAATAAAGAAAATAAATCAGATCATAGATTAACCGCAGATTATAGTATACATAGGATTCTAATTCAAGTGCTAATACAAATACACTACACCAATATTTTGTTATTTAATTAGTTCCTAGGAAAGTAATAAGAAGTCGAACTATAACGCACGTATTTTGACAATTCATAGGTATTTTCCCTTTCACATTGTCGTAGAGAAAAAAAAAGATCATGTGAAACTATGAAGATAACGTTTTAGCGTTAGGCTCGAACAGGCAAAAGCCTAAAGGATAGACAAGTGGTACCTAGAAAGTCGGTGGAGACTCGGCCGTCGGAGAAACGACCAGATGGTTCGCCGGGGAAAGTGATGCCGTAAGGAACTCTCCATGACACGGCGTGAGGTTTCTTTATGTTTCCAGTATCTGCGTAAGAATCTCCGAACACAAATAACTTCTTTGGACCGTACAAGTGATGATGATGATGATGATGATGATGACGATGATAATGATGCTTTGATGAAGAGCTCTCAACTCCATTGATTTCTCCTGCCAAAATAGATCCATAAATAGCAAATCGTAACTTCTGAAACTAGTCATATGGATTTTAGAGAATTCTTTGTAATGGAAATTATAAGATTATTGTAAATTACCAAAGAGGAGAGAAGAGAAAAAGAAGAGTAACAGTGAGAAGAAGAGTTTTATCAAGGAATCCATTTTGAAGATTTAGAGCAAAGCCTTTTTCTTTTTCTTTTGTGAAGGACAAAACGAAATTAAATGGAAAGAACGAGAGAGTTCATGTGGAAGAGATGGGCTAAACGAGTGAAACTTGGAGAATTGAAAATGAGTGTGTTTATCAGTTCTTGTTAGTCCGACCACATCGGAAACAATTAATTTTACAAGATTTAAATATTATATATTAGTAAATTTTATTGTCAAAATTTATGTTTCTCAGTATAAATCCTTATGTAGAAAATATAATAGGAAAAATTCTAGTAAAAGAAAATATAATATTATTTTATTAGGTGAGAAAAAAAAGAAAAATAAAAGTTACTAAAATTTTTTTTGATCACATAAAACAGGAAATTACGGGTTCTTCTGAATCTAAAATAAGAAACATTTTTTCTTTCTCTCTCTAATATTTTATTACTTTAATATTTAAATAACGCTAAGACTTTTCTTAAAACCCACCAATAATGGTGGCCTTATACACACTCTACCTTGATTGCCTCCATTAAAATTGAATAGTACTGAACTAAACCAGAAAAAAGATTCAATGCACAAAATATCTATAGTCGGACAATAAATCCTCAATCGTCCTTATATATATGGCTTGTAAACAAACCAAAAAACAAAACAAAATTTTTTTGATTTTATTCACATCCCTTGTAAAATACCAAATAAGGCATGGTCCCAAAATTTGAGTATTTGTCAATTCAACAAATAAGAGTAACCTGTAACCACATGTCTACCAAAGTAAACGAAGCAAATACCAATAAAATTTTGTTTTTCGTTGGTCTTCCCTCCATACCAATAGGTCATAGTTTAATAATTTAATAACACTACCAAAACGTATTAACAAATTCTTTTACCTACACATATTATTTAATTTCTTTTAGAATAAAAAGGGGAAGTAAATTAACACGCAAAAACCGTGGGTCGGTGGTGAATACTGAATTTCTTGCTCTTCGGTATCAATATCGGGGAAATTACCTAATTACATTGACATTTGACACTATTAACAAAAATAACCCTGTCGAAAACGAACAAATGGTCATGCAGTAATTCATAAATATACTATCTTAGTCTTAGTCGCTTCATTCGCTGAGGCCAAATTTCGGTAACGAACGAAGCCATCCGAAAATTCGATGTGATGGGAAAATCCAAAAAAAACTCATCTCCAACTTCATAGAACACAAAACTATGAAGCATCCATGCAAAAACACAAACATGAAATTGCGATATTTTAAGTCACGAAGCAAAATGAGGAGCCAAGAACTCAAGAGAACACCAACTTTTTACAAAAAAAAGCCCACCCTATGATAGATGCTAATACAGCCCATTAAACTTGAACTACGCAATTTGGAATTAGAAAAGCCCAGATCTAATATAGCCCATTCGTTGAAAAAAGTAGAGGAAACGACGACGTAATCTCCAAAATGACGTGAAAGGACTCTTTATAGAAAAACGGAACTCTTTTTTTTTGTTTTCAACAGAAACACAGAACTTTTTAATTAATGGATGGAATTAAACACGGTTTCTAATTCAGTAAAAGCACTAAATAAGAACAAATTAATAAATACATTAAGATACATGAAAATGTATACTGAGAGTCTCCATCTTCTCACTACACAGTAACAACATCCCTCACCTTCTCCGTCTTTGATAAATTCTCTTTTTGAGAGAAGAGTGAAAAACAGAGTACAACAGAAATAATCAGTACGAATTATTGACGAGAAATGATGTCATCGCTGCTTTTATTGATGCTTGTGACGGCGGCGATTGTATTGGCTACTAGCTTTAGTGGTTTTCCGACTTGTCTCCTCAGGTCTGTACGGGTTTGCCTCTAACAATTCCTAAAATCCTATTAGCCTCATTTCCGCTTTTTATGTTTGCATGAAAACTACACTTACGTTAATCTGTATGCGCGTGGTTAAAGACTTTTATCTATTGCAATTTACAAAACCATAAACCGAAATGTAAAAGAGAGACTTCCGGTTTGACGGAGAACCACCAAATTTAAACCGAAATGTAATTCGGTTTTGGATCCGTTTAGCCCAATACTAATCTAAATTACAGTGAATTCCGATTAAACCTGAACATTTTTAATTTATAACATTTTTAGGGTCTAGAACATGTCGAACAAGAATTGTTTGGTTCACTTTGATTTTGGTTTGATTATAATGCAAATTAATATCTGCAGATTCGGACCTGGTTAAATTTAACTATAGAGTTAAATGCTTATATAGGAAATGTGTGATAGTCAAATCTGTTTTGCACAAAAGTCAAATCTGTAATCACTCCTTTTAGTTAATAAATTTGCGTGTATATGAATACAAATATACTTTTCTATTTGTGTTACAAAGAGAACATAACATTTATTACTACGTACGAGAAGGTATGGAACAAAGCTAAAGATGAGCTACGATGATCGTCAATTCACGACTTTGTATTTAGCAAATCTTGATCCACAAGTCTCTGAAGAAATATTGATTCATATGTTCTCGGGTTTCGGAAAGATTTTAAGATCGGTTATTCCAAAGGATTTCAGGGGAGAGCAGCGAGGATTTGGTTTCATTGAGTTTGAAAGCAAAGGTAGCGCTGAACAAGCCGTTGAACAGATGAACGGAAGGTTAATAGGTAAAAACTCATTGACGATAACTGTATTGGTTTCATTTTCGTAAACTTTAATATATAGTCTCCATAGTCCATCAACCTGATATGTGTGTTGCCGATCCAATAGTAGAACTAAGTTCGAGACTTAATGATAAGAACCATTATCCCAAAGCTATTTTTCCAAGAATTGCTTTAAAGTAACCGTCTTAAGGTTTTAATGCTTTTCTTTAATTTGACGAATAGGTCAGAAGATCCTATACGTTGAGCGGACACCAAAGGTCGACGAAGGTTAAGACATCTATTAATCTTAGGTGGGTTATTGGCATTTATCTCTTGTTCTTTGAAATTGTGCAACATGAGATAAGTTTGATCCATTGCAAGAAATGCATTCGCAAAAAAAAAAAAACACTAAATCCATCGCTAATCTAGACATGTTGTAGTAACAAAATCTAGGCAATAACAGATTTCTATTATATCATTGTAAGTTTTCGATTACAACAAGCGTCGGCATATTTTTGGCTGGAACTTGTGGAGTAAGAAGATGTTTATTTGATATTGAAAATGGTGGCACATTCTTTTAACAATTAGATATTTACATGTGTTCACGAGAAGAAAGTAATTCGTAATTAAGTTAAAATAATTACGAATCAAAAAAGTTGTTCAACAATGGAATCTTCTCCAAGTGGAATAAATGTTTTCGGATACGGTAGAGATGAACTGTATAGAGAATTCCGGCTAACGAGACCGTAGCAAATGAGATCAACGTCAATATCCAGAAATCCTGAAAATTAATAGCATCCAAAACACAAGAATATAACAGAAGAAATAAACATTATGAAAGAGAAATAACTCGGTAGACGTTAGTGGTTAATTTACCTTAGGATTAGATACAATGATACCTAAAAGATTAGCTATCAAGTCAAGAGCCGCTTGTAACGAGTTCTGTACACCTCCAACCACACAACGGTCCGATTCCGGTACAAGATCCTAAAATGCAATGTCACACACTCAACCAAAATAAATAAACCAAATTAAGAAGCTAAAGCAATATTAAACAAAACAAAACCATTATTAGCTTTAAGTTTGCACCTGCATTTGTTGGATCACCGCTAGATCGAACATCCACAAGCCAAGCCTAGAAGCAGCAACTCCAGCCATGAGCATGTATGATGCTGTTTTCTCTGTCTCAACCCAAATCGATCCAACACAGACCAAAAGACAGGTCCACTAGAGAAACAAGAACCCAGCTTTGATAAACAAACTCAAATAAACTAAAGACCGATTCATGAACAACATTGCATTTCTCTAGCTTGCCTTTATGTCAAATTATTAGTATCATATACCTGAGACCAGAAGGACCAGAGTCCGGTTCTGAGTGGTGAGAGACGGGATTGCATGAGAGGGTACACGACAGTAGCAGTGAGTCCAACACCCGCGCTGATTCCTCTACCTATACCAATGATGTAAGTAGGTATCCCTGTCCACTCCAATGTTGCCGTCATCAATGTTCCATAGCTGTTTCAAAAGGAAACTATACTTATGCGAAAACAAAAGCCAACACGAAAAGGACGAGCTGTTAAAGAGAGATCAGAAGGAAACCTTAGGACAGTGAAGAACAATAAAGCTAAAGAAACTCCAGGGAGCACAATATCTTGATTGAGATAATTCCTCCACGCACTAACAAAAGAAGACTCAGAGATTCTCTCAAGAATCCTCATGATACCACTTCTACTTTGAGTGTCTTCCTCAGTTATTCCCTGTAAAAGAGGAACATAATACTGAGATGAAACATCAGTCTCTTCCGCTTGGGTTTGAGACGACAACCTTAAACTCCTTCTCTCATCGCTTTGTAGTATCGCAGGAACACCATTATAAACAGAGATAAAGAGCCAATATTCGATCCACACGGTTATAGTAGCCCAAGCCGCGAACGTGATCGCTGATGCTCTCAAAGAGACAAAGCTAATGATCAAACCAGTGATAACCGGAGACAGTAGCTTCGAGCTCAAGTCAATTCCTCTAATAAAAGAATTCATTCTTGTTAAAACAGCCGGCGTATGACCTTCCGACATAACCACTACCCTGTAATATATATCAAGAAAGCCTAATATCAACTTATAATTACAAAGCCATTATACATGAAGTGAAACTAAACCTATATTTATTACCAGTCTCATTCGATCAGTATGGTGCCTGCAAGAGTCGAGAGCACTCCAATGGCGCCAGAAAGGTTCGTCAATACGACCAACGTTGCGAAAACGGGGAAATTCTGAGACTTGAGGTCAGGAACTAGCAGCAAAGCAATGACTGCACCACCAGCAACAATGAAGGAGATGTTTTGAGTTACAAGCCAGAGTCTAAGGACTTTCACGTAGCTCATACCATCGATCATTTGGCCTAAAATAGGGCCGAAAATGGCAGTGGAACCGGACTCTACAGCACCGTACATGGCAGTGAGAAACAGAGAGTTTGGCCAGAGGTAAATCATGTACAGAGCAACAGAGAATTCCCAAGTTCTGCAGTTTATCAAATATGAATATCATATACAAATATAAACTAAAGAATGTAATCATACGTAAATCATGTTTTTGGATTAATATCTACGAAGTATTTGATCAGACCTGGCACCCCATCGAGCAAGAAAATAGCCGAGGTAGAGAGAGATCACCATGGAACGTGGTAACACTGGGTCTTCTTGTTCGTTTGACAGAAAAACCCTAGTTTCTGTCTCCTTGTCCATCTCTGCTGAATAATATGATTATTTCCTCGGAATCTCAATCGATATATCTGAAACTCAGAAACATTGATCGAAAGCGAAGTTTGTGTTCATTCCATGTTGCTAGCTTCTCTGTATTTTCAATTGAAAGGGTGCAATTACAAAGCCATGGATGAGATGAATGACAAACAAAACCAAAATTGAAATTAAAATAAGTGTATCTAATCTGAACAAAGAAAAATTATGGATTTACTTTAGGGTATCACTAGCTAGTCACATCGGAAGATCCAATAAAAAATTTAAGAGTATCATTAATGATATCTTCTTTTTTTAATGATATTTTTTTTTTCTTTAGGACCAAAATATAGTGATACACGTTGGAACAAAATACACGTTATTCCGATGAAACGTAATATGACCTAGGTACATAACAGTAGTTTGAGGCTTTGAGATCGTTTTTTTCTTTGGTAAGACATGGTTCTATTTGTATATGGAATATATTGAACCCACTTTTTCAAACGTCTGCGGTGGGTAGATCAAGAATCAACACGTGCCAAAAAAAAGGGTAAAACACTTTAGAGAGAAAATGATGTCAGGAAACAATCGGAAAGCTATATTGCAGTGCACTATAGGCCGAGATTGATTTCTGTTAGCGAAACCTTTAATTTCGAACAAACTTTAAGATGGCCTTGAAAGATCATCAGATGAAACCAATTAAATTTCGAAAACACTATTTGACCCTCAACAATTCGTCTTCATGACAACAATAAACGATCCTAGCTATTATGTTATTTGGAAACAAGAGCCTTACATGGCACACGAGTTTGGAGGATGAATGATCGACGCACAAAATCGAAGTCGTAGATACTTTAAGCGGAGACTGAGAGACGTTTTCTAGGGCATTATCTGCTACTATGTTATTTTCAAATTGGAGGGTGGGAGAGACTCTTGTCCGAATACTTTCTCGATTTTGGCGTCACCCGATGATCCAATCTATATTATGATAATATTATTGTCATAGTATTATTAAATAATAAATGTAGTTGTTTTGGTCCCGTTAATATACAATTAGTGTCACGGAGACAGCACAACGACTGACTAAGGACAAGCATTTTCGAGAAAACCATTGGTTTTTTGTTTCTTCTCTCAGTGAGCTATAGTTTATATACCACTTGGTACAATATGACAATCCTTTCTATTAATGTACGAAATTTCAATATTATCTTCTCACTATATATATATCTCAATTCACGAAAATATTATAGGCATATACGAACAAGAAAAAAACTTATTATATATTAGCACTTATATAGCACGCATCATTTCTATTGCACTAACTTCTAATAAATTCTCAAAAGTTTTGGTACTTTGGTTTAACTGATTGATACGTTACGCTGTCAGAATTAACAAAGATGTATAATTCTCTTATCGTATGATTTAAAGAGAGTAACATGTATGAATATTGGGCTAGCGCCCTGGGCTGCAGCTTAAATTCAGAAATTATGGATTATTAACGGACCTAGACCCAAATTCGGAATAAAGGGCATGCGTTTTGTTTACGGATGTGAAAAACGGCAAGGTGTGTTGGATTATTTCCAATTATTGTACGGTGTAAATAAGTAAATACTCATCGGGGTTACATACGTCATTTACTAACCACAAGTCCGGGAGCATTCCGAGTTCTCTCTCCCTGAGCTCAGGCCATGGCGTTTCGCCTCGCGAGGTCACTGGCGGCGTCATCACCGTCACGGACGTCATTTTTATTCATCGGAACTCAGATTCCGGCGTCAGATATCGCTTCCCCTGCGATCAACGGCCGGGCTTTCGCCTTTTATTCCTCTTGGTGGTCGTCTCCGGAGGATTTAACTGCGGGATCGAAGAGGCGGGATAAGAAGACTACAGACCGTTTCTCAGCCGTGATTGACGCTGTACATGATCGGAAACTCCCACCGGAGCTTCGTGGGAGACGCGATTTCGTAAGGTATAATCTACAATAAGCTTTAGTAAAACTAGTCTCTCTGTTTGTATGTATGGTTGGCTTTGGAATCGAACATTCTTAGGGTTCCTAGGTTTTAGTTGAGAATTTAGCGTTCTTTACAGATGGACTTACCAACGAAGCTATCAAAATGTTTGACGCATTGTCCAAAGACGGCCTTACACATGAGGCGCTCGAGCTCTTCTCTCAGATGAAAGATAATCACCACATGCCAGATGTGGTGGCCCATACTGCTATCGTTGAGGCCTATTCTAAGGCAGGCCAGCCCAAGGATGCTCTCAAGGTTTTCATGCGTATGCTCTCGCCTGTGGAGTTTGCATATACTTATACGGTTTTGATCAAAGGGCTTGCAGCGGATGCTAAAACGCTTAAGGATGCGAAGAAGTACTTGTTAGAGATGATGGGAAAGGGTGTGAGCCCTAATGCTGCCACTTACACTGCTGTGTTTGAAGGTTTTGTAAGAGAAGAGAAAGAGGAATCAGCTAGAGAATTGTTGCAAGAAATGAAGGGAAAGGGTTTGGTGCCTAATGAGAAAGCTGTGAGAGAGGCTCTTGAATCTAAAAGTGGCCAAGTCTTTAAGACTGTCATCAACCTTTTATTTGATAAGTAGTAGTAGTAGTAGTAGTAGTAACAGTTGGCTTTTA
Organism: Sisymbrium irio; assembly: GCA_000411075.1. Classification (NCBI taxonomy): domain Eukaryota; kingdom Viridiplantae; phylum Streptophyta; class Magnoliopsida; order Brassicales; family Brassicaceae; genus Sisymbrium; species Sisymbrium irio. Next base: position 877,069 of record KE153770.1, on the reverse strand, counting down.
TGCCATGCATCTGAGTATGTTGCAGAGTCTTCTGTTCTTTTTTGAGTTTTGAGTCTTTTGCTGTCATCAACATCTCATTTTTCTTTTTTGAGTTTGGAGTCTTTTGACACACTTGCTCAGTAGCTTTGCTGTTTTGCTATGGATGATATGCCTATAAAATATATGACATTTTTTTTTGCTCTGTGGTTCTTTATGAATATCCCAGATGAGATTATTCCTCTTGTGAAACATGTTATTGCTTTGACCTGCTTGTAAGGGATGCTAACACGGGATGATATTGCAGGTCAGAGACCGACATAATCAACGTGGTCGAGCAAAGGATATGGCATTCCATGGAAGAAGGCCAGTTTGAGAACTTACCCGGTAAAGGCAAACCCTTGAGCCTCCACACAAATCCTCACGCAGACCCAGCGGAGGATACATTGTATCGGATTCTTAACAAGAACGGGTTTGCTCCCGAATGGGTGAAGCTCAACAAAGACATCAGAAGCAAAGCGAAAGAATGGAGAACTTCGCTGAAGAAAGCATGGACTCTGAAACTGGAGGATGACCAATCGGGTTGGGAAGAGCGATCAAGCTTGCTTAAAACACAATTGAAACAAATCAACAACATGGCAAGTTTTCAACTACAAGTCGACAAATCAAGATCTTGTTGTTAAATATAATGAATTGCTTATGTCTGTGCTCTCTCTTCTTTCTGTGCAGGTTTTTAGGTACAATCTGATTGTTCCTTTTGGCCGTCAAATGTTTGGATTGAAGTGGGAGAAAGAGATTGATCGCTTGAAAGAATAACATCTTCAGATACCAAAAGGTTGGTCACACTTCTATGCACTCGCCGTTTTTGAGTTGTTAGTGTATGTATTTATATAGTATACGAGTCAATGTGGTTCTTGGTTTCTTAGGTTGAGAAGAATAAAAGATACAAAAGTGCTTGAGTTGTTGTCAGACTATTGTCATGTTTGTTGTATCCATCACATCTTCTTAAAAAGAAACAATACAAAGAAAATTATAGGTTATGGAGAAGTCTTTAGCGATTAAATCATGTTCTTTAATTTTTAATGATTTTCGACTCAATGAGTAAGGCAAATGAAAGTCAACGAATTAGGTAACATGAAAGTGGGAATCTTCTTAGCTGAAACAAAGGAAATATAATATTTTATAGTTTTTTATGTATAAAAATATAGAGAAAAATGAGATGTGAGAGCGACAGAACATCCACTTAACACATGGTTCATCTCCAACCACATGTTACTCAAGCGGACTTAACCAGCACAGCAAACGTACAATCTCCATCTCACAATTCTCTCTTCTCTTTTCTCTCTCTCCCTCTCTATCTCTATCTTCTGTGTGAGAGAGAGAGGGCTCAATGGTCTCCAACTGCATTGGCCTTGGACTCCATCTCCATCCTCATCCCCACAAACACAATCATCATTCACTTTCTTCCTCAAGATTCCACACAAAAGCTAACCACCATAACCATGTCTCTTTCACAGCTTCAAGCCACAAGAGATTCTACACTTCTTCTGGGTCTCCGTCTGACCTACAGCATAAAAGTCTCAAACACTGTGGATGGAGCGATCACAACTTGAGCTCGAGCCAGTTCGGTAACAACTTGAGTTTGAGCCGATCTGGTGTCATACGCCCAAGATTCTCGGCAATGACAGGATCAGAATTCGATGACGTCGGGTACGACGAATCACAATTCCACCCGACCCTCACTAATGACGACTTGAAACCAACGAAACCAAGCCAAAGAACGTTTTCTTGGTTGGATATGTCAAGTTTATGGATCGGTCTAGTGGTTGGTGTGCCAACTTACTACCTCGCCGGAAGCTTAGTGGACTTAGGCATGGCGTGGTGGCAAGGCATAGCCACAGTGGTTGCTGCGAATCTAATACTTCTCGTGCCGCTGGTTCTCACCGCACAGCCTGGCACCATGTATGGAATCTCCTTCCCTGTCCTGGCTAGATCATCGTTCGGCATCCGTGGAGCCCACATCCCGACCTTACTCAGAGCATTGGTCGGTTGTGGATGGTACGGTATCGAGACATGGATTGGAGGAGAAGCTATCTTCTTGCTCTTACCGGCTCACGTCAAGAACTCGGCTTTGTCTCATACACTACCTTGGCTCGGCACTTCTCCGCTTGAGTTTTCTTGTTTCATTGTCTTCTGGTTGGCTCAGCTTTGTATTGTCTGGAGAGGAATGGACGGAATCAGAAAGCTCGAGAAGTTCGCAGCTCCTATTCTGATCACTCTCACTTCTTGTCTCCTCGTCTGGTCATATCTCAAAGCTGGTGGGTTTGGCCACATGCTTTCCTTGTCATCCAAGCTAACCTCTGCACAGTTCTGGACTCTCTTCTTCCCGTCGCTAACCGCAAACATAAGCTTCTGGGCAACTCTAGCTCTAAACATCCCTGATTTCTCCCGGTTTGCGAAGTCACAAACCGATCAAATCATTGGTCAAGCTGGTCTTCCTGTCTTCATGGGTTTGTTCACGTTCGTGGGCTTAGCCGTTACCTCCTCGACAGGTGTCATCTTTGGAAGAGTCATCTCCAATCCCATTCAGCTTCTTGGTCAAATAGGAGGCCTCGCCACAACTCTACTCGCTATCCTCGGAATCTCACTGGCCACAATCACCACAAACATAGCTGCAAACGTGGTCGCACCAGCAAACGCGCTGGTGAATCTAAACCCTAAGGTCTTCACATTCGGGAGAGGAGCCTTGTTGACCGCGTTTCTTGGGATCGTATGTCAGCCTTGGAGATTGCTCAAGTCAAGTGAGAGCTTTGTGTACACATGGCTCATCGGGTACTCTGCCCTTCTTGGTCCAATCGGCGGCATAGTTCTCGCTGATTATTACCTGATCAAGAAGATGAAACTGAACGTTGGAGACTTATACTCTTTGAGTCCCTCCGGGGAATATTATTTTTCCAAGGGATATAATGCGGCAGCCGTCGTGGCTTTGGTCGCCGGAATCATCCCAGTCGTGCCTGGTTTTCTACACAAGATGGGAGCTTTGTCGAAGATCTCAAGTGGGTTCGTGGTTGTTTACGACAACGCATTGTTTTTCAGCTTCATTATCGCAGGATTTGTCTATTGGGTTATGATGTCTCGTCTGACAAGGAAACAGAGCTCCTCTTCACAGCCGCTTTTGTAAATCTTTTGGCATTTAATTTGGTTACGTAATTACTCAAATCTAAATCAAACAGAAGAAGAAAAGAAAAACGAATGATCATTATTTTTATTTTATTTCTTTTTTTTGTCATTACGGTTGTAGTTCATATACATGATTTTCTTTTTTTTCATATACAAACTTGGCTGAATAAAGTAACTTTTTTTTTTTTGGGTTAAAATGAGCTTATTGGCGGTGTTTCTCTCATTCTCGATTTTTTTTCCACCCTCGTGTGTTAGGATTCTTTTAAAAAATATTCATGTTGTACGAGTTCGTAGTTCAAAACAGAATCTTAAAAACGGTTATAGTTGAGGTCAAAACAGCTGTCGTCTTTCTCAATGGCTTCCACAATGTCTTCTTTGAGGCGGAATGGTTGAGGTCAAAGCTTGAGACGGTTTCCTGTGAGAGTAGGAAACGTAATGCTTGTGAAGCTCGGGTTGTGGTGCCAAAACAAGAGTTCAAGAAACTTGAACGTACTATGTTGGTCTCAAAGCTGACTTGAAAAACGAGAAGGCCAAGTTGAAGAAGCCAGGTTTAGGTTTCTTTTTGGGGAGTTTAGCTTTTTTTTTATTAAGCTAAAATTGATTAGTAGGTTTTTGTTCTTTTCGTAATTTTATATTAATACAGCATAGAGAGTTTTGAATAGCTTGCAGATACAGATGGCTCCTTTCTTTTTGTTCGGAAACACCATTTAAAAAAAAAGTCGATTTTGAATTCAAGATTAAAAACAAAACGGCATTAGAGATAAGATTTCTTTTTTATTTCTTCTGTTAGATAAAGTTATATTTTTATTTATAAGAATAATAAATTAACGGTTTGATTTCGACCGGAATTTGTAGACTATGAGTTGGACTATTAACGGGCTAACAATGGGCCAACTTAAATGTATTTTTGCCATAAGTAAACCGATTGCTAAAAATTTTGTTGGAAGAGTACACCGGTACACCACTAAAACAAAGCTAAAATCTGAAAGGATCGAAATGGTGTTTGATTTTGTTCTCTCGGTTTAGGCTCAACTTCTCCGATATGTTCCTGCCATACGTAGAGACTAGAGGCAATTCCTATCTCAAGGGTTCGTGTTTGTTTCGTTAGTTTTTTTTACTGGAGTTGTCTTGTCTGCATGGTATCATTTGTCTGTCGCTATTTAGGCGTTTGGGGTCCAGTTCTTTGTTTTTGTTAATTGTTGGCGTTGAGTCCTTTTTCGTGGTATCTTTTTTATCTTAATTCTCTTCAATCTCTTATTGTCATTTATTCATAGGCAACTTATGAGCATTTTGTTGTTATCCGCATTTTTAATTGATTGTACATACATCTTTTTCAATTTTTTTATATTTAGTGGGATTGTTTGGAAAGTGTAGATCCTGACAATTTTGGTTTTCTAAAAACTCTAGAACTTTGGTTTCCTATGAAATTGGCAGGCTTTGTTTCTCATGTTATCCAATTTTATATCAAAATTTTTGTATGGTTCTATACTTCTATTCTATGATTAATAAATAATCTTCCAGCTGAAAGAAAGATGAAAGAAACCGAATATTCTTTTATTCCTCACACAGATAGGAACACACCTGAGTGGTGCATCACATGGGATTGCACCAGCGCACACACACACTATTCGAACACAAACATAACGAAATTAAAGACACTTAACAAAACCAAACTGGAAACAAACTAAAAGAAGTACATAGACAAATAGATCAGAGAGAGTAAGATAGTAATAATCTGCTGATTCCGAGGGGAACCGAAGCTTGCCAAAGGATCGAAGTTGCCCTAACGAGGGATAAAAAAGACAAATCAAGCTTGTCTTCATCAACCTTCATGCAATCTTCATCGCTCCATTCACACACAATCCTCATCAATAATCATCATCATAGTGATAATGATAATGATAATGATGAAGATCATCATTCACACAACACTCACACATAAACCACAATTCATAATCACAATCTCCCAGAGATCTCTTCTGCTTCTTTCTTCTTACCTTTTGTGAGTACCCTTGTGTTTTCGGCCATCCCCTAAGAAGAATCTGAACCTCTCAAAACCCTTTATGGTGAGATCTTCTTCGAATTAGAGAGTTTCTTCATCTTCACTTTATTTAGGGGATGGCCATATTTTGTGTGTTTGGGTGTTGTGCCAAAGGGAGTTTCAACAATGGATGTTGTTAGGGTTTTTATGGCTTCTCTCTTTGTCTTTGGTCTTGGAGACACATTAAAAGAGAGATTGAATACACCCCATTACATAAGCTATAGTGTTCTTTCCACTTTTTCGGTAAAATACTCTTTTTCTGTAATAATTAATCAGCTTAGTGTAACCACTGTATCGCGTGTCCGTTGATAATATATTATTTTTTGTTTTTCTCCTAAACTGTATTTGAAAGTGAATACAAATATAACATTTAGTTTATATGTTAGTGTACGGTAGACCGACATTAAAACTATCTATGAACAATGCATTTATATGTAGAACTGTATACGAGTTCAAAGTATAGGGCTATATAAGTTATTTTCAATGAGCATGAAATAAATATAATGAAATGAATAAAAGAAAAGATGTATAAATTATTGGTGTAAAGGGGAATAAAAGTAAGAATTGCCATTGGTGTAAAGATGACATTGAAAGAAATCAAATTAATATTTTGGAAAAAGTGGAAGGAGATGATGGAAATGGGGAAGTCCATGTAAAGATGTTTGGAGAATTTGGATCTTCTAAAAGGAATATGCCATTACCAAACTTAACAAAAAAGATATGCCATTACCAAACATGTGTTTAAACAACAAACACATCACACCACTCTTTATTTTTACTAATAAATATAGCTCTTTCTCCTTTTTTCGTTTAAAGTATGAAGGTCGATCGAGCTCTATTGTCTTGTCCGGTTCAAGAACAAGGTTGTGGTTGTGGTTGTGGTCGGTTTTTTAATGTTAAAAAATATTTGGGTTCTTTCGCATTAGTTTTAGAATTCTTTATGTTGTTTTTTGTATGATCCAAACTAAATTTCCACAAGTACTAGCTATCGTCTTATGGGACATTTGAAAGGTGTTTTACTGTTTAGCGCCGACATTTTTATGAAATACAAGAAGCAGATAGATATATACTAAGTTACTTATGGCCTTATGGAACATTTGAAAGGTGTTTACTGTCGATTTGATCCGGAATTGATACGCGTGAGATTTCTTGTTCCCGAACTTAGCCGTTTAGACTTTAGGCAAATATAATTGGCTCGATCTATAATTTGACCAAAGCAAAACAGGATCGTCTTAAATAACCTCACGCTTGTGTATATCAACTTTCTAGTGCATATTTAAAGATCACTCCGAAAATAATGCCTCAAACTCAAAATATCCGTTGAAAGCATTCTAGAAATAATCTCATATCCGTGTGATTTAGACTTGTTAGGCCATGATTATTTCAAAACGTAAACGTATACAAAGATAAATAACTCCGTTTCCAAGTAATTTACACTCATCAGTATCTAAAAAAAGAGCAAAAAAACAAAAATTACAAACAAACACGAAAAGTCGAGACTCCATATACAATGGCAACGAATAAGAAGAGAGAAAAAAAGAGTTTGACAGAAATTTACCTTACACAATTAGTTTTGGTTGTTCGTTTTTACCGTCGTGGTTCATTCATAGACTTTCCTTCAAACAACTCACCCAACAATCTCTCAAGATCTTCAGCTGTGTACTTTATGTATTTCTGCGGATTTTTCCCACCCTCAACCAAAGGCCTACACACGATCATCGGTTTAAATCTCTATAGGGTTTACATTTTGATACAATACGTTAAAAAGCTTTTGCAGCTACGAGGAAAAAGAAAAAGACTTTACCCAAAGCGTTTGAGGAATGATCTATAAGCAGGCAATAATACTTCAGCAACAGCGAGTCTTAGTGACTCTCTTAGCTCTGTGTCTGGAACTGTCCACTGAGATTGTCTCTGATGCAACTCATCAAATTGCATATTGAACATCTTGAACCTGTTCCATTTTTTCAATGTTTTTTTTCTGATAATTAATACATAAACATATCAAAATTACTGTGTGTAATTTTTGGGGGTGGTTGTTGAAGGCTTACCTCTCTTTCAATAACCCTCTTGAAACTCCACTGCTGTTTCCTCCCTCTAAACTTCCTCCTCCGGATGAGGTCAACCCTTGCGCCGACGAGCTTTGTAATATCTAAAAAGATATGTATATATTTTAAAAAATTTATCCCTGCTTTCTTTCTAAACCATATTATGAAAATTTTAAAACTTTTTTTTGTATAAAGTTAGAAAAATAGATCGAACCTTTGTCCAAGCAGTCCTTTTGTATAGGTTTGCATGTTGCTGAACGATACGCCTATGCCTTTGCACCCAATCATCGCCCAACAAATCCTTGGCTTCTGACCTGAAACATTTATGATACCAATTATTCCAACTACATCAACTGAATGCTTTTTTTTAAAACCCTGATAAGTCTTCAAACGCGAAACCGAACTCACCTGCGCACAGATCTAACCATGTAATGAATGTTGTTCATCAGGAACAAGTGTGTCAATGCAGGATCTCTGTACTGTTTCGATTTTCCCTCCAAGTTGTTTTGAAGCGCTTGCATTATCCGCATCGTTACGGATGCTAGCTGCGAGTTCGAATCATCTCCATTTCCAAATTCCAAGAAAAGTTGCTTCAGAGTCGCTTGGTAGCTGAAACCAAAGATCATCAATGAATCATTGTTAGAAGCATGGAAAGAGACAATAGCAGGATGAAGAAGAAGATGAAGAAAGAGTTCCAAAGAAATGTGTTGGGCTAGTCCTAAGCAAGTAGATTTATATGCGGTACTTACTCGAATAAGAACTTGACATAATTGATGACATAGCTTGTTAATGGGTGGACAGTCCCATCTAAAACAGCAGTCTTCGTAGCATCTTTTTCAACAGCTTCTTCAAAATCACCAAATGTTTCCTGAGCAGTCTGCGCTAACCTCTTTGTCAACCCCGTAGCAGAATCTCTAATTTCAAGGCATGCTTTACCTTTGAAAATCGTCTCAATCTGTCCATGGACAGAAAGTTTATGAGATTGTAGCGCCATCTAATGTTATCTTATTCTTTTACAGTGTAGCAGAAAAACCAATCAAATTATTCACAAGTTATATAGTCCTAGATAGCAAGCTTCAACCACATACGCTTACAAAGTTTTTTCTGTGTGACATGCTATTTATCATGGTGGGGTTCAGTTGGATTATTACATGTACTAAAATGCTCAAAACAAACCCGATGTACTGAAAATCGACATCGGAAGAAAAACGTTAAAGACGATCAATTTCCAAATCTTAGTCCTCGAGTAAATCAAGGAGCTAGCTTTGGCATCTCTACGAAGTGACTGGTGAACTCTTTGCATAATTGTGGAAACTGTACTATTATTTCTTAATATGATAAACCAGTTAATGTGAGTCAGAAAGAAATCTAGACGTTTGCATCATCATGTATTCTAATATATCACCTCACTAGCTTATATGAATCAACTACAAGTTCGAAGGTGGCTCAAGCATGTACCACGCTCGCAAACCAGAAAACTAGCCTAAAGTTCAGAAAAATTCACCAAAACCTGAAACTAGAGAAGAACATTTCCATTTAACAGAAGACTCTTCAGTATATGGCAACTTAAATGAGAAAAAATATTACCTCTGTATGAAGCTCCCGCATTATCTCATACATATCTAAGAGTACAAACAACTTTTCTGGAGATCTCTTGCTCCTAGCTATAGCATCCCCAAAGCTAAGTAGCATTGAGACACTGCTCACTGTAACTTCTGCGAAACACTGATCACTAAGAGAATCGAAGCCTCGGAATATCTGGTCACATACTTGCCTTTCTCCAGCAAAGAGTAATTTAACCTATTGAAAGTATCTTGAGTTAGGAGACAACATAAAATACTAAAAATATTTGCAAGTCTTAAATAGCGTTCTTACAGCAATGCGCATGAAATGGATCCAATTTCCAATTTTGGCCTCCAAAACTTCCCATTGCATCCTCTGAACATCCTCTTTGCTAAGCTTTTCAACTCCCAATTTCCTCAAGCTTTCTTCCAAGACAAAAGAACGGGTTTCTCTGAACAAAACACAAAAGATTGAACAGAAGTATATTAAATACAATTCAAAACACACAAATGCATATCGAATATGTATAGGGAAAATGCCGGTAGATTATGCAGTTCACACATAGGAATACGCAGATATTTGATTGCATGAAGATTGGTGAGGGATAGTCAAATTTACAAAATTTGAGAATGAATTGTACAATATAAGGGATGAATGGCCACGAATCAGTTCACCTATAAATTTGTAGCAACAGTTGCTGATGACCAGCTTGAACCATTTGCTGAGCCAAATCATGCAAAAGTGGCAATACCCTTGATGGAATGAGTATTGGAAGTGTATACGCAGCAGTTTCTGAGTCATCGTTGAGGTGTCCTCCGTGGGGCATTGAAGATTTGCCATTACCCTCACCGTCTGCGGATGGTCTTAGTGAGTTTGGAAGGCCATCAAAAAGGCGATCAGGCTCCACCGCTTTACTGATTATAACAAAGATAAATAAATGGGAATGAGGAAAGACGAATGCAGGTGATTCAAAAAAGATTAAATGCTCCAATTATTCAGCGACATGACTAGTATCATAGGGAACTTGTATATTGACAAATGTTAGTTTTGAGAACCACATATTTGTCAAGTTCGATAATCCAGGAACGAATGCATTACAAGATAATGATTCTTATGCTCGTGCCAAAAACATTCTTGGTTATTTGCAACTTGCAAGGGGGTGTAAAGAAGTAGTAAGACCTACACAGAACGAAGACCAGTTCCGAAAAACACACAAACTAGAAAAAGTAGCAAAAAGTTCCCAACTAGCAATGTAACCTGAAGGTAAAGGGTAGGAATCATGGTTATAACATGCAAGAGTTTGAAAGAGGAACCATGTAATTCTTTCCTTAAGATGAAGAGTGCTACACATGTATATCTACGTAAAACACTCGAGCGAGAATCGAGCTCTAAAATAAAACCACCTGTTAAGTAGAGAAGCACAAACCTGTAAGAAGCTAACAATTGTTTAAACTCGTCTTCGAGCTTAGACTGTGCTTTGGCAAGCAAGCTATTGGCATGGTTGAGGACTCCATCACTACTCTTAAAGCTCTTGTTGCTGCTAAAATAACGAATAATTTTCCTGAGTTGAGCTATTGCCTCCAGATAACTTTCCAGATCCTCATGTGGCCCCTTGAGTACTTTAGTCTCTGCCTAGAAATCAATTGAGGCCTTAATTAAATAGCAGAAAGTCAAATCCAGCCTCTGCTCAATCTATAGATACAAAGTGATCATTTGAGATTTATGAAAAAACGAACCTGACGGAGGAGATCAAACTGAGACAAAATGACCTCAGCAGCTTTAAGAGTCTTATCAATATTCTCGTGAGCTTTCCTTATGGCATGCGTTCTAATCTGAGATTTCCAAACAACAGTCAACCGATATTCCGATCAAGTCATCTAAACTAAAAATCCAGATCTGTGATTCAGGAGAAGACGAAGACGGTTGTTACCTGAGTGGGACGCATGGCGGTTTCGAGAGCAGAGAGACGGCTATCGAAGGAGCCGAGGATCGAGACGACATTGTCGGTGATGGTTTGACTCTTCTGAAGAGATTCTCTCATCAACACTGCTCTCTCGCTGAGCAGATCCATTCCGCTATCGACGGCCATGGAAGAATCCGTAACCGAATTTACGTTTTCGAGAAAACCAAGTCGAAGAGAAGAAAGAGAGACGACGAAACGACTACGACTCGGTTCGGTGGCGCCACAACCCGGTACAAGTAGTACAGCTAAGCCGCTTTTAACCAGCAACGCAACAGGTTTTCCAACTCTTTTCAAAATATTGACCTCTGTTTTCCGTATTTTTATTATATGAAATTAATTAATTAAAAAGAGTTTTTGCGCCATTCTATCTTTTCTTTTACATTCTAGAGTACGAGAATTATTATTTTTAACTAATTTGGGTAATTTAGTATAGAGTTATTGAGCATTAAACAGAATTTGGCGTTTTTCTGTGGTCAATATGTATTTAATCGAATAATAAATTTGGTGACAACCTTTCCCAAGCGTGCACGTTACGCGCGTTTGTAGAGTCTAGGCTAGCGTTTGAAGAATGGGCATAAGGAAACCTATAGCCCACAAATTAAAATGATATGGCCCAAAAACATAAATGCCCATTAACACACAACTGCATATTTGTTTCGATGCCAAAATGACTCAAACTACGTTATGTATGTCTGTATGTAGGTTCAGATTAGATTCACGATTATGTAAACCCTTGGTGTCTAATTGAAATCAAATAGAGATGTTTAAAAATACCCTACATAGATCTAGATAGATATTTAATATGTCGTTGACCAATAACAAATGTAACATCCCAAATATATGAACAGGGAGAGACCAAACCATTAGATATTTTTTTAGTTGACATGTGAGGATTGTTAGACAAGATACATGTAGGTGATCTTTACTCAATTTTGGCAATTTGTTGGCTCATCTTTGACAAAATACTTCTATCCTCCAATAAATTGAAATATCACCAAACACACACACAAAGAAGCAATATTTATAGAGATGGAAAAAAACAAAAAGAAGTCTTCGTATCAATGATAATGTTAACCAGTTACAATGTTTTGTATAGGAGGGGCTCTCTTCTGATAACCAAAACTTATTAATTAACGAACTTAAATATTTCATTTTAGGATAATAAGTTTTGATTTTCGCTAACATGAGAGTAAAACCAAAATGTTATTTGGAAAGGAGAGGATGTGTTTTGAAATTTATATCTTGATAAGGTAAAAAAAAAAGCAATGATAAGACGAGCACAGGGAGATAATGTTCCAAAGATACCTTAACCTTTCATGGCTTTTACATCACTCATTCTGTTCCCAAAACCTTGGACACCAGTCCCACATTTTATTCGATATTTTAATACAAAAATTAGCTCCATGATTCCAAATTTCTCGAAAATTGTTCGAATAGTCCTTTAGTAACAACTAATTCTTATTACATGGAAATTTCGAACAGCATGTTGTAACATGAGTACCAGAGTGTGGAATGCACGGACTCTGACGTTGCGCGTGAACATTGCATCGGTCGGAAGTGGAGTTTTTGCAGGGACTCGGCTGACGCCTGACAGCATAAGAAGGCCCCCATGTTTGGCTCCCACAACCACCACAATTACTGATCGCCGACTCTAAAAACGATTTAACTACCACTACTGATTCGTTAATCAATTTGGGAAAAAGGAATTAGTTTAATAATCAAAGTATTTAGGAAATGATGCCCTAAAAAAAAGGGTGCTTACGAAATAATTAGTTCCATTGGTGACTAAAAACTTTTTAATCATCGTAGTTAGACGTTAGAATATGCTTTTCTAATCGGCCAAATAATAATTGCTGATATGCGTTTTAGAAACCAACTGTTTTGTAATTTTATGCCAGCTATTAGTATATAGCAAGGGTAATCGCAGCCGCGATTCTGAAAACGCGACAAACACGTCGACAATAGAGAACCTGAAAGACAAAAAAAAAGAAAAAACTTAAAAACCAAACAGAGACGTTTGTGTGAAGTAAAGTGTCGGGAGAGAAAGCAAAGAAGAAACGTTACTGTCAGGTGTGTTCCTTGTCTTCTTCGAAATCTCTCTCATATATTACCACTTCTCCTCTCTTTCCCCGTAAAGAATAAATTCTCCAATATCTTTTTTTTCTTATTTTTAATTCAATATTTGTTTGCATCATACACGGGCAATTTAAATTCTCACTTTTTCTTGAATTTTTCTACTTATAAAAATATGAGGAAAGAAGAGTGCAGATAGATGTAATCATCATCATCATTAGCATTACAGACAGCTAAATAAGATTCATATTGTTTTTATAAAGAAAGAAGTTGGTTGATTAAGTAGGATTTGATTTTATCTCTCGTGGGTTTCTCTAGCTTCTTCTTTCCCTCCTAGGGTTTTTCTTCTTTCTTTCTTTCTTTCTCTACAAGTACAGATCAAGAAAGCATCTGAGTGAGAGGTTCGAACAAGCAAATCTGTGGTTTTTTTAGTTTTGTGTTTTGTTTTTAGAGAATGGGATCATCTTCTGGACAAAGTGGATACGATCTGTCGTTTAAGATCTTGTTGATTGGAGACTCTGGTGTTGGTAAAAGCAGTTTGCTTGTCAGCTTCATCTCCAGCGCCGTTGAAGATCTTGCTCCTACCATTGGTAATGAAATTTGTGTTCTCTATTTGTGTGTTTGTTTTGATCAAACAGTAGCCTCCATATATGGAACAGCTTTAAACTTGATCATCATCTGTCTGCTTTGTGTTGGCAATTCTCTGTTTTGATGATCATATATATCTTTGATCGTATTGCCATTGAAACAATCTGTCTGAACTTTATAATCTAGTTTGGTTTAGATTATGGAAAAATCTGTTTTGTCGGATCCTATTTGTATAACTTTGTTGATAGCAGACCTAATTGTTACTCAATAGGTGTTGATTTCAAGATCAAGCAATTGACTGTCGGAGGCAAAAGACTGAAACTCACAATCTGGGACACAGGTTATGATTCTGTAATGAGATTATAGAAGTTTGTTTATGTTCATACGGAAACTAACGGTTCTTATATAACATTTCTCGGTTTTCTTGTTGTAGCTGGACAGGAACGGTTTAGAACACTGACGAGCTCTTACTACAGAGGCGCCCAAGGAATTATTCTTGGTAATGTCCCATCATGATCATATCAACTACAGGAGACTAAAGAGATCTCCCTGTCTGTAAACTGTATAGTTAATGTTTCTTGGTCAATGCAGTTTATGATGTGACGAGAAGAGAGACATTTACAAACTTAGTAGATGTGTGGGGTAAGGAGATTGAGCTTTACTCCACAAACCAAGAATGCGTTAGGATGCTTGTTGGGAACAAAGTTGATAGAGTGAGTTGCAACCCAAATTACACAACTTTTTTCTCGCAACACGGTTTGGTTATTCAGTGGTTGTCTTGATGAAACATATATGACTACAGGAATCTGAGAGAGGGGTTAGCAGAGAAGAAGGGATTGCTCTAGCGAAAGAACTCAAATGCATGTTTCTTGAGTGTAGTGCTAGAACTCGACAAAACGTAGAGCAGTGTTTCGAAGAGCTGGCTTTGAAAGTAAGATCATTAATAGGCTAGAAAAATAACCGATTCGATAGGAGGGATTTATAGATAACAGAGAATGTTTTGTGGTGTAACAGATAATGGAGGTACCTAGTCTTTTGGAAGAAGGATCAAGTGCTGTGAAGAGAAACATCTTGAAGCAGAAACCAGAACACCAGACTACTACTCAAAATGGCTGTTGCAGCTAGTGAGACGAATCCATATTCATACAAAAACTCGAATGGTTCTTTTGTGCATTGCAATCTCAATCTGATCCTTCTCTCTGAAGGTTGCCCTCTTTTGTGTGTAACATAATGTTAGCTTCTCTGTAAATTTGTGGGATTCTTATTTCTTCTTCTTTTGCTTCTGAAATGAGATATGTAATAACATCATAATAGAGTGAATCAACCCTATCCAATGTTACCTCAAATCCATGTTTATTTTGGCTCAAACTTACGGATTCGATAGAGAACACCATTCGAGTCTGCGATAATACTTATATGAACTGTCCATTAAGTTTATATACACACTACAACAGTTTGATTTTCCATAAATTCAAAGTCTTAACATTGTCTTCGACCAACATAGTCTTCCCCATCAGGACGATCATTGTACAGAGATTATAGAGATAACAAATTAGACATAAAATCATAACCATCAATGATATATCCTACTCGCCCCAAGTAACATTAGAACGATCTCTGATTTGAGACGTAAGAGATGAAAACAGATGGCAAGAGATTAAAAACCGGTGGAGGCGAAAGAGCTAAACGTAACTACAGCAAGCTGATTTCTCAGCTGTAGAAGAAGATGAAGCAGCATCTTGTTTAGTGATCTTGATGCCTTGGGGCTGTAAAGCAACAGTAGAGATATGTTTTTTTACTTAACTATAATGTCTGTATAATAATTATGAAAGTGCGAGTCTTAGAAGCAGATTCACGCAGTTCTTACCTCTGCCTTTGTATCGGTCTCTGTCAATCTTTGTTTTATGTCTTTTGCAATAGAAAGGAAAACCGACTCGACATTGAGGTTTGTTTTTGCACTCTGCAACAATTGTAACCACATCAGTACTCTCAAGAACATAAAGGCCACATATGTTATGTGATTTTATCTAGCTCACCGTCTCAAAGAATTTAATTCCATATTCATCAGCCAAAGCTTGGCCTTTTGCTGTTGGGACAGCCTGAAAAAGAGAGTCATGCGTCACTATACTACAAACTACAGGTCATGAAAGATAGTATGCAACTGAAGGTTACTTACCCTTTTGCTTTCATCCATGTCAGCTTTGTTACCGACCAATATTTTGTTGACATTATCTGAGGCATGCTGCTCTATGTTCTTCATCCAGTTCCTAATGTCTGTTACAAAGAATTACATTCAGTTGCCACAAGTCTCACAATCCGATTTTCTTTTTAAAAATGTCATTGCCAAATTGACTTGATAAGATAAAATAGTAACAAGGGACAGAGAAAATGGAGAGACATACTGTTAAAGGATGACTCATCCGTTACATCGTAGACAAGCAGTATACCCATCGCTCCCCTGTAATACGCTGCGTGCAAAGATGAACCAAAAAGCTTTAGTGACAAGAAAAAGAAAACAGATGAACTGTGTTTTTTTACTTCTCAAAGTAAGCAAATACACAATTTATCAAGTTTTAAAGACTCATACGTAAGAGTTAACTTGGAAGCTAGTAGCAACAACTTTAAATCTCGAAGTGAAAAAAAAAAACAGCTTTGTTTACCAGTGGTTATAGTTCTAAAACGTTCTTGACCAGCTGTGTCCCATATCTGTAATTTGATACGCTTCCCATCAAGTTCAACAGTTCTTATTTTGAAGTCAATCCTGGAAAAGAAGAAGTAGTAAGACGAACTTAGACAACAAGACATAAACATTATCAAACAAATCTTAAAGAAAACAGCAGGAAGACATACCCAATGGTCGTAATGAAACTTGTAGTGAAAGTATCATCGGAGAAACGGAGTAACAAGCAACTTTTCCCCACACCTGAACATATATACACACATAAAAGCTAAAGCAACGAATTCAACACACACACACACACAAGGAAAAAAGAATCAACCTTTCTGCAACTAAATTTTTCAACGGATTCGCTCTCTTTCTATATGATAAAAACCCTAATTAAGATGGCAAAACAAGCACGAAGTGTTGTCGGAGAAAGCAATCGAGGACTTTAAAGTTGTGAGCTTTCCAAATTCCCTTAAAGAGAGTACACAGAAGTGGTGAAGAAGCCTTACCGCTATCTCCGATGAGAAGGAGTTTGATGAGGTAATCATAGTCCGAACGAGCTCTTGCTGGAGCAACCGCCATCACAGAAGATCAAATAAAACTCAACAAAGTTTATCTCTTTTTGCTTTTTGTTTCCGACAAAGCTAAACCACCGAGCTCTGTTTCTACTTCTTCTTCTTCCTCTTTCTTCCCGGAAAGTCTCCTTTTTTTCTGAAAGGAGATTGGTAAATTTCGGGAAAACAGCTAAAAAGGAGAAAGCTAATGGAATGCTTCCAATGCCGCTCAAGCAAAACGAAGTTGATTGCTGCTGCCAACAACAACAACAAAAAAGAAAACAAAAAAGTTTCGGTGGATATTATTTTATGTTATTTATAGCTCTAAACCCTAGATTTTATATATTTTCAGTTAGCTCCAAAATTACTATACGTTTCATCTCAAGATCTCATATTTCTTAAAATGGTTGTAAACACCTTGGTTTATATTTTTTTTTCAATTTAAATTATGTTATTTTTGAAAAATAAACTCAAACAAAAAGCAAAACAAACTAAATCATATTTGGGCTTATATTATATTTATATTATTTATAAAAAAAATGAGAAAACTAATTTTAACTCAATCTAAAAACCATGTTAAATACTCACTAGTTTTGCATTTATCTGGACATTGAAATTTCCAGTGACTATAACTAAACACAAATCTGCTAATGTTTTATTCAGTATGGTTTGATTGTACAAAATCTCAATAGTTAGAATGATGAGAGTAAGAAAATGATCAGAGTAAAAACATTTAGGGTCATTGTAGGATATTTTGCAAAAGTTCGGGGATCAGTCAACTCGAAGATAAAGATGAATGTTTTCTATTATCAAGTGTGACCGGTTCACTGTACACAAGCAGAAATATGGAGTTTTCTGGTGAGCTGTCAAGCAGTTAGTGGGTGAAAACGGTTGCTTTGCTGTATGTACGTCGTACGCTAGCGAAATCCAGCAAAGTATCCAATCATGCCAGTGCCCTCTGTTTATATATATGGCATGGTTCCACACAGTCAAATATATTCAATATTCATCCACACAATTTTTTTCTCAACACATTATTTTTAAGTTTATCCCAAATTCGTAAGTAAAGATTGATCTTTGAAATCGTCGTCAATTACACTACATGGCCTCGATGCATGTTTTTGTCTTATTTCAAACATCGATAGATAGTTTGCCAATTAAAAATGCGGAAAGTACAGACACTACAATTAGTTAAAAGTCTCACCGACGTTTTCAGAAAAATTACTAAAAAAGTAAACATAGTGTTATTGTTTCTATATATAGGATAAAACAATTTTAAGATACCACTCTCCCGTTTTCATTATATTTTCTTTCTGAATTTTTCGGAACGCGATTATGGTTTTATTTTCCCAACCGAAATATCAAATATCAGTGCATTATGTAGTCCAAATTATTTGAACAAGACATCCTTAATTACAATATCACTTTTTAGATCAATCTTTTCAAACATCTTTTAATCCTTTCCAAATGTCAGAAATATTCGCACGTTTGTTCATTTTACGCTGTACTCTCTCTACGTATCATTTCATAACACCAGAAGAGGAATATAGATGTCATTTTAACAACAACAACAAAAATGTGGTTGAGTCATACATAGTCATATATATATATAGACGACTATATAAAAACATGACATGATCGATATAGGGATATACAATTTTAATTTTTAATCAAATTAATATATATTATATATATGGGAAAAAAAAGGAACAACCCAAATGGAAGTGAAGTGTATCGAAAGGGGTTAGTGGCGGCTAACAAACGATGTGACTTTATCTGAAAGTCATCGTCACATGCTTCTTCCACTCTCCAAGGAACAACCTCAGCATCTTTAATCATTCTCCCAAAGTTAAGTATTACATATATATACTTTTGTATATCGATGATTACTATCGGAAATGTGCTAATTATGAATTTCTCTCATACATATAACATTACCACATTCAAGTACAACAGTAAATGGAGCAATGGAGCCGATAAAACAAAAACGAACCAATGAATAGTATTGTTAAAGAATGAAATAATTAACTTGAAGTTAATTCAATCATTGTCAAATTACATGAATCAATATTAGATCATAATAAGAGGAGGGTTAATGATTAACATATCAAGGTAAAAAAAAAGTAATTACAAGAACTACTTAATTAGTGATGACAATCAATCAAAGAATTGGATGCGGCCGCGAAGAGAAGAAGCTGATCTTTAGACGCAAACACGAATTTCGGTTCATCTTCTGGCGCTGGAAGATTCAGATCTAATTCCAGAAAGTTCTTTGGCCGTATAGATTCTTGATGATGACTTGACGATATCGCTGCTTTTATTGTTGAAGTAGCGTTTGCGTTTAGTGTTAAACCTCTATGTCTCCTCATATGACCTCCTAAGGCTTGTCCTGAAGAAAACTCGGCCTTGCAGATCGAACATTCATGTGTTTTTTCCGGTTTCTTGTTGCCATCACTGCTAGTTACTTGCAGAGAAAGAAAGCTTCCTACGACTCCTGCATCTTCCACCTTTTCAACCGCAGACGCAGAAGCAAATTTCTTCTCGTCGCATTTGAGAAAGATTGCTCCGATTTTAGGCTTCTTATGGCTAGCCCTGTGTCCTCCTAGCGCTTGAAACGAGTGGAAGCTTTTATCACACGTTTTGCACTGATAGACACCGTCTAGCCCTAGACCTAGAGAAGCCACCGGTCTCTTGCTGCTCAAGAAATCAATTTTCCGCGTCGATAAATGATCGCCACTACCCTTTGCTTTATGTCCTTGCGACAATAACATCAGACAATTCGCCATGTCTTGGTCTTCGTCCGTAGCTCCCCGGAATTCGACTTCACCAGCTCTTTCTTCTCTTGCATCCAGTGATCGTTCTTCGCTGCAAATGCCGGACACTGCTTCTGCGTTCATATGAGGAGACGCAGATCGCTGACGTTTGGTGCGTTTGCCCTTGAGGAGTACTAGACGCGTCTCCTCATGAACACTTGTCATGATCCTCCGTCTTTTAAATTTGGCTATTTTTCAAGAACACAAGAGAGAGGTATATGTATTTATGGAGAGAAGTATGAAAGAGTGTTTGGTGGGTTTTGTTTATATGTCTGTGTATATATATATTCTTGATTGTATTTGTTTATACACATAGTACTCTTGTATATATATAGAGAGAGTATATATGTAATGAAGGGTAAGCGAAAGGATGAGAAAAGAAGCAAACCCCAAATAACTTTTGGTGAAGGATTCCTTTCTGGAAGTTTTGGTTTGCAAGCCTGGAACCACTTGTTTCTCTCCTCTTGTTTTTTTTTTCTTCATATTATTTAAATTAAGTTTCTCTTTATTTGGTTAACTTTGTTTTGCTTGTCTTATGGATCAAATCAAATTTAATGGGTATTATAAATTTTATTACTAGTGAAACCTTCTCCATTTCATCATTGTATTTTCCATATCTAGGTACACTCTAACTAATAACAAAAAATTGGATTCAA
>KE153770.1:802106-833748 GCA_000411075.1 Sisymbrium irio | reverse complement strand
ATGTGACACAAAGACTCAAAAGGTTGTAGAAGTTCAGTACCAAGGACGAGGATCTTCGTTCGTTTGGGATTACTGCAAAGTCTTGCCTTACTTTCAACTATCTTGGCCTTCTTCTTCTCTGTTAGAAGAAGGAAACATCTGAAGATCGGAACTCCTCAATGTGATCTCTCTTTCCGCAGTAAGTAGCTTATGGTAATAATTAGTTAGTGTTTAGGCCTCTAATTAGTTAGAGAGAGAGAGAACGAAAGGTGTGTTTTTTCTTCGTTGTTGTTGTGAGCTTGCCTCACCGGAACCGAAGCAGAGTATTTATTGACAAGAAGGGAGTATAGAGAGGGTCAAATGATATCTCAAACACGATTCAGGTACATGAACAACAAAAACCTTTTTTTTTTTTTGACCCTGTCAACAAATTTCCTTTCTCATTCTTTATTTTTGAATTTTCAGGTGATTTTTCATTAATGTTTTATTTCCTTTTCTGAAACGGAATCTGGATGCGTTGCCTCGTATTGCTTCTTTCGACTCTCTTCTAATTATCAATAAAAATCTATTACCTCTACTAATATCAATTTGACTAAAAAGACATGCAAATTGAAAACACACTGGTTTGAGAAGCAGAACATAATTACATCCCATTGATCACATATTCTCATCAAATGATTATAATTTTGGAATATTATAGTGATAGAGTTCTAGACTCTTCCAATTTCTTTGACTAGTCTTTGTAATTCAGCAATAGAGCTTCCATTTGCCTGGTCGCCAGTCTTCCGCCTTATCTCCTCCGCTCGAGCAGCCACTTCCCGTCCTTTCTCACCCATCGTTTCCGATATAACCCGACCCAACTCTTCCGGGTCGGGCACAGTTTCAGCCCCTTCGCAAACCCTAACCGCCGCACCCAAATGATCCACAAGCATCCTGGCGTTCACAAACTGGTCCGCTTCCATGGGCCAGCCCAATATCACGGCCCCACTCGTTATCCCTTCAAGCACCGAGTTCCATCCGCAGTGACTCAAAAACCCACCGACAGCCACGTGTCGCAACACTAACAGCTGCGGGACCCACCCTCTTACCACAAATCCACGTCCGGAAACCCGATCCTCGAACCCGTCGGGTATCGAATCTCTCTTAACGACCCAAATGAACCGGGTCATGCTTTTCTCGAGGCCTAGTGCAAGAGCAGCGCACTGGTCAACGGTCAACGCCTTTTGACTTCCGAAACAAACGTAAAGTACTGACCCGTCCGGGGACCCGTCAAGCCAACTCAACAAATTCGAGTCTATAGAACCGGACTCGGAATTTAGACCCGACCCGAACGAACAAAGTGGGCCGATTACGAAAAACCGCTCACGGCCCATCTTCTGTTTCACGTAGTCCAGAAACTCATCTTCGATACTCTCCGAGGAATTGAAAACAGCTCCGTAACTCAAACGGTTCATGGAGAAATCTTCGATCGTTTCGAAATCCGGCGACGACGGAGTTTGGAGACATCGTCGGAACACAGAAGGAAGATGCTCTACCTTGAAGATAGGAGAACGAGGAAGATCCAGGAGATGAACGGAATCATTTGATCTGCTGATCTGATGAATGTTGTCGACGCAAAAGTGGAGAACGGAGACTAAGAAGGAGCTGATGGAGAAGAAAGCGAAGCGAGGAATACCGAGTTGGTTGCAGAGATCGTGAGTCCAACCGAGGAAGAAATCGGAGATGAGAGCGACGGGAGGATTCGGATGAGATTGAAACCAGAGGATGATTGGATCTCGAAGCTGACGAAGAGAAGCCATGATTGGTAGGTTACCGGAGTTTCCGACGTCTTTGACGTTCTCGACGCCGGGAGGGAGAGAAGGATGTGGAGGGAACGGGAGAACGACGGCGGAGACGGAGGAAGGATGAGCGGAGAGAAGAGGAGAGAGGTGAGTTAGGTTTCCAGGAGTGACGATGACGGAGACGGTGACGTCACGGAGGCAGAGTTGGTGAGTTAAGTCGAGAAGAGGAAGTAAGTGGCCTTGTGCTGGGAACGGAAACACCAATATGTGCGGTTTCGAACCCTCCTCCGGTGGCAATTCTTCAGTCATTTTCGCGGTGGCGTTGCGTTTTTTTTTTTTAAATAATTAATTTTCTCCACAGGAATAACTAATGATATTTATGGGATATATTCATATATATATCCTAAAGTATTAATTATATATAGATATATGCCCATAACTAATGAGAATCTCGTGCCATTTTTTTAATATTTAACTTTACTTTAAAGTTTCAAATTTAATTTTTTACATTTTAAATCTAAGTTTGTTAACTTTTCAATTAGCACTATAATAAGCAATACTTATAAGATTATAAGTTCGACTGTAAGATAAAGACTACAACTTTAAACAAAATGAAAACCATAATTTCTTGCTTTAGACAAAAATTGAAAAATATCTGTTGATTGTGTTCAAAAGCAAAGAAAAGCGGCTTGGAGTGTAATTACAAGCACTTTAATGATTTTTAAACTAATAATGTATTAAAGCTTCATGTATGAATTAGTCCGAAAAGACTTTTGCTTTGGGTTCTACACATCGTCTCCATTGGATTGTGGCGATCCTGCTGTCTCATCGCTTTCACTCGATCCGCAAACTATCAATACTATTGATCAGCGGGTTTAAATAGTTTACCTTATTACTCTCGCCACTAAATGGTTCACGACTACTCGAGTCCACAACTCGTCTTAATGATGATGATGCTTGTAATCCAGGACTAGTTGCAACACCAACACCATCATGAGCATAACGAGTTGGAGGTTTCCCAGATTGTGAGTGCTGATACTTCAATACCGTCCAGTCAAACATATAATCATACTGAAAACCTTGACGAATAAAAAGGTCCCGGAAGAGTCTCTTCAAATATGCATAGTCTGGCTTATCATCAAACCTAAGCGAGCGGCAGTGATGAAAGTAGGATGCAAACTCTGTTGGATGACCTCTGCATAACTCTTCAATGGAAGTAGAAGCCTTCTTGGCGGAAATCTTTTCGTGTTTCTGTTTCTTGTCCCTAGCTGCTTCGAGTCCCTGCCATGGGAGATTCCCCCTGAGGAAGTACATGAGGACATAACCAAGTGATTCCATATCGTCTCTACGACTTTGCTCGATCCCTAGGTGAGTGTTCACGCTGACATAACTCGGAGTCCCAATCAAATTTTTATTCTCCTTGTATGGTAGATGTCTGTGGGTTGAGCTGTCTCTATATTTCTTAGCCAAGCCAAAGTCTATGATGTAGACCTGATCTGCACGCCTGGGCAAACCCATGAGAAAATTATCAGGCTTTAGATCACGATGAAGATACGACTTAGAATGGATGTACTCGAAACGGTTTATCATTTGATCAGCTAGCATGAGATCTGTCTTCAAGGTGAATCTCTTGTTGCAGCATCTAAACAGATGTTCCAGGCTTGGACCAAGCAGATCCATCACCAAAACATTGTACTGACCCCCTTCAACACCATACCATCTCATGTTTGGAATCCCCCTAGTTCCACCCTGTAGAATCCTGTATATCCTCGACTCATATGACAATTGTGGATGCGCAGCTTTCACACTTTCAAGCTTTATAGCGACCTCTTCGTTTGTCTGAGTATCAGTTCCAAGGTATATCTCTCCAAACGAACCGCTCCCAATTTTCCGGCCAAGCCGGAACTTATTCCCAATACGAAGTTCCATTGACAACTGTAAAACCCTAGGCGCCGCTTTTGCCTGTTGGTCTCTTTCATTCAATATACATATAGAGGATACTGGATACTTATGTAAAAATATCTTAGTTTTACTTTCTTTCTTTATTTATTTATAAATGCAAAGTTCCCAAATCAAATAATAAGAATCAGCACTACAAAAATGTACTGACCGACCTGACTAAAGATATTTTCTTTTTTAGACAGCCAAAGTTATAAGAAAAAGGAAGAAAATATATTAATAATTGCAACGCTTAGAGAGATGAAGAGAAAGTGAAAGAGAATATTATTACTTGTTTCGGTACTTTTCTAAGAAGTGATCATATGATCTTCTCCTCCTACACTTTCACGCTCTTCCACAGCTTCATCTAATCTCCTCCACCTACTTTGGCGTTGCTCTTCCACTTCTTTCGATTTGGCTTGCTTCTCTTCATACTGTTGCTGGCATTCTTCAAAGAATTCAGGGTCCATCTCCATGAACATTCTCTTTATATTCGAGCTTAGACCGTGAACCGCTTGGTTCCAGTGAGACTCTATGTTTTTCTCCAGGGAAGCGAATATGATGGGAAGGATCACACTTCGGTTCTGCGCGATTAAACCCACAATGTGCTCGTTGTTCCACAAGAACAGAGCTCGTTCTGCAACCTGCAATTTGCATGGTGATTGATGTGAATGTGAGCGTAAGAGTATGAAATATTTCATCGAAACTCCTAGGAACAGAGCAAAATTCTGGTAAAATTTGAGCAAGAGAGAAGATGAAATCATGGTTTAACTGTTTGTGAAATGAGATTTCTATGACATATGAGAACAAACGAAGATTTCAATAAATTCAGAGGAGTTGGTTATTGAAGATTTCAAGCGAAGTTATAGGTTCATTGCATTAGTTATTCAGGTGGAGGAGGCAGAACATCGATTTTCAGGTGATAGGCAAATAGATCTTTGTCTCAATACAAAAGTACCACACAACATAGGTCTTTGGTATAAGAAGCCTCAATGAACATGTTGAAATGAGAAACCAACTCCCAAAGAGAATACTAACCTGAAAATGAGAGCTATTAAGGCACCGAGCAATCTGTTGGAACAGAAGGACCATACAGCGCTGGAACTCAACAGGTTGTGTTGCCTCGAGAACCTCTTCAAGTTCACCAAGGAAGAGAACTTCCTTTGTACAGTTAGTCACAGGCCAAAACTTTAGCAAGCCCCTGATCACCGTATCCGCAAGCTTATAATCTTTCTCCACAAACTGAACGATGCAGTAAGACAACTGCTGATGATACATAGCGATTGGTTTAGGCTTGTGCAGAGGTATCAACGCCCTGATCAAAAAGAGTTTATGCTCCTCCTTCATTGGCAAGGCAAAGCCATTAATAATACTACCGAGAATCTCCAAAAGCTCTCCGATACCACTATGTCTCTCAGTCTCGTAAATAAACCTATAGAATATATTGTTAATCCCTTTCCTAATAAATGGCCTGTGAACCATAAACTTGCCATAAATCCTATGAAGAATCGTTTTCAAGTACTCCCTCTCTCTGGGATCTTCAGTCTCAAACAACTCAAGCAACCTCAACACGAAAGAATGGTCAATATACCGTTTAGCAACCTTGGTATCAGTATCAGAAGGAACAACGTATCTCAACAGAAGCTCATAAACAAGCTGCAAATGAGGCCAAGAAGGTTCCAAGTAAGGCTCTTCTTCCTCAGGATCAGCAGGCTCTTGACCTGTATTCTCATGTGAAGCAGGAGGGAGACACCTGAATATATTGAAAGAGATCATCTTTACCATTTCTTCCTGACAAACTTCATTGATCTTACCCGATCCAGACTGAATAAAATCAACAAGCTCCAACAAAGTCTGTCTCTTTATCTCCTTCTCTCTCGCATTCTTCAACGTGTCAGTGAAATCGAACTGGAAACAGCAAATCTGAAGTTTCCTGAGGAAGAGGGATTGACGGTCGGGAACAGGAACGTCTCTGAACAAAGGGAGAGGCTCGACTGAATGCATCGGAGGAGGCGGTTGTTGTTTGTTCTCCGTTATTGGAACTGGAGAACCACGAGACGCGTGATTAACAACCATATTAGACCTAGTACCCGGTGGATCAAACCCAAACATAGACGGATCATTGGCCTCCGTTCTAGAAGGCTTTCGACTCCCACTTTTCATGATCTTCTTAAACATTGCTTTACCACACTCAGACAACCCTAGTTTCTTCTTTGTTCTGTCCTAAGATTTGTTTTTTTCCCCCTAAATATAAACCCTAGCTATGGAAGAGAATTTGAAACAACTCTGTAACAGAAAACCTCAACACTACGCTTCTTCTGAATCAGAGAGTAACCAGTAATGTTCTGTCAGATCTGATGAATTGAAAATCAGACCGTTGGATTTGATCGATGAGATCCTTGGAGATATGACCGGTTTCTTT
The DNA here is from genome assembly GCA_000411075.1 of Sisymbrium irio. NCBI lineage: Eukaryota > Viridiplantae > Streptophyta > Magnoliopsida > Brassicales > Brassicaceae > Sisymbrium > Sisymbrium irio. Next base: position 827,628 of record KE153770.1, on the reverse strand, counting down.
GTGCAGCGGGATCAACAGCGGAAACAGAAGCGAGCGAGACAGAGATAGACAGAGAGAGACAGAGAGAGAATCTTCAACGGAAACAGAAAATGTAAAATTAAAAAGGTTAACGAGAGAGATAGTTTAATTTCTTTTGGTTTATTCAAAATCTCTTTTCTCTGTCTTTCTTTCTTCAATATGAACCAAGACACGATGATGATATTTTTAATATTATATATTTTTTTTTTTTTTGGTTTCTATCCTTTTGAAATCACCATTTTATGATTTTATCCTAAACGTTAGCGTAAGTGTGATGGCTTCTGCACGTGGCTTGCGAGTGAAGTGCTCGCAACTTTAATCAATTTGGTCCGAGTATGGTCACTGGGATAATGATGGATTCAAAACAAAGAAAAAAAAAGTATAGGTTAACATGCTTTCTTACTTAAAACACTCTTATAATTTTGTTTTTTTCTATTTTAAGAGTAACAAGAATATATAGAAATATAGTGATAAGTAGTTATCATTAGATTTTGTGATGATATCAAATAAGTAGAGTAGTCGGTAACAAACAAATCTTTTCAAATTTTTATATTCCTCATTTTGTTCACTCTGGGAGAATATAACCTTTGGGGAAAACCAAGGGGTATAACATGAAGCATGATTTGTATAATTGTAGATAACATAGGCTTGAAAAGGTTTAGGTGGTTAAATCGTGTTTCTAAAGTATGATTAGAAACTCAACACCATAATAAGCATTAGTTAACTCTTAATCAAAAGCGATCAGAATTTTGCTGAGGAATTCGAAGTCTCACACATGTAAAGTAAACCTATCTGTTACATTTTCAAAGGAAATTTACCATAATCTTTTAGCGTATATTATTATCACACAAGGTAATTTTTCACAAGGTTCTTTCTCTTATCCAAAACATATCAACAGATTATCATAAGCTTTATAAAAGGAGGACTCAAGCTTCAATCCTGCTTAACCCCACCGTTCTCCTCCGCAACAACGGGTTTAGCTCTTGTTTCTGTACCTTCAGTTCCAGTTTCCGCAGCAACCTGGTAAGAAGAAAAAGTGTTAAGACAGATTCAAATGCAACCTCGCATAAGACAGGAAACTCAGAAATCAGCTAAAACCTGTACATTAAGAATATGGTAATGTACATTCATGGAGGCTAATGGATCAAAGGCATATTGTTGAATTGAAATATAACATAAAACATAAACCGAAGCATCCAAGCATCTCATCAACTAAACTGGTTGGAGTAAAGAAAAGACTCAACAAAGGAAGAAGAGCGGCAATCAAGTGAGTAAATCTTTCGTGCTTACTTTGGTGGCGTTGTCGATTTTAGCAGTTGGCTTGAAAGGACAAGCTGGAGGAACTCTCTCTGGCTTCCTGTACTCCCATCCTAGCCACGAGTACACTTTGGCCTAGTTTAACATACAAATACTCAAAAAAATCAACAAATGATTAGAAAGAAATATCTAACACTGAAAAACTACGTGCAAGATTAGCTAAACGCATGACCTCTACAGACTGTTTTCTTTCTTTCTAAAAACATTTAATAACAAAATCTGTATGTAACACTAACATAACTACGACTTAAAAAACATTGCTAGCATCTTCAACTTTCCACAAGCGAACCTCAAGCAGATAACAAAAGCTACACATCCTTATTTACACAAGCACAATTCGTCTTCATGTATCTTCTTCCTCATTTTCTAACTCAACCATCGGCTTTGAAAACAACCGAATACAACACTCTACCATCATCCTAAACTCCGAGATTATGGATCCTAACTTGTTAATAATACTCGTGAATCTTGATAATTCTTCCGATCAAAAATATCAAAATTCAAAGATTATCAACAAAGCACGATTCGATTACCATTAATACATCGATGATACGAGGAAGTAAATTGACGAGCGGGACGAGGAACAGAGGCACCAAACAGAAAATGCAAACCTGTGGAAATTCAGAAACTTCATTAGATTCAAACAATCCGAAATTCAACCCAAAGGATTTTACAAACAAACATGAATAGTAGATCCAGCAAACAAGCAAATTGAGGGAATCTTACCATATTGAAATTAGGGTTCTCGACTTCGGAATTTGGGAATTACGTCAAAAAAGTTGAATCGCCGGAGAGATTAGAATGTGAAGTCGTCGCTTTTGCTTTAAGACTTGAAAAATAAAACAAAACTATAAATATAAATACATCAAACCCTCTGGTTAAACAAGAAGGTTTGACGGCGGTGGGAAGCAGTAAGTGTCTGCCTTGTGACGCCGTTAGGAAATAAACGTGGTTTTGACGGCCAATAAACAGTTAATACCGAAAAGGCTCAATATTGTGATTTGTCAATAGAGTATTGTTTGTGTAAACCAACATATTGGTAAGAGATTATTTATAAATGATAATCTTCGACACTTGATACATGATAATGTGGAGATTAATCAAGGTTTGAATGGTTCAGTAAGGCCTTAGGCGCAATCGCCTTTGCAAGGAACATCTGCGCAGCGGCAAACCGGTTTTCCAGCAGCTTCCCAGCCATTGAAGCCGCGTTCCAAGACCATGATGTTTTTTATTCCAGTTTCTTGTTTCTTCTCATCGAGATAATTCACCAGTCTTTTTGCACAAGTTGGGCCACGAACCTGCAACCAATTGGTTTCACAAGCTTAACAATCACTTCATCTTCGAGTAAACAAAAAAATGAAAGGACAAAACAAAGAAAGGGTTACTAAAGTACAGAACTTGATGAGTCTGAGTGTCGGCTTATCGAGGTTATTTTCTAAAGAATGTAATGAAAGTTCCTACACTACTGCATACAATCACATAGCAAACCAGTTCCAAGATCATGTGAATTTTGCTATTTTGAATCCACTTTTGTGAAAAAATTGCAGCACAAGAGATTGAGATCCATTAAAACCTCCATTTATGCCACTTATATAACCTATGAAACATGAGCCTCTTATAACACCTATGAAACATGAATCAAACTTAACTAATTGAAACTTTCACCAAGAAGAGTTCATCTTCATCCACTTACGCACTGATAAAAAAACACCGTTTCTCAAAGCACAATGGTGTTCCTTCAAACAAGGGGAAAAGACGATATTATGGGGAAGTGAAAAGAGTGCAATGAGACAGACCTGGCTCAAAGCACAATGGAAGACAAGTGTGTCTTTGTCCTTGACGTTTTGAACAAGATGAGAGATCCTGTCATCAAACGAGCCACTCGCATAGTGTAGCGACCCAGCTATATGCCCGTCATAATTCCTCTCTTCATCCCTGAAAACAGAACCAATTACTACACTAGGATGCACATCTTCATTAAAAGTAGACATCTCTGTATAATTGAGATTCCAAGCAGTTATTTTCCGATTGAAATGTAACAAAATTTCACCTTTAAAAAACATTGAGATTCGTCTTGTTAATAACAATCTGATCTCAGAACTAACCAGGATTCCAAAGTAAAGGGTTCTCCTCAAATCAATATGAGTAGTACATGGTAGAGCTAAAACTAAACATAAGAGCTATCGGATTGATTCGACCTAATCAGATTAGTGACTCGAAACGGACGAATCAAATCGCGTTATGTTGTGTATTTAAAAGTCACCTGACATCGATGATGGCGATGTTGGGACGACGATGGAGAGGAAGGAGCTGAGTAGAGGTGATGTAGGAGATGCTTCTCGCCATTTTTTTCTTTTTTGCGAAAAAAGAAAATATGCTTCTCACCATTACTCCCTTTCCTTTCCTAAAGGTCTACGAACATTCCGTTAAATGTTACGATTAATTCCAACAGAAAATTAACTTTAAAGAATAAAGGTAATAACAAAAAGCGGGGATAGCTCAGTTGGGAGAGCGTCAGACTGAAGATCTGAAGGTCGCGTGTTCGATCCACGCTCACCGCATTTGTTTTTTATTTTTCTGTTTCTACTGAATTTGAGACTCTCTTACTCGTTCAGAGGGTTTGATTTGCTATTTATTTTTCTGTTTCTTCTGAATTTGAGACTCTCTTAATCGTTCAGCGGGTTTGGTCTGATATTAAATGTATATATTTATTTTTTACTCGACGAGATCTCGAAGAAGAAAGTAGTAAGCGAAAACTTTTAATCTTCTTCTTCCCTCTGTGGTACAGAAACGGACCCTTTCGTTTGGCGCTAAAGTTTTTGGGTATTGCCCTAATGCCCCGCCACCGGAATCTCGCCCAGAGAGGTGGCGCAGTAATAATCGATGATTTCGATTACTCTGAGGAAGAACAACAAGCATACGAGGAAACGGACGAAGAAGAAGAAGAAGAAGAAGAAGATGAAGACACCGACGAAGAAGAAGAGGAAGAGGAAGAAAACGAAAGCCAAACCAGGGAGCACATACACGTGGCAGACACACACAGGGTTTCACAGAACGAGAGTGAAGAGAAAGAGAATCAGAGAAGGTCAGAAGTGGTATGCTCGACCTCAGGATCGCAAGAGGAGGAGGATGCGGGGGGATGGAAACCCACCGGTGAGACTGAGGGAATCAACTGTTTGATTTGTATGGAAGTTTGGACCGACGGCGGCGAACACCAAGTCTGGTATACTAATTGCCTCTTTAGCTATAATATATGATACAAGTACTATCGATTTGATATGATTCTCTATTAGATGATTAGGTTCCTTTGGAGTGCAACTTATGCTTTTTTTTTGTTTTTTTTTTGTTACCTATGATTTAAGCTGTCTTCCCTGTGGGCACTTGTATGGATTTTCTTGCATCAAGAAGTGGTTGCAGCAGCCGCGTAGTGGAGGAAAGGTGTGTGTGTCTGGTTTTTTATGTGCCTTCTTCAGATCCCTTTTCTGTGTGATTGATGATTAGATTTCTCATTGAGTCACGTTGGCTTCTTTTTGTAGTGTCCCCAATGCAACAGGACTTGTAGTCTCAGAGATGTTCGGAGAATTTTTGCATCAAGGATTGCTGCAGTAGATGATGACGCACACAAGGTCATATATTAAGTGCTCTTTCTATGATATATACATGAAAAGCAAATCACGGTATCAATATCTGATGTTCTTTGTTTTTTTTTTTTTTTTGTATGATTACAGAGAATCTTATTCCTCGAGGCCAAATTAAATTCAATTGAAAAGAAGGTAACACACATTACTGCTGGGATGGTTCATGATGTTGCAATACTTCACTATTCTGAGCCTAGCTCTTTAAAATGCTACCAAATAACTAATACGAAAACTTTATTGAGTACTAATAACACTCTTTATGTTCATTACTTTTTCATCTATGTTGGTTATGCCTTGTGTCTGTTGATAGTAACATGTGCATGTAGGTACCAATATCGTAGAATCTTAATTCTGAAATGTCCTGCAGACTGCGAGTTGGAGTAACAAAGAAGCTCAATGGATAAAAACGGAAGCAGAGCTACGATCAGAAGTTAATAAGCTGAAAAAGGTACAGTGTAAAAGTCTGTTGTTCCATGGTCACTCCTGGCACATGTTTCTTTTTTAGTTAGTTTAAGGCTGGAAACTTTGGTTTTGCAGAAGATAGCTTATATGGAAAGCACGACTAAAGCTGCAGAGAGAGAGTCCAATGTGGCTTCTCAAGAGCAATACATATCTGGTAATTTCAAAATAACATGCTTCATGGTTGCAACACATACATTTTTAACAATTAACATCAAATCTCCTTATTATAATATGGTTGTTGTTTCTGTGTAAGCGAAAGTCCTTTGTTTTCAATTTCCATGACCAATTTGTTGGATAAATTCTCTTGATGGGATATCTAATTTCCATTGATTAAGTAGAATTGATAGGTCGTCTTGTAATTGTTTCCACTCTGACCTAGGAGTTAACTCGTGGAATTTCATTACCTGTAGGTCAGAAGATCTACCAACAACACAATGGACATGCACCTTCTTGCAGCTTCAGGCATCAGGTGTGGCATAGTGTTCAATCTCAGACCCATTGTTTTAGATTTTTTGGCTGTAGTATTGTTTGCATTGCAATTGTGTTTATGTGTCTGATGCAAATGACGAAGTTTCTTTTCATTCAATTTTGGTAGGGAGAAATGCTAGTGAATGGTGGCCGTATATTTGACATAGATGGTGGTAGACAGATTTTATTACTGGCCCGTAGGCTCTCAGGCGTTGGTGGAACGTTTGTGCTTTCGCAAGTAAGTTTGTTATTCTTAGCCTCTTAATTTTTGATCGTACACTAGTTCAAGTGATGCAACTGTAGATAACCTTTTTCAATTATATATCGCAGATGAGCCTACATTCTGGTGAGATTGATGATATTCTGTTGCCTCCTTGCACTAGAGCAATTAAAGATCTTCACCTTTCCCCTCACAATAATGGACTTGCAGTATTTGGTTCTCTAGGAAAAAAATTATCGGTTATAAGGTTGGACATTGCTACATTTTAACGATGCTTCATTCGCGTGATATTTCTCTTTGGTGTCCTAATTACCTATTTGTTCAATTGTTCAGCTTGGAGAGCCACAACACTGTCTTATCTTATGATCTACCGGTAAGCTACAGTCTTTTGACATCTCTTATGATATCTGCTTTGAATTCGATTTAGAGGATTATACGTTCTTAGTAATCAATCTAAGACTTGGAGGAGAAATTGAGTGACTATGTCTGAACTTCTTGTCATCGTGGAATCCGATGCTGTTTTTGTCAACAACCCAAACCTACTCTCGATTCTGCGTGATTTGCGTTGAAATGATTGTATTAAGCTAGATACATTCTATTGTAGGCTGCACCTTGGTCTTGTTCTTGGGATCGCAACAGTTCTCACCATATTTATGCTGGACTACAGGTTTGATCATTTTCTTTGTTTTGCCTATTCCTACTTGATTCCATTTATCTGCCTCTCCTAACCTTCTTTTTTTCAGAATGGAATGGTTTTAGTGCTTGACATGCGTCAAACCAGGGGGCCTTTGGCAGCGTTGGCTGGCTTAGCGAGCAATCCAGTTCATACAATCCATCATCTCTCTGCCAATTCCACTCCAACTGGTGATGTATGTTCCCTCTTGTCCGCTTCTTCCATCGGGCTTTGTCAGTGGAACATTAATGGCAGCGAGGGAAGGTGAGGTTTTGTACTTCTTTGACATAAGATGCTTGTTCACATCTCATAAAATCAAACCTACAAATCTGGTTTGACTGATATATACTCAGAAGACATATAGATCACATAACTTATGCATCTGCTTGGAGAAGCTTATCAATGCATTTTCTTCGGTCTATCCTTGTTATGATTTCTTATCGTTCGTCTTGTTTTTTTGTTTAGGCCATCGTTGGTTTCTGAAACCGGAAACCCAGGAGTTTGCATTTCCTCCTCGTACTGTCCTCGCAGTGATCATGTAGTTGCTTCTTATAGACCGAGAGTTGGATCTTCTGGTGATACAGCCTCATCTCAGCCTTCGTTGACTCAAACAGGAGCTAATAGTATTGGTGTAGATGGATTTCATGTTTGTCTCAAGAGACGAGGTGTGGATTCTTATTATCAGAAACTTTCATCGACACATGCTTCAGTAGATAATATCCGTTTGCCAAGAACAGCGATAATAGACTTTGGTGAGGAAAGGAAGCAACTTTTTGTATCTTGTGACGAGTCGAGGCGCGAGCTCGTCTTGCAAGACCCTTCGTCTTTTACCGTCTCTCAACGGTTCCCATTGGCAAGTCATCATCCGCTTCAAGACGTGAAATACGCTCACATGACTGGTTCCGGTCTACTGGGTCTCTTAACCGACGATAGATTGCAGATTCTTCGGAACGAATCTTCATGAAGAGGAAAAAGAAGGTAAAAACTTGTTGGTGTATAGCACAAATGTGAAATTCACAGTTATGTTGCTCTCAAGACTGATTAACTAACGCTTGGATTAATTTTTTTTGCAGGGATGAAGAATTGTTGTTTGTGAAAGAGCAAACATACATGTAAAGCGGCTAACTTCTCTATAGTTTAGTTTGTATCTAATTTTTGCTCTAGGTGCAATCTAAAAGGCAGCTAATACTTTTATTTAGATTGCTGCGACCAAAATTTTTAAGTTAGTTGTGTATTCTCTTTAGTTTTGTATATACGAATTGCTTAATTATCAGCTTTTGAATCACACATTTGTGGATTTTTTTTTAGAAGTAAATACATGAGAGAAACGAAAAAACGAAAAAAGCAATAGGGAAAGCAAGGCGAATGTTAAATTGGGCCAAAAACAAAACGTGTTAATTGAAAAAAGGAAAAAAATCCGACCTGCCGGAATCGAACCAGCGACCTAAAGATTAATCTGCTGGCTTTTGCCTACTACAGTCTTCCGCTCTACCAACTGAGCTAAGGTCGGTCTTGCTATTGTAAGTGATTATAATTAATTAAATAAAATAATACAATGTTAGAGAAGCTAATCTTGTACTATAAAAAAGGAATTAAAAAGTCTTAAAAAAACAAATTCCACAGGATTCTGCTTTCCTGTTCACGTTACCGAGATTACTTTATCTCGGCGGGTCGATTCCTACTCATCGAAGCTTCCATTACAGCAAAGGTCACATCTTTCTCTATCCTTTCTCGCTAAATTGTCCTGCTTTTTTATTTTTACAAGCTCTATTATCGAATATGTCCTTGGATAGCATCTCTAAATCCTTCCTTTTCTTTTCTTTTCTTTGTCTAACTTTTAGGGTTCAATCACTTTCTTCTTCTGATTGTTGGGTTGATTATGTGTTGAATTGATTCCACATGAGTTTTTTTTTGTGTGTGGATTATGTGACTTGAGTTTCTCTGTGATACGATCTCTGCCTTTTGTGCTCGTATTAGCTGTAAAAGAAACGATATTGTTGATAAAGTTTTAAACTTCTTCTATTTTTTTATGCATTACCGGTCTTTAACTCTTTAAACCATGAGCAGAAGGGTATATTCTAGGTTCATAATGAACTATACTTACTGAGAATCTTAATTTGACAATAATGGGAGTGTGTTCAGGGTTAGGTATCCGGGTACGTTTGGTTTCTTATTAAAAGCAAATGTCTTTTCGTTTTTCCAGACTTTTCCTGTCTGCTTGCAAAGCTTCAAGAACTCGGGTGTCCTCGTCTGTCTTTGATTCTACTAGGGCCCTGTATAAGGTGATTGTTCCTGCATTCAATGGAAGCCAACTATGATTCTGCCAGTGTCTCCAGTAATGTGAGCATTGATACAGAGGATTCGGCTGAGAAGATTTTTGTCAACCATGGTAAGCTTTTAAACACAATTCATGGCTTTGACAATTAAAGGGAACTGATTGTCTCGTCAAGGTTAACTAGTGTCAGGTTAAGGCTAAACTTCTTATGATTAAGCATTCCTTCTCTTGCCTCAGTTTCTTTAAACTTGTGGTTCCCTTTTGTTTTGCAGCTGAGATTGCCTGGCAAGAGATGAGAAAGAATTGGGTTGGAGATCCGTCGAAAAGGACTGCAGAGATGCCTATGGAACCTGCAATAAGGTACATAAGAAAGCATAATTACTACTAAATCTTCAGGTTTATCACACATATTAACACTCCTTTTCAACTCTTTAAAAAAAAATACTTTTGTAGCTTCAACGCTACTTATGAAGACTTGCTTGTAAACAACACCCCCTTTCACAAGCCCATCCCTCTAGCTGTGAGTTCCACATTACTCCTTGCTTTTGTTCGTCTGTTTTACTACTCTTTTAACTGCTGCAGTGGTATTATTAACTTTGGTTGCCTTTCTTCTTTGCGGATGTTGAAATCTTGCAGGAAATGGTGGATTTTCTGGTGGATTTTTGGCACGGGGATGGTCTTTTCGACTAGGTAACCCGAGGGGATTCTCAATATTCTTGGTACAGAATTTAGTTGCAGGCTCTAATCCATTTTTACGTTTGAAAAATCTATATAATCAATTAGATATTTTGGGATTTTCTTCCATGACAACTTCACCCAAAAAATGTGGGGATCATGCTTCTGTTTGACTATTCTACATGAGTTGATCGAAATGATGTTTGCCATATAATATAACAGATAATTGCCATGTAAATTGTGATGTTTGATTGTTTTCTTTAGAACATAATGATTTGAGTATTAAAAGAAAAGTCAAACACGGACGTGGGATGTGGGTTAAGAAAACGTGTATGATCTTGACAGGAGCGACTGCGATTAGTTGTTATGTGTTGGTTTGTTTAAACGCACTGCGAGTCGCGCACTTGCTCAAATTGCCCCAAAGAAAAGTCGTCATTAAAACACAAGCGTTGACCGTGACTTTTCATCATAATTATTCATCGTTAATCCCATGAAAACGAAACTTTTGTTAATCTAAATAAAATATTATTTTATTGTTTAATCGTAAAGTATATTCAAAATAACTTTCTTAGACCAAGAAATTTGAAAGGATCATAAAGATTTTTGAATGACATTTTCGTATTACTTTGTTTTGTTACTAGAATATAGTTTACAATGTCGACAACAAAAACTGCAACTTGTATAGTATTTGATCAAAGGTAACACAAACCGTGGGATTGCTACTTACTAGGTTCAATGTATATGAACGTCAATCATTTTAAGAACAAATTCATCATCCTGTTATTGCTCTATGATTAAATACTAATCATTTTATTTATCTAATTCAAGTCCAAATCTATCTTAAAAAGGAAATTTGTTCACCGAATAGGAATGATTAAAATTCGGAGCATGTAAATGCTGTATGGTCTTTGTATTTACTGAATTACCGTGAATATATATATATCTGGTCGCAGTAAAAGTAAATAGATCTTGTCCAGGAAACAAGCCGCAGGGAAAATTTTAACTTAGCTTTTAATTTCCCCCATATTTTGCAATGAGCAAAGCTTTTTTGTCTTTCTCTGAATTTATAATCATTTTTTTCGTTTTTGTTTGTTACCTAACAATATTCAGATTTTGGGTGGGTTTTAGATAAATCGGGTGTGGCAATAAAAAAATTGAGGTTTGGAATAAAAAAATATCATCCCATAAAGTTGCAAATTTTATTGAAGAAGAAGAAGAAGAAGAAGAAGAAGAATCTCTCTTTCTCCTTTTCTGTTTCCTCTTCATCTCCGGCACAATCTCAATACTTCCGACGCCATTTTCGAGTCGTCGGTATAAAGGTCAGGAACTTTCAGTAAGCTCCTCCTATTCATGTGGATGGAGAGAGACTCAATCTGATGCAAACATATATTGACTTTGAAAGCATTTGGCTTTTTGTGTAATTTGGTTTCTTAGATTTTGATCCTTTGAGCATTTTTGCCGCAGGGAGAGAAGAGAGAGATGGAGATCGACAAAGCGATCGGAGAAAGCGACGATAAGAGGTTGAAGACCAAGTACAACAACGCTATCTTCGTCATCAGAAGAGCTCTTGCTCTTTACTCGTGAGACTTGTCTTCTCTTCTCTTCTTTTTTGTGTTGGTTTTACATTTGTTTAAAGTCTTGGATCTTTCAGATGCTTTGTCTTAAAACAACTTTGACCAAATAAACTTTCACTTCTGCAAAGTTTGCTACTTTTTTTCTTCTTTGGATTTGATTTGTCTTATTTTGTACAGATTTTTTGGATCATTGATCTCAGTTGCATTTACTAGTACTAGTATCATGCTTTCAGAGAAGCTCTTTCTTAGGATGGATATGATCTTCGCATTGATTTTTGCTTTTTTCTTGTGTTGGTTAACTGCGTAGATTCTAACCGTATACAGCAGCCATGTCCATTGTAATAACTGAACGTCCCTTTTCGACATGACATGTGAGGGACTTTTCATAAAAAGTGTCATAATTTGTCAGATTTGTTTAGAGGATCGTTCTTTGTCTTTCGTTTAGCTTTTATTTGTATGGCTCTAAACATGTTTTGACATTTCTTTTCGTCCACAAGTTCGCTATACGTCAAATTTTGTTACTCAAAAATCAGGTTTGGCATGTGTGTGTCGTGTTCATTGTGTGTGTATGCTGTACAAACATTAAATTAAGGTTTCAGATAAGGTGATCATTGTCAAGATCATTTAATGCTATCTACTTTACTGATTCTTGAAACTCTCCAACTTGTTGACTCCTGCAGTATTGAAGAGGTTGCCTTTAGTTTCAACGGAGGGAAAGATTCGACTGTAAGTTTAAGACGGGTTCCTTCCAAAAAATGTCTCCTGTTTGATCTTTTCTATTTCACTGGTTTCCTGAGTAATAATAATAACTCTCATCATGATCTTAGGTCTTACTGCACCTTCTGAGAGCTGGCTATTTTTTGCATAAGAAAGAGCTGAGTTGTTCTAATGGAGGTCTATCAAATTTTCCAGTCCGGACCATATACTTCGAGAGCCCTTCTGCGTTCGCTGAAATCAATGCATTTACATATGATGCTGCTCAAACGTAAGAAAATTTCCTGCTCCTACCGTGTATGCTCGCTTTCAGAATGAAATTTTTTCTGCTGTTTGGCTAATCATCTTATTCTATATGGGGCAGTTACGATCTGCAACTTGATATCATTCGCCAGGATTTCAAATCCGGGTTGGAGGCATTGTTAAAAGCTAACCCTATCAGGGCAATTTTTCTTGGCGTCCGAATTGGTGATCCTACTGCGGTTAGCTTCACTTCAAATCCCAAGATTTATATGCAATATTTTGTAGAACTTGTGAGAAGTTTCGATCATTGTGATAGATTGCTTCTCACTGATTTTTTGCAGGTTGGTCAAGAGCAATTCTCTCCTAGTTCCCCTGGATGGCCGCCCTTTATGAGGGTGAATCCTATTTTAGATTGGTCGTATAGGTATCCTTTTTCTCCTTAATCATATCTTCTATTGGTTTCTCAGCTGGCTGCTGTTTCTACGAAATCTACAGTAAAATTAGATTGGTGGTTTCATGTCTGCTTGACGTGCAATAAACCATGAGCACAATTTTCCTGATGTAATTGTGTAACCATGAAGTATATTGATCTATGAACATGATATTCTAACCCATAAAAAGGCTTTAAAAATATTGGAAACTAGAGCAGTTTTGGTTCTTTATTCTGATTTTTTTTTAATGTTTCCTATGCAGAGATGTTTGGGCATTTCTCCGCACTTGCAAGGTCAAGTATTGTAGTCTTTATGACCAGGGGTAAATGTTCTCCCCACAGTTACACTTTTTAAAAACAATTCGTTTTTACACAGTTCGTCTTACATTGTGTCACTATACAGATATACATCAATTGGGAGTATTCATGATACTGTTCCCAATGCGCTATTGTCTGTTAACGACACCAGCAGTAAAGATAAATTCAAACCTGCTTATTTGCTTTCTGATGGGAGGTTAGAGAGGGCAGGGAGAGTCAAGAAAAATGCTTCAGTCAAGAATGACGTAGATAGTGAATCACAAAAACACGAGGTGCTTTTGGCCTCAGTTATTGCTGTTGGCGATGAGATTCTGTAAGTCACTAATTCTTATTTTAAGGCTCTTTATTGGTAACTAGTTATGTTAAGAGAACAATTTGCTATAGATATGACAATGTAGTAAGGCCAACTACACGTTGAAAAGGGTCCTGCTTATTTTACTAGGTGCAGTGAAAAATTTCCAACCCATTTATCTGTTCCATAGCTCAGGTCTGGCACTGTTGAAGATCAGATAGGACTGTCTCTGTGTAAAAAGCTTACTTCTGTTGGTTGGTCGGTGCAACAAACTTCTGTTCTTCGGAATGATGTGAGTGAGATTTACTCATTGTCTTTGTTGCATCAACCAGAGAAAGTAAATTGTATCTTATCTCTATTAATGTTTCACTGTTTTTCTTAAATCAGATAGATTCTGTGTCCGAGGAGGTTGACCGCCAAAGGTCTACCTGTGATATGGTTAGTCCTTAAACACGAACGTAAAATTAAAGAGAGGTTTTGTCTTGGTAATATATAACTGACAGATTACCTGTGGTTGATTCTTTTTAAGGTATTCATATATGGAGGAGTTGGTCCTTTGCATTCAGATGTTACTCTGGCTGGTATTGCTAAGGCATTTGGGGTTCGCCTAGTACGTATCTATTTCATTTTAACACAGGCTCATGGTTAAAATAGTTTGATAAATACCATAACATCTCAATGCATCTGTGTGTCAGTTAAGTGAAAAAATCACCACTCAATTGTAATGTAAGAAGCTAATAAAGTCTTTTATTCAGGCACCTGATGAAGAGTTTGAGGAATATCTCAGGCATCTTATCAGCGAGCAGTGCACAGGTGACAGGAATGAAGTGAGTTCGGTCTTGAGGTTTAACCTTTTTAAAGGGTTTATATATCTTCTGACAAGATAGCTATAATTTTGTAGCATCAGAGTCGCTTTGATATGCTTTATCCATACATTGTTGTTGCGTATATGGTTCCTCACCAAGTTGATTGCTTTTGTCGTTTCAGATGGCTCAGTTACCGGAAGGAATTACTGAACTACTGCATCATGAAAAGCTTTCGGTGCCATTGGTATGTGCTCTCCACTCGAAAGTTCATAAATGTCAGTATCCTCCTTCCATGCCCGTTCGATCACACTGATCACCTGTCAATTTCTGTAGATCAAGTGCCGCAATGTGATTGTTCTTGCTGCTACAAACACCGAGGAGCTCGAGAAGGAGTGGGAATGTCTGACCGAGTTAACTAAATTGGGTGGAAGTACATCACTCATGGAGCTATACGCGTCAAGGCGCTTGATGACGTTTTTGACAGATGTATGTTGTCCTTTCCATTCCACCTTTCATTTTTTTGTCATGGCTTTGCTACTTCTGTGCTTTTCATGCAAGAATCTGTGTTCAACCAAGACTCATAATAGTTCACGATAGATCCATGGAGATATGTGTAGTCATCTCACTTGCATAAATTTTTGCCATGTTTTTTTCCGCGAGGAGTAACTTTGGATTTGGTGTTTTTCTTGAAATCCAGGTTGAAGTTGCAGAACCTCTGTCCAAACTTGGTCTTGAGTTTCCAGACATATATCTTGGTATAAAATCTATGACCTGTCTTATTATCATTTAACTTTCAGATCATCTAAAGTCTCTGTCTTAACCGCAATCTTCTTCTCAGGATGTTACCGGAAATCCAGACAAGGTCCCATCATCATCTGCTTGAAGGGAAAGGTACAAACACCCAAGCTCTGGTTTCATATGTTTCCTCGTTTTTCAGGGCTCATAAGTTTCCTTTTATTTTTGTCTTGCAGGATAATGCACGGATTGACTCAGCCGTACAGGCTCTATGCAAGAAATTCAAGGAAGGTGCATTCGTAGACATGAAATAGATACAGGTTTAGTTACCCGATCGAGCTTGAGAGGCGGCTTTAATGGCCGCTTGAGTGGCTTCTGTGTATTGGTAACAGACGCTGAGAGGAAGTAACCGCAAAGAATAGGCTCAGAGTTTAACACTTTCAAAGAAACCGCAGCAGTTACTATGGCAAAAAGATAATTAAGACCTTTATATTGAATGCCTTTCAAATTTAAAATTACAGAATTTGTAGGAAATTAGCCCAAAAGGGCATTTACTTTTTCGACGTTTTGTCATGATTCATGAACGGTTTAAGAATGATGATGGTTATGTTGTATGCTAGTCTTGCTAGAGTCTTATTCAGAAATTCGTTTCATTTGACAAGGCACAGATATATTATTATTGATTATTAATTACCTGAAACTGTCATTTACAGTCTACCTCTAAGCCTGAGAACAGAGCATAACATCTTATACACGAGATCATAGGAGAAGTTGATAACTTGCCTGCTCCTTTCCCTGTTTAAGCTGCTATCTATCATCTGCGAGGCTCTTGATTGATCTTAACTCTAAAAATGTAGAAGCAAGAGGATCATCTGTCCACTTTGAGAACGTTGTTTGTAATGTGTCCTCTTGTAACCGAATCTCTTTGAGGATCCGTTATCCATTGACCGTCCACGATGAACTTTATTTCGTATGTACCGGGATATAACCAAAGTAATGTTGACCAGCATTTCTGTTTCCTGTACACAACATCACCCGAATGTTAAGTCCTTTAAAGCGTTCACCATCAGAAGATTAATGTTCAACGAAAGAAAGCTAGAGCACTCGTTAAAAGGTAAAAAGTTAGAAAGAGTCAGGAACCAATACTGACCCGGTTGACTTTGATGCTTCAAGTTCCAGTCCCACTCGGTGTTCCCAGCCATTGAAGCTGCCAGTCACCTCCACAACATTACCATCTCCACAATATTCAATCTCAACCTGAAGAAAACAAAATCACTTTAATTGTCTTGGCTAGACAAAAATTAGAGAATACGCATATAGAACCAGAAAAGTAAAATTATATCATGAACGCCCACCAAATTCTCAAACACTCGTACCTTACTAGCTCAACGTAGTGATATCATACATAAACTCGTTTTACAGAACTAAGTGATAAAGTGTAATCTTTTTTATCGCATAGCCGTTGCTTATTAGTCTTTTGGATTTCATTAGTAAGGGTTATCAGTTAGGGCTCTGCATCTGAGATTGTATTGATAGTCTAAATTGGACCATGACAATACGATAACTATGAAACAAGTATAAACAAAATTAAGCTACCTCTTGCAATCCTGAGAGACTTTCTTCAGCTTCTTGCAATTCAATATCCTTCTCTGAGACAAGCATTTGGGCCTTTTGGATCTCTGTTTCAGCCTGTCTTTGAAGAACTGAAAGAGACAGCTGAACCCAGGAAATTGGAGAGTTAGGAACAAAAATATGTATCAGCTTTTGAAAAGAATAAGAGACTAGAAACATCAAGGAAAGTATCATCCAAGCATAAAAGTATCAGTTGCCTCTATATATAAGCACGATAAGTGACATATTCAGAATTTAGCTACATCTCAAACATCTGAAGAATTGTAAAGGTCCAAAATGCAGATGGATAAGATATCAAGCAACCGCCTAATACAGATGTAAATCTCCAATTCATGTGCCCCTTCGCTAGTGGATGCCTATGTCCAAACTTAAATGTTCCTGAAGAGTAAGTAGCTTACCTTTTCCTTTTCAATCTGCTCTTTTAACCTTGACAGCTCCAGCTCTTTTTGACGCTAATCATGCAATAAATTACTAATAAAGTTAGTTTGCAAAATTCTGTTTATTTGGTCCATATTTTTTAGAGAAAGCAATCAATGTACCAGCATAAACCTCAGCCGTGTAATTTCAACCTGATTTTCCCGTTTCATGGTCTGTATCATTTCAGGAAAAAGTTTTTTGAGCATAAAGACGAAAGATAGGTTTATTAATAACTTAATAGAGAGTTCAATGAGTTCAGTGATATGTGAACACCTCATCATGTGAATCCTTATCCAGTTCAGCATTTCCATATATCTGATCGCTATTCCTGTGAATGAAATATCCAGGATCACTTATAAAATGCAAATAATGATCAACAGCAACAGACTAGACCTTCATGTATAGACTCACCTTTTATAGCTATTAACTTCTGTAGCATAAGTAACCTCTTCATATGCTACGGCACTTCCATTTGGCGCCATACTCACACTTCTCTGATCGCCATGACTGTAGTCATCACCTTTGGTTGTCTCTGCACTCACTTTAGTTTCTTCAGGACAGCCTTCATTAGGTGTGTCATTTACATCATCTGAAACTGGTTCCAACAATCAATTAAATTTTTCCACCACGGGGTTAAAAAATTTGCTACGGAACCATGCACGGTTAATTGAAGATATATATAGGAGATCGAATATACCATCAATTGTATCCAAGTATCCGTTCTGAATAAATCTGGATGTTCTTTCTTCTATGCTTGAAGTTGAAGAGGAAAGTTCTAACATCTGATCCTTTTTATCAGATTCAGCTAAACTATCGTTAGCACTAACAGAACGATTTTCAGCCATATCATCAAGCTGCTGATTCTGAAAGTTCTCTGCAGTTGCCATGGTGTTGGCTGAGGGGAAACCGGGCAAGGATTCAGTAGCAATGTGAACATTTTTGGTGTAGTTGAGATCTTGACTGGTGTAATGATCTTGACTGGTGTAATGATCTTGAGTGATGTAATGATCTTGAGTGGTGTAATGATCTTGACTGGTGTAATGATCTTGACTGGTGTAATGATCCTCGTCCACATTCTTATTCTCTGTCACCAAAACACTGTCAGCTTTTCTGTCTGAACAGCTTGAAGTATCATCTAAAACCGGAGAATGGTTTTCAGATATTGAGGCTTCGGAAAATGAGGATTCAGTGTCAGCTATATTACTGAGCTCCACGCTCTCAATTAATAAATTACTTTCTGTCATTTCTGCCGAATGGTTGGTGTCATCCAAGTTTAAAATGGAGTCTTCCATGCTCGAAACTGCAGCCAATGAAGATTCATCTTTACTCATACTTCCACAATCTTCAGCCTCGGGACTTGAATTTGCCATATCAACTTCCTCTGGAAAATTATCTGTTTTCTGATCAGGAGAGATACTACCATCTGTTGCAGCAGAGTATATTCCCGTGCTAGAAGGTCGTTGAGTAGACAAATTTCCGTCAAGTGCTTCTTCGTCCTCCTGACCTCCTACACCAGATAAATATGTCAAAAAAAAGAGGAAACTTCACTTACATATCAATTTTTTAGTGTGTGCTCTTAATTTATTATGCGTTGGACCTGTTAACGAATCTTGCAAACAAATGCCGTCGTTAGAGTCTCGAGTATCAGAGTCTGCAAGAAGTTCCCTGATGAACTTATATCCTCTTCGTCTGACAACGTTGGCAAGATCAACTCTACAAGTAAATTGTTGGCACAAGCAAAAACTAAATTAAGTCAAGAGTTTCCCAGAAGCAACCCCTTAAGAAAATCACAAGACTTTTCTTGGTAAACTCTATTTAACAAGCCTACCAAGTAAAATATTACTAAAAGTGCTAGAATTTAACAGAATCTGGAAATAGGAAATTGGAAAGTCGGAACCTTTGATGTGCACAGAGTTCCTTCATGGAGGGGACGTGACCTTGAGGAAGCCCAGCCAAAGCAACGAACTCCATAATCTCACTGCGAAGCTCCTCGTTGCTCTTCACTCTCTTACGAACTCTGCAAAACCAAATTCAACAAGACCCGATTAACCGACACGACCCAGAACAGTAACCGAACCAAAACTGTAGAATGGTGTCAAGGAACCTGCTCTGTTTGATGGAACAAGCGAAACACACGAAACCGTTCTTCTTCTTCAAGTGGGAAACAAAAACAAGTTGCGGTTGCTGCTGACGATGACGGTACAACATTGAATTCCGATTGTGAAAGGAAGCCAATGAGAAGAAAGAGAGAGTCGCCATTGCCGCCGGACTCCCAAAGTTGGCAGCTTTTACGACGGACAAAGAGAATTAATACTAATAATCAACATTTATTCTGTTCACTGATATTCGAGATTATACAAAACCGGATATCAATTGATTCAATTATTATGGTTAAGAAACTTCAAAATCACCGGTTTGAACCAAACCAAGCAACGATGAATCCAATTTCGCAATATCCATCTGGTTTACAATGTAATTTTCCTATGGCAAAGATTCTTAAAATCACCAACCCGAATAATAGATTTTGGTACTACTACCTCTAAGCTTTTTGTCGTTTGTTTTTTTATAAAGACTACTTTACAGTTTTACATAGATTATACACTGACTTTGAATCAAACACGTGATTCCTTTTGATCTCCGCTGTGTTTTCAGTTCTCATGCTTCACACTTGACGTTATGATCCCCGCGACCGGAGCAGTATCGGTGTCGTTGTTAGTCACAGGCGTAGGAATGATTTGTGGCTGAGAATGCAGCTCATGTTCTTGTGGTTGAGGATGAGACTGGTGCATATCCCCTGTCTGAGGCGGCGCTGGATCGGTGCTAGTGCCTCCGTTGTTGTTACAAGTTTTCTGGCTGTTATTGTGACCGTTGTTCAGTGGTGGCTGATCGCAGAATTTCATCGTCTTGAGGACAAAATTGTCGTCGTGGAGCTCGAATGGAGTGCTGCAAATAGCGAAAATAGATTCGTAAGAGTTTTATGGAGGACATTTGGGTGTAAAGAGAGAAGATCAGATTAGTTTCTTTAACCTGTTGAAATCGAAATGCACGAGCTGCATATCTTCTGATATTTCCACTTCTACGGTCGCATGAGGACGTGTCTGGTGCGGAATAACAACAACAAATCAAACAATGACCGAAACAAGAACTATGATGATATTAGTTTGCTAGTGGATCAGTATACAAGCAAGCTTTGGTGAAGTTTTACCTGGACGAGGATAAATGGAAGAGCCACACCGCCACTAGGAGCATTTCCAGAGCTATATAAGTGTTCGTTTCTCCGTATCAGATTCTGAAGGCCTACATACTTTTCAGAGACACAACAAGAAAGAGGAACCGTGTAAGAATCTTTTATGGTAAGAGGAAACAAAAGATCAGGCAGTGGTGTCTGTCCATTACTTGTTCTTCCAGTTCTTGGGAATAGGCAGTTTTCTTTTCAATTCTGCTCCTAAGTGAGAGTCGTTCGGCCTGCAAAAATGATAAACTCAATTTCAGTAAAATTTCCAAAACGAGCTTGGGAACATGAAGCAACACAGAGAAAGTTGGGTTTAAAACCTTTAATTCTTCGATGTCGCTTAAGCTTGTCCGTGGAAGACCTCTCCATTGAATCTCTTTTTTATCCTTGGATATTATATCCATAGCCATGAGGACGTTTAAGGCATCATATACTCTTCTTCTTATGTTCTTCTCATCATACTGTTGCTGTATAAAAGGAATTCCGATGATGTAATTCTAACATAGTCTAAAACTCTAAAGAAAGAAGCCCATATGCGTTAACAGCAAGTACCGCACATGTTCAAGTTACAAAGTATCAAAGAATCGCACATACCTGATCCGGGGATGTTCCATCGTTGTTTGGGAGTGCAAATTCAGCAACAAGCTCGTCCGCAACCTGAAAGAAGTTTCAACTGTCAGATATGGTATTCCAGAGCTACACGTTTGCAACACTAATCAAATTGTTATTCCACTATGATCATAGTTCCATGATCTTCAAGTAAAGCTATCAGTTTTGAAAAGAAGTAGCGTACCTCGTTGTACGTTGTCCTTCCTTTGCTTTCCACCTTTTCACAAACTGAGAGAAAGCCGAAAGAAAGAGAAGATGAGTTAAGATTGGATCCACAACTCATAGCTATGAACTTAATGATTGATGGAAGAAGAAAAGAGAGACCTTTCATGCTGAATTGACGAAGCCCTCTCCCAGTTTTATCCGGACCAGCAGCACGCTGTCCCCTCTTCTTCTTCTTCTTACCACTGTTGATAGATCAAAAAGCACAAAGACAGGCAAGGTAAGTAATTGAAACGATACATTGTCAACAAAAAAAACAAAGCTTTGTTAAATTCATTAATGCCAAAACCAAATTAAACCCTAAAAGTGGATAGAAGATACCCAGAAGCGCCTTGAGAAGCAGCATCGTCGCCTTGAATGTCCAAATTGTTGAGCTGTACAAAGGCACTGTCGCTAGCAGATGTAGCGACGGTGGTGGTTTGCTCGCTCCGGCTCGAGGGAGATCCCATACTGCCGCTGGTGGATACGGATTGACCAGAAACCGCCGTGCCCCAAGACCTTGTACTAGGGTTCTTTGCGGAAGCATCGTCAGGGTGGTTGTGATTAGAATTAGACCCACTGTTTGTCATTCTTCCACCTTTAGCATCAACGGCGGATGAAAGGATTACAAATCGAAGGAGGATAAGTCGTCCGATCTGAAGCAAAGGACAAAAAAGAGATGAGGGACCAAACTGACTCTTAGGTAAAAAAGCGTCCAAAAGAATAATTATTTTAGATTTCATACGTCTTTTGTTAATTAAAATAAAATTCCCTCGAATTTATCTTTTTAACTTTTGGAAGCACGAAACAATAGTATGTTTGTATAAACATTAAATAGTTCCGAAAATGGGCCGAAGGTTTTTATATTTTCCCATCTTGTAACTTTAACAGAATTTGATTTAATATATTGAAATTGTTGATAAAAAAAAATAGTTCCGAAAACCATGAATACAATCGGGTTATGTTTATTAGTATCGATCATTACACTACACCACAAATTATCATAAACATAGAAAAACAAAGAAAAGGCACGTGCATGTATTTTTAGAGTTTTAGGAACAAAACCCAGTTAACATAAACTTAAAAAGCCTAAAGACATCAAAAGAAACTAGATGTCAACCCAATTCAAACTGTGAAAAAACCGAACAGTGGGCAACTGAGATGGAGGAGAAGGCAGCAGCTAAATTGGGAGAAATCTGGGATTTGAAACGATAGATCAAATACTGGAAGGTTGAATATGAATACTGGCTAGCGGATAAAATGCATAAGCATAAAGATCAAATATGAAATTTGAAAAATAGACGATGTGAGTCTAATGAATGTTTTTGTATAAAAAACTTTTTTATAATTAGTTTTTTGTTTTCTTTTATAGTTTTAGTTTTTTTTAAAGATTTTTTTTTTACTGCAAAAATTTTGTTTTTATAACTTTTTTTTTTTGCTATAAATGTTTGAAGGTGGAAAGAAAGACATATTAGAAACGAATAGCTTTGATGAATGATGAAGATACTAACAACTAGAAACTATGATGTAAATACAGTAAGTTTTTGATTAATAAAGTAAATGTTCTGTTTTCTAGTTTTCTGATAATTAAAAGAACTTAGTAATTAAGAATGATTAATTTGTAGTTTACTAATGTTTACTCTAGGTGTCGGACCAAGAGCATTTATACGTTAAACTACATGTTAGCGTCATGAAGGTTGATTATGCACTGATTGTTGATATTGTACCAGACGTGTCTCCTCGTAGTTGATCATGAGTCTCTTGGTTTAAGGTTAAGGTTTGGTTAATGCAGATGTTAAGTTATTTAATGTGATCATGAGTGTGTTGGTTTAAATTTTAGTTAATTCATGTGTTAAGTTATTTAATGTGATCATGAGTATGGTTTAAGATTTAATTAATGCATGTGTTAGGTTATTTAATGTTTTTGAATAATCGTATGTAATATTAAAAATGTTTCCTAATGTTTTCAAGTTTAATCAATGAATCAAAAATGAAAACTCTATTTTCAATGGGACTCAATACCCTAATTAATCACTACTGAAAACAGACAAACCCTAATTTCATACCAGTTCCAATTTAGTTGATTAATACAATGTAATGCCAAAGAAAAAACTCTAGTGTCATAAGTCACAAACACAAAAACTTGAGAACTGAATATGGATAGTTTAATCACACACACAAAAACTCAGCAATGATAGAATAGTCATATGCATATTAAAATCATATGTAGTCAGTAGTTCATTGTTTACACAGTTGGCATGTGTTGTATGCATCTCTTTGCATTTTTTTTTTACTTCTTTTTTATTGTGAAACTTATTTTTTTTACTTCTTCCTTATCTCTTATCTTATTTTGCTCCTAATTTTTGCTTTAGTTTTCATAATTTTTTATTTGAAATCTTTTTGTACTTCTACACAAAAATGTAAATAAAAACGTATCTTGCTCAAAGGAACATTATATGATTAACTTTGCTGTGGAACTTAAGTCGCTTACATTTTCATATAAAAAAACTAGGAATTTTTTTAAAATGAAATACAAAAATTATTGGAAAGTGGAGAGTAGTGAGGAAGTATCTATAGACATTAGAGAAGAAGCTGAAACAAAAGAAAAACGTGGGCCGTATACAGTCAAAGACAAAAATAAGTCTGACTCTGACCAGTTAAGTCAAACTCAATGGGCCGAGGAATAGGTCCGTCATTTTACATTTTACATTAATCAAGGTAAGTTTTAATTTTTAAACGCCGTCATTTAATTTGTATCGAAAAACGTCGTCGTTTATCCTCGTCGAGAAGGGCCCATCTAATGATGAGTCCAACTCGACGGCATGAAACCAAAACAAACTCGCCTACTAATCCTGACCCCTTGTAATATATGTGATTAGTAATATATACACATCATCCTAACATAAAGTTATGTGTATCATCACCATCAGCACACCTCATCATCAATCATACATACATGAAGGTCTCTATATATATTCCCCCTCCTCTTTCTCCCCTTTTCTTGTCTTTAAAACAAAAATATTCGAGAGAATATTTTGCAGAGAGTACATTCGAATTACTTCCCAAAAGAAGGAAAAATCAAAAACCTCTGATTCTTTCTATCCACTACGATGGGTGAGGTCAGTTACTCCTCTTCTTCCTCTCTCTGTTTCTGTTAACTTTAACGTTTTGTTTACAGTTTACTCATTTTGAATTTCTCTGCAGAAAAAGGAAGAAGCGGCGACGAAACCTGAAGGAGAGAAGAAGGCGGTGGTGGATGCGAAGAAGGGAGATGGTGTCACCGTCGTCGTGATGAAGCTTGATATGCATTGCGAAGGTTGCGGGAAGAAAATCAAACGACTCTTGAAACATCACAAAGGTATTTATTATTATTATTATTATAATCATTAAACGTCTGTAACTGAATTCTGTTATCGGTCCAATTCTAGTTAGAAAACCCTAACGCGAACTCTCTGATTGTTACTATTAAGGCGTGGAAGATGTGAAGATTGATTATAAGGCTGACAAGTTGACGGTGATCGGAAACGTTGATCCAACGGCAGTTCGGGATAAAGTAGCCGACAGAATTAAGAGAACGGTTGAAATCGTTTCTACGGTCGCGCCGAAGAAAGAGGCTCCTCCTCCTTCGGGAGGTGAGAAGAAGCCGGCGGATGAGAAACCTGCCGAGAAGAAAGTCGCCGATGAGAAAAAGGATGAGAAGAAGAAAGACGAAGGAGAGAAGAAAGCTTCTCCTCCTCCTCCACCAAAAGAGGTAATAAACCATATCTCTATTTCTGTGATCATTAATTAACTAACAAATTTTAAAAAATTTAAAATAAAATAAAAACTCGTTTGTCACTTATCTAAAAAGTCAGATAGCGAAAGTGTAAATTAATATGGAAGTTTCATACGTCAGTCCCCATTTGTTGTTTGTGGTCTGTAACGTGTGTGCACTTCAAAACCTTTACGGTCTTTACACTCGTTCTAATCCAATTCCATTTTGATGATAAGTCTTTGTTTTTTCCTAAGAAAACAATTTAAAAAATAATAATAATAATAACCACTAACTAGAGAGACTGATCATTGTTTCTGATTTAATTTTTCTTTCATGTGGTGCAGAGTACGGTGGTTCTCAAGACGAAATTACATTGTGAAGGTTGCGAACACAAGATCAAAAGAATAGTCAACAAAATTAAGGGTGAGTTTATTATGATCCTCATTAAATCCAGTTTGAAGCGTTCTTAGTAGTATTAATTATTTTTTTTTTTTTATCAAAAAACAAAAATTGATACGGTTGGTGATGGAAGATAACGGAAGCAACAAAATATTTAAATATCCTTTATAATTAGGTTGAACTACCTCTATAGGTTGCTTCTCTATTTATTATTATTGTAGTGTTAAAAAAAAATCAAATGGTTTGCTAAGAAGTGGTTAGCCTAATCTACGGGTTTAATTATTCTATTGTAGTTGATTAATGTTTGAATGTTCGTTTACAGGGGTTAAATCTGTCGCCATTGATAGCGCCAAGGACTTGGTGATAGTCAAGGGGATCATTGACGTCAAACAACTCACTCCTTATCTCAACGATAAGCTT
>KE153770.1:789520-801938 GCA_000411075.1 Sisymbrium irio | reverse complement strand
AGCAGCGGCGGCGGCTCCAGCCGGCGGGGAGAAGAAGGACAAAGGTGCTGCTGAAAAGAAAGAGAATAAAGAAGTCGGAGAAAAGAAGGACGGTGGTGGTGGTGGTGAAAAGAAGAAAGAAGTTGCCCCAGGCGGAGGAGACTTGGACGTGAAGAAATCGGAGTACAGTGGTTATGGTTATCCACCTCAGCCCATGTATTACTACCCACCAGGACAAGCGTACGGTCAACACTACATGATGCAAGGTCAATCATCTCAATCGTATGTTCAAGAACCGTATACGAACCAAGGATACGTACAAGAATCGTATGCGAATCAAGGATACGGTCAAGGGTATGGACAAGAAGCACCGCCACCACCTTATATGAACCACCAAGGCTATGCAGATCCTTATGCTCATATGCGAGCTCCTGAGATGTTTAGTGATGAGAATCCAAATGGTTGTTCTGTTATGTGAATCAAATGAGAGCGGAGGGGGATTTGTAAATAGTAAGAAATGTAGGGAGAGAAAGGTAGATATGACAAAATTGTAATACTAAAAAATTTCCAGAGTCCGGTAATCTAAACCGGCGAGATTGGCCGGTTAGAACCGGTTTTTGAGAGGCGTGGGTTGGGTTTTATTTGTTGTTGGTTTACTCTGTAGACAATATGAATATAGTTTTCTTCTATTATAAGATTAGTTCCTCCTCTGTTTAAAATAACTTATTTTTGTGCATATGTAATATTCAAGTGATCATAATTAATGAAAAAAATCGCTTCTCTGTTTCAGACTTTTTCTTCAAGGAAAGCATCTTTCGCAATTATGAAAGTGAACGGTCCACCACATTCCACATAAATAAAGAGGAAATGGAATGACGGTCTATTACAAAAGATCAGTACAACTACTCATACGTCTTGTACAAGTACTTTAAAATTTGCGAGGATGAAAGTTATCCGATATCGGTAACACAACCGACAAAGGAAAAATAAGAGTCGTCTAGGAGGCGGTTTCCGCAATTCAAATCAAACATCACTACGGGAGAAGAAAATTCATTTCATACTGGTCTTTGTTTCGAATAGATGAGTTTATAACGCAATGTTTATACTATATTAGACAAAAATGTCATTGCTGTGAATACAATATTTTATTTCGGTTGACAAGATTTTAAGCCGTTGGAGTGTTCGGAAACGAAGGCCGTAAGAATTTGTGAAAAGGCAGAATGTTTTATTGTCGATCAAAAGTCTTAAGAATTATGCACTAAAGGTTGTTTATTCCCCCTATGGCGTATTTATATTTTGTTGTGACGCCTTTTCAAAACCGCTCGATTGTATGTCGTTTTTATGCTTTTCCCTTGTGTCGTAAGATATATCTACCAATAGTTTTTAAAATTCACATCTCCTGTGACATATTTAGAAAGACATTCGCTGGGAAGCACTATAATTTTGTAATTCCTTAAGACTAATAGTAGTTGGTTAATCTTTCATATCTTAAATATCATGTTTAAATAGTTTTGTATGTAGAACCATATTTGTTGTTTCCAGAAGTTTCCCACTTTCAGGGTCATATACTCATATTAGCTCTTCGTTTACCATAAAGGGTAACACTATAATGGTTAACACATAATAAAACACATACAACTTGTATTCAAATGTACATATAAGAAAGAAAATCGTCTATAGTTAAGAATTTATGAGTATATGATTGTATTAATTAGGAATAGTATTTGACTCATTGGTTTAATAAGGCCAAAAAGAAGAGTCGATGGGGACGTTATTTATAGATGTTAGGTATGAAAGAAGTTATGAGGTTGAAATTTTAGTTATTAACATTAATCACAATTTATAGTACTATCAAATTGTTAGATGCATTATTATACTTGTTTTCTCTCAGGAAAATTGCGCTAGAGTTAAAACTGTCTTCATCAGACCTGATCATCAAAACTTGTGAGTGACCAGAATTGTCAAGGGACAAAAAACTATTAGCATTCTCCAATAGATACATTTATAAAAAGAGAGTGATATAATAACTAAATTATATAATATCTGTCATTGAGTATTTTAAAAGTAAAATTTATTTGTTTTAACCAATCTTGTGTATATTTACTGGAAAAAAAAGTCTATACGTACTCCTAGGTAGGTATGACTTACATATCTACGTGATGATCATGATGGTGGATTATTACACAAAATTTTCTTATATTCATAGTCTATAACTCATCGTAAATCGCCATTGATTGAGAAAGAAATAAGTGTTTTTATTTATACCAAATTTTAAATTTGATATTCAGAAAATATGAATATTTGGATCCTTGATGCATTAATTTAAGGTTTTAAATGTGCTATGAATCGAACCATCCTTCGACCAAAAATAAAATATCAATGAACTATCCATCGGGGTCTTGTTTATAGCTGTGTACTACGGGTATTTAAATGATTTATCTACTGCATGCAGAATATTATATTCTGATGAATGTTGATGATATATCAACAAAAGGAAAAAAAACTATTGATCCCCAATAGTCATGAACTAGTACAAGAAATTGTAAAATCGTGTAATTTTGTAAGAAAATTGTCGATCCCAGTAGTTTGTAAAAAAGGCAGAAAATCACATTATCTAGTTTGATCAGATAAGATATAGAGCATTCAACACTATTATGTATCTTGAAAATATAGAATATCAGTTTCTAAATATATATCACTGTTTTTAATAATATGATGTGTATATTTTTTAATTGCTAAAAAACCTACTCGTTGGAGATAGTCTTGAATCTTCCAGCCTTGCAAGACAAGGAAAATAATATAATGATCATAACTAATGAATTACGAACCAATGAAATGTTATCGGTCCCTTCGTGAACAAAATTGTTGAATCCTTTTACACTCTCGTCCAAAGTTAGTATAGGGACATATTAAGCTGATCTTAGCCATGTCTTCTGCTGATTACTTCCCTACAATCTAATAATATATTTATTTAAATTTGGGAGTATCCTGAACCAAACACCGACTATTGATGTAATTTTTCTTTAAGCTACGATATGATTATATACACAACTTAATTAACCGTACAATAAAAATATACGTATGACAAAAGCCACATAATTAGTAAAAAATTAATATTTTATGAAGATGGTGAATGAGTAGTTATTTGGATGGGCGGACGTATGATCACGTTTACGTGTGTGTTTGGAAAGAAAAAGTATTAGTTAATGTATATACTCCAAAATGCCGATAATGCTTTTAAGATGAGAAGGTTCGTATCATGCTGTTTCGAACGTCAGCAGACATTTTTGTATTTTTGTATTTTTGCTTCCTGTACATTACTAAATTCTCAACCTTTAATATTTTTTGGGTTGGCGATGTTCATTAAAGAAAATTGATTTTTTAGATAACATAAAACTTTAATCTTTTCAGACTTCTTAAACACGAAAAAATGTTTTTTGAATGAACAAACAAGAAAAAATGTTGTTTCCTTGTCGCTGTCATATGCAACAAATCGCAAAAAGACAAATAAATAAAATCAGAAGCGATGCGTACGAGCATATTCGATTATATTTAATGTTTGTTAACTATATAAAAAGAAAGAAGAAATCATAAAAACAATTAACTAACCGCGTAATCTGATTTGTTTCAAGTATCAAACAAACAAAAATTAGTAATACAGAGTTGCATCATCTAAATCATCTGTTATCTTATCTAATAAGTACATAAATTTGAATGTACCAATTAACTTCTTGAATGATTGTTTAGGAAATAAAATAAGCCAAAGCTCGAATATCTCTATCTATAAGGTTCTATGTGAGCTCCACCAAGAGATAACATATGAACATAAATCGTATATTAAACTTGCTCCAAATCATTTGCTGATGCGAAAACCTAACCCAGCACTTATAGATATAATAATAGCATTTAAAACTATTATTGCAATTAAATAAATAAAGAAGATCCGTCAGCGACATTATAAAAAACGTAAAATATAATGGCATCATGAATCATGCTGACGATGAGGAGGAAGGTGAAACCATGAACTAAAATGCCACGTGTTTCTGACTCCGCCTTGAATGTGACATACACTTTACCGCTTTTTTCTTAAATTTGTATTAGTGACTGCCATTTAATTTGTTGTACATACTAGTATTTGTTCACTAATTTCTTCTTAAATTCTTAATAACCATGTCCGAACTGGCAAAAAATAAAAAAGACATCCTACTATCAATAAGTAGATGCCGTTCGAAAACTTTCACACTGATACATGTGGTTATTATGACTTTACGAGCTTTTATTATGATGATCATATGAACGAATGAGCATGAGCCATGATGTATGATTAACGGTGTGGGGTTTTATGTTAAAATGTTATAATTAATATAGTGGGACCAGTCCACGTCAGGCCCACATGGCAATTTTGGTCTCGGTTTGGATTACACGACACGAGCCTTCCCTACCGGTAGGGTCCATTTATACAGCTGGAATATATAACTGCGAAAATAGAAAGGTCGCGTAATGTGTAGTTGTGTTCCATGAAACTCAAATAAGAACTCGCTGATCGCTACATGTGAGGTGTAGACTATAGACAAATGCATATATTCCCTTTCCCACATTTTGCTCCGATTTCTTTTACATCCCTCATTCTTAGGGGGTTATTCTATTTTTTCCTAAAAAATAATAATTCAGATGAGATACCAAAAAAAAATAATTAATAATAATAATAATTCAGATGATTAAATCGTATAAACAGATCTGTGTTTGTTTTAAATTTCGAATCTCCTCATCAAAGTACATGCCAATCTATTTAGTATGTATTATATATGTACTACTCGAATATGTTAACTGTTCGTAAGATTGAATTTTCCCTAATATACTTTCATTTTATTTAAAAGACCGGTTGTATATATCTATTTTTTTAATGTGCAAACAGTCAAACACCCCACAAATGTTTTTTAGTTTTCATATTGTATTATATCTGTTTGTTTTATGTGCAAACAGTCAAACACCCCCGCAAAAATCTAGAATTTGTGTGAATACATGAAGTTTCTAGATCCAAAATCGTCTAATCTAAACATCTCCTATCGACAAATAGTGCGAATATGCCATATAGCCACATGGTAGTGTACTATGACTGGATCTAATACCAATACATGCATCAAAATTGTAATTCAACCATAACACATGAAAAATCAATCTCTAAATCAAAAAACAAAAACTAATTCATGATTGGTATCATTCTTGAGTTATCTATGAGTTAGATCCATAAATCAAACTAAATCAAGTGTAATGCATGTTACCAATCAAAGTATATGTTCTTTTTCTTTTAACTTTAATAACTACGGGGATGTAACACCGAAATCCAAAATTAGTTACCTTTTACGTAAAACGCGGGTTTACAACTGAAAAACTCAAACCCAATTGATATACCATTTGTCAACAATCTTGAAATTTTCTTTTAAAAACTTGTGTTATTAATAGAAGACAATTTTCAAATCATAAGAGACATTTTGACTTATTCAAAATTACTTGGTCGCGCAGCCACACGTGCAACCATGTTTTCAACCTTCCGTGGTTTTAGACTCATGTATTAACTAATCAGTTTATTTAATTTTTTTATTAAGTGGAAGTAATTAATGATTGGTTCCAACTGTATAAATCTTAGAGTTATCCATTATAATCTTTAGTTGACAAAATACAACAAAACCACTATTAAAGGCCGTCTGGAATAAGCACATACAGGAGTCGTTCTTTTTTCGTAGGGCTCAAATTTGGAGTCCGCTATGTCACCCCTCGCACGAGGAAGCCACTATAGTCCAAGAAACGTTTATTTGAATTTTGACTATATCTCAAAAAAAATTGAAACTAATCTGACCATTCCATTACTTTTTGTAAATTGTCAACCGCTTTGAACTTAGCTTATTCAATGTTAGCGTGACTTGATTTTATATGTATCAATAAGATATTCTATTTAATATTTTCCAGTTCCAGTTTTCTATACTTTGCTTTTACTCTTTTACATGTTGAAAAGTCGTGTCTGCAATTACATTATTTTTCGTCATCTATAGTTTTCATTGAATTTGAAACTAACCAAGGATAGAGTATGGGCCGCCGGCTTTCGGAATGGATTTGAAATAAGATATATTCTTGTGGACCGATATCAATAAAGTGAGAATGAGAAGCTTTGGGGACTCCTTAAACACTAAACAATCTTCTTCATAAAATTGTTGCTTTGAACAACTCGACCAAATATACATATGACAAAAGCCTCATAATTATACATATGACAAAAGCCTCATAATTATACATATGACAAAAGCCTCATAATTATACATATGAAAAAAACCTCATAACTGATAAAACATATTCCTTAATATTATGTGAGTTGGTTATTTGGATGGATCGACGTACGATCACGTTTACGTGTAAGTTTCTCAAAATTTTAGTATTTTATTTATTATTGAAATAAGTAACTTTTGGTATGTTTTTCATGAAAAATTTTCAAATTACAATCATAGTCATTCCAATTACATTAATAAAAAGATACTAGAAATTGACAAAGTTGGATTATCGAAAGAAATATACTAAAATATCGGGTTCGTGGTAGATTTGTGCTCTTGAAGCCCAAGTAATTCGCTCCAGCTCTCTTCGAGTCTCACGACTCTCATGCAGAACTCTGTCACGACTGGTTTCTTCTTTCAACTTACGCCAATTCGAATCTCTTATTGGTTCTATATATATATATATATATTGGATTGAAAGAACCTAACACAGATGACCAAATTTGAAGTTGTTACAAATGAGAGATAGTGAAAAGAGAGAAGCAAGAAAGTAAAAAATGTAAAATACTTTCAAACATTTGTATTGGAATTAAGGGATTTAAAAGAACCTGTGTTAAACATGGCCTCCTCCTTCTTCTTCATCTTCTGCGGGAACGGGGTAAACCTTACACCACAAGATTCCTAGTGCAAACAGAAGACAAGCGAGGCGAACCCTACGGTCCTTTCGTGTATGGCAGCACAAGATTCCTACTGCAAGTAGCAGACAAACGAAGCGAATGCAGATCAAGCAGACGAAGATTATTATGCGTTTTATATCGACGGGACTATCCTTATCATTAGCCATCGAGACGAATTATCAGATATATACATGGTGCGCCGATATTTCGTTTGAGAGAAAATGTTTACAGTATAATTATTTGTTATGTTATAGATATGATTATATACACAGCTTATTAACCGTACAATAATAAAAACATAAGAAAAAACCTCATTATTAATGAAACGTACTCTTTAAGAAAATGTGTGTGACTAATTTTTTGCTTTCGGAAAGCGTTAAAAGCAGTTTGGAATAAGCATATACGTAATGGAGTCGTTTTTTTTCGTAGGGCTTAAGGTGGAGTTCTCGCTCTTTGTATACGAGGAAGCCACTATAGTCCATGAAACGTGTATTTAAGTTCTAAAAATTACTATAGCCATTCATATTTCCTTATACGAGAGAATATGGGCTGGCATTTGGAATTAGTTTGAAACGACATTCATTCTTATGGCCCGAGATAGATAAAGTAAAAGTGAATCTCAACATGTTTGAGGAGACTTCGTAATTAAACACTACACATTCTTTTTCCAAATTTGAGTCATTTTACATAATTCCTAAAGTTGTTGCTTTGAACAATCTCCATCGACTAATACAAATAGTACAATACAATACAAAAAACCAACGATAATAAAAAACACATAATGTTGATGTCAGATTAATGATCTATACTCTTTTTTTCCCGTACATAATTACATTCTTGTTAGTTTGTCTTCTCTTTGTCGTGTTGATTCGATTCATACACCAATCAGTATAACCTCCATTTCGTATCTGCAATGCTATGAGCCTATGATTGTTATAATTTACTTGTTTGCACAACTATCTGATTATCCTTACCATAGAGAGACAGAGAGGGAGGGTTCTTTGCTGTAGCAATGATTACGGATAATAAAGTTGTAACAAGGCTGAAATGACCCACACATGCCATTTGTATACATATACTATTCATGCCTCTTTGATCATTTTTCTCTAGATCGTGTTTTACCGTATATAGCGATTTTTTTTTTGGAAAAAAGTATAGATCAAAAACATATAAATACATATTTATGAGTAGTTTATGTATCAACCATTATACAAATAAATAAAAAACAAATTATGTCTACCATTATGTTCCATAATGCTAAAATAGTATTTTTTTACCAATAAAGAGAGTAAGAAAAAGTTTTTGAACACCAAATTTGACTTTTAACCTCAATTTAAACTAATGTAAATTATAGAAAAAACAAAATGCATATTAAATAACTACAAGTATATGTTAACGAAAATTAGTATATATATTCTGGAAGTAATTGGGTCACTGCCTAATTTTGTATTAAACTCAAGTATAACAATCTAAAATTAATAAAAAAAATTAAAGTAAATCATTATGGATTAGTCAAAGTTATTACAAGCTGATTTTTTCCAAATGTATCCTAATTCTTTTGAAAACAAAATGGACCAATTTGAAAGGAAAAGTTTTTTGACACCAAAATCTAGAAATGAAGGTCAGTTATGGAAACAAATCTAAAACTTGAAGTGTATATTTAAAAAAACAAATATCATAAAAGGAAATTAAAGTGTATAACTTAAATTAAGATCACTAGCTCATTTTGTATTAAATGATCAAGTATACTACTAGGAAAATAATTAATATTAAAGTAAATAATTATGGATAAATCAAATATTCAGAAAAAGTCTAAAAAACAACAAGGAGTAATATTAAACATCCTTAGTTGCTATAAATTCTTGAGTATAGGGTCTAAAAATAAATATAAAAAGAGAATACTATTAGCAAACTTACGAAAGCATTGATCTGTTAATCATGAATTTCGTTTTAAAACTCCTATCACTTATAATCTTATCCTCTTTAGTTCAATCCAAAGAAACTACAAATATCTGGAAATCTATTAAGGTAATTTACAAAAAAAAAAGAATATGATATAGTAAAACCGGTGGTTAGTTAGACTTTGACGACCGCATATATTTATTATTTACTCTCTTTCTAAAATATATATTTTTAGCATTTTCTTTTCTAAAAAATAAAATTTCAATATTTTTAGATATTTCCATGCAAAATTGTAAATTTTAAGAATATTAATTACAATAGTTAAATTAATATTGGTTAAAAGTTATGAAATTTTTTATGTTATTAAAATTGATGCATTAGTTGTTAAAATAACTTTTAATCTATAAATTTTTTAAAAAAAATTATCATTTTAAAATAGAGAGAATATTATTTTTGTTTCTTGTTTCTGATAAATGATAATATATATCTTTATCGCAGTTAAATGAGAAAATGATATATGATTGCCTCGATATTTACAAACAACCTTCGTTAAACCATCCATTACTCCAAAATCACAAAATTCAGGTACTTTATTTTTCTTATTTTTTTCTCATAAATTTTAAATTTGTGAATCTCTTACATTTTATAGTGAAAGTTTCTCTAATCTCATACATTGCAAGTTTCTAGCAAACACATTACTTCTTTTTTAGTTTTCGTTTTCAAAACTTAGCATGAACGATCTAATGATAATACATATGGATATATAAAGTAATATATGTAATTTTGGATTTTATATTTATTTCATAAATTAATATACAGTTTTTCATCAAACGACAAAAAACAGTTTCTTACCTATATAATATATGCTACTAGTCACCAAATTTCAAATAAAATTTAAGTAAAGCATTTTAGTATGTTTAATATGATCTTATCCTACATGTAGATGAAACCATCTTTTTTGATCTCTAAATCCAAAGATCAATTTGTAAACAAAACATATAAAAAAACCATCGAATGTCCAAATGAAACTGTTCCTATATTAAGAAACACAAAAGCTTATGTTGCAAATGCTCAATATTTCTCCAAAGCACATCTTGATCCACTTACCGTTGAACAACATGGAAAACATGTAAGCAATTAGTTTTTATAAGTTTTTCTCATTTTTTTTATAATTTTGATTACATATGCAATAATATAATTCATTTAAAAACTATCAAAATATTATTAACAGATTGAAAATCTAAAGGTTGTAGGAATTAAATCAAAAGGTCAAGGTCCTTATTATGGTGTGAGCGCTATGATGAGTGTACATGGCCTGATTATCGATCATGACCAATCTTCATCAGCTAGTTTAGATATAGCTATTGAAGTCAACAATTCATTCAACATAATTGAAATGGGTTGGATGGTAAATATAATGTTGATGTTATTTTCTAAATTTTGTTAGTAGACTTATTTCTTTAATTTACTCTCTCTAATTTTTATGTCATTTAAGGTTTTTCACATATATTAAAAAAAATATATTAAATGACTACTTTACTTTTCACTAATACATTACATCATTTAATTTTTTTATTAACAGATTAATATCATGCGGTTAAAAATAATTTAAATAAAAATATATTGAAAATCTAAAATAACATTTACTTTGAAACAAAAAAATCCTAAAATAAAAATTAATCTGCTATGGAAGGAATAAATAATTTTGAAAGCTATAATTATTAAATTTCATTTACAGGTAAATCCAAGTATATTTGGTGATGGACGTCCATGGAGTTATGGATATTGGAAGGTACATCTATTGATACGTAAATTTGTCAAAATATTTTCAATACAATTTTTTATGTGAAAAATATTTTTTATAAATGTTTATTTATTTTAGTTACCATTTTATATGTTACAAATTTAAGTAATTACATAATAAAAATATTACAGTATTTATTTCGGTTATATTATTTAATGTGCATTTAATATTTTATAGGGGGCTAAAGGAGCAGGTTGCTATAATGTCATGTGTCCTGGTTTTGTTCAAGTGTCAAAACACGATATTTTAAGTGAACCTTTATCTGATATCCAAAATCTTTATGTCAAGATTCAACAGGTAATTTTTTTTTTTATAGTTTTAAACTAAAAATTTGCATAATCTAATAAAATAATGTTTGAAATCTTTTGAAATAATGCGAGTGAGAGCAACTGTTGTCGCTAATTTTTTTATGAAAACATAATGTGTATTTTTACTTATGTTTTTTATTTTCATATTTGAATACCTTATTAAGTTATCTGTCTATATAAATGTAACATATTATGTATTATTTTATTTTATGTTTAACAGTATAAATGTAACGTATTATTTATATGATATATTATTTTATTTTAAGTTTAATAATATATCAAATATCAGTTCTTTTATTTTTTTTAGATATATCAATTTAACATATTTGTAATTTTTATTAAGGATAAAATATCAGGAAATTGGTGGGCAATAGATGCAAAATATTATAGACCAGATATATATATTGGTTATTGGCCGAAAGAGATATTTGATGTGATGGGTAATGGTGCAAACATGGTTGGAGTAGGAGGAGTGGTTCAGGCTTCTCCTTCTGGTAAAAGTCCACCAATGGGTAGTGGTTATTTTCCAACACAGTACGTTCCCCCGAAATCAGCACGTGTTGATGAGATGTTTATCATGGATTCTAGTCGAAAATACAAACCACAAAGTAAATTTCTATTTGAATTGATTTTAGACAGTAAAAAGTGTTATGAATATAAATCAGGATATCTTTTGTATTTGTTTATGTATGGTGGACCAGGAGGAGATAACTGTGGAATCTAATTACTCTATATATTTCTATAGAAAAAAAAGGAAATTTGCGTGAATATTACTAAAATTTTAAAAAATTTGAAATCTAATCTTTATATTTAAAAGTTTGAAAATTAACTTACTTAACATCTAAAATTACCAAAAACCCCATAATATATAAATATTTATATTAATTTCGAGTTTTCTTATTATTATTTATATTTTTTTAAAAATACACTATTTTTGAAATGTATAAATAAAAATTGAAAAAAGATCATAAATTTTATCATCAATTAGATATTATAAATAAAATCTTTAAATTGATATAACTTATAGAATATTCTTTGGATAAAATCTATTAATACTGATTTTTCTCTTTTAAAATCCAAATTAATATTGTAAATTTTGTTTATAGCAATATAAATGAATAAACTTAAAACAAAAAAATTCTAAAACTTTCATGAGTTCTTATACAATGAAGCAAATTTTTGGAATTTATGAAGAATGGATGATGCATCAAAATTCATGGAATTTTTTTATCAATCAAAGTAAAGGAGGGAAGCTATTTCAAATCAGAGATGGGATGAAGTTTTATGAATTGGTTCATATGGTGGTTGAAGATTTTAACATCAATGGCTTGGTGGATGATGTTGAGTTTAGTTACATGTTGCCAAAGACAATGTTGGTGAATATGCCAGAAAATACTCCTCCTGTGATGGTGGATAATGATCGGCAACTAGAAAATTTTATTGATATATGCATATATCTAAATAAATAAAAAAATATGTGTATAT
>KE153770.1:766359-789442 GCA_000411075.1 Sisymbrium irio | reverse complement strand
GACAATGTTGGTGAATATGCCAGAAAATACTCCTCCTGTGATGGTGGATAATGATCGGCAACTAGAAAATTTTATTGATATATGCATATATCTAAATAAATAAAAAAATATGTGTATATCAAAATTTGTTAAAAATGGAAGATACTAAAAATAAATATAATTACTATATATTATATATATTACAAATTATTAAATCTATATATAAATATTGATATTTTAAAATATTCTATTTTTAAATAAAATTTTATCTCATAATTAATAATGGGTATTTGTGTCTTTTTAACTAAAAAAAGTTAGTTTTCAAACTTTTAATTAGATAGGCTAATTTTCAAATTACAAAAAGTTTTAGAAATATTAATTTAACTCTCCCAAAAAAAAATAAGAATATTCTAAATAGCCGATAACATAACTTTAATATATAAAATATAAATCACGTGTTTGCATTAGCTTTGTAAATTCGCATTAGCTATCATATTTTTGAACTTATTTGTTTTCACGAGCATTCGGATGTTCACAATCATGAACAGACCGAACCAGATACAATCGAACCGGATAATTAAACAAGAACCAGAATCGTTAAGGAAATAACTGAAAGTCTTCTCCAACGGAGACAAAACCAAATGCTCTCGATGGCCTCGAATGTCGGAAGTCGAATCAGATTGCTGAGTTTCGGGAAGCTTCCACACATCTCTGCTTCACTGTTGAGAACCCTAAATCTTCGCAGCCTCTCCGTTCTTCTTCATCATCCTGTTCTTACGTTTCGGCGTCGTTGCATCTCTGTCGTTCATCATCGTCCTCGATCTCTGCTTCGTCTTCGCTCGTCTCCTCCTCTGTCCTCTATGTCGACTCATGCTGATTCTGGGGCTCCCCATCAATCCGATTCTTCCAAAACGGTGAATTTGTTACTAAAGTTGAGATTTTTTTTTGTCAGTGGTTAGGGTACTATTGAGTCCTTTTGATTCCGGTTAAAAGTTAATGTTTTGGGATCAAGCAGACGAAGATTATTATGCGTGTTATCTCGGCTTTGGGATCCTCTTTATCATTAGCCATCGAGACGAATTATATGGTACGAAGATATTTCGTTTGAGAGAAAATGTAATACAGTATATTTATTTTGTATGCTATATGATTATATATATATATATATATAGCTTTATTAACCGCACAATAAAAATAAACATAAGAAAAAACCTCATTATGAAATGAAACGTATTCTTTAAGAAAATGTGACTGAATTTGTTTGGATGGATAGACACAATCTACGTAAATAAACGCCAAAAGCAAACTTTTTGCTTTCGCAAAGTATTGAAAGCCGTTTGGAATAAGCATATACGTAATGGAGTCGTTCTTTTTCGTAGGGTTTAAGGTGGAGTCCTCGCTCTTTGTATACGAGGAAGGCTTTATAGTCCATGAAACGTGTATTTGAGTTGTAAATATTACTATAATCATTGATATTTCCTTATAGGAGAGAATATGGGCTGGCATTTGGAATTGGTTTGAAACGACATTCATTCTTGTGGCCCGAGATAGATAAAGTGAGAGTGAATCTCAACATGTTTGTGGAGACTTCGTAATTAAGCACTGCACATTCTTCTTCAAGATTTGAGTCATTTTACATGATTCCTAAAGTTGTTTGAACAGTCTCCATCGACTAATACAAATACAATACAATACAAAAAGCCAACGACATTAAATTAAAAAACACATAATGTTGATGCCAGATTAATAATCTATACTCTTTTTTCCCCGTACATAATTACATTCTTATTAGTTTCTCTTCTCTTTGTCGTGTTGATTCAATTCATACACCAATCATTATAACCTCCATTTCGGATCCACAATGCTATAAGCCTATGCTTATTATAATTTACTTGTTTGCACAACTATCTGATTATCCTTAACATAGAGAGACAGAGAGGGAGGGTTCTTTGCTATAGCAATGATTACGGATAATAAATTTGTAACAAGGCTAAAATGACCCACACATGACATTTGTATACATATATTATTCATGCCTTAGATCATTTTGCTTTGGTTCGTGTTTTTACCGTAAATAGCGATTTTTTTTTGGAAAAGAGTATAGATCAAAAACATAGAAATACATATATATGAGTAGTATATGTATCGACCATTATACAAATAAATAAAAATATATTAAAAAAACACAATATGTCTACCATTATGTTCCATATTGCTAAAATAATATTTTTTACCAATAAAGAGAGTAGAAAAAAGTTTTTGAACACCAAAATCTGTCTTTTAACAACAATTTAAACTAATGTAAATTATAGAAACAAATCTATAGAGTAAAATGCATATTAAACAACTACAAGTATATATTAAATAAAATTAGTATATATTCTGGAAGTAATTGGGTCACTGCCTAATTTTGTATTAAAATCAAGTATAACAATATAAAACAATAAAATATTTTTAAAGTAAATCATTATGGATTAGTCAAAGTTAGCTCCTGTACAAGCTGATTTTGTCAAAATGTATCTTAATTCTGTTGAAAACAAAATGGACCAATTTGAAAGGAAAAGTTTTTTGACACCAAAATCTAGAAATGAAGGTCAAGTTATGGAAACAAATATAAAAATTAAAGTGTATATTGAAAACAACAAATATCATTAAAAGAAATTAAAGTGTATAACTTAAAATTAAGATCACTAGCTCATTTTGTATTAAATGATCAAGTATACCAATAGGAAAATAATTAACATTTTTAAAGTAAATAATTATGGATAAGTCAAATATTCAGAAAAGTCTAAAAAACAACAAGGAGTAATATTGAACATCCTTAGTTGCTATAAATTCTTGAGTATAGGGTCTGAAAATAAATATATCAAGAGAATACTATTAGCAGACTTACCAAAGCATTGATTCTTTAAATCATGAATTTCATTTTAAAACTTTTATCACTTATAATATTATCCTCTTTAGTTCAATCTAAAGAAACTACTAAAATCTGGAAATCTATTAAGGTAATTTACAATACAATTGATATTTGATATAGTAAAACCGGTGGTGAGTTAGACTTTGACGACCACATATGTTTACTATTCCCTCTATTTCTAAAAAAAAGATTTTTTAACATTTTTTTGTTTTTAAAAGATAAAATTTCTACATTTTTATATATTTTCCATAAAAAATTATAAATTTCAAAAATATTAATTATAGTATTTATAATAATATTGGTTCAAAGTTATGAAAAATGGTTTATGTTATAAAAATTAATGCATTAATTGTTAAATAAATTTTTAATTTATGTGAAAACTCTAGAAATCATTGTAAAATGGAGGGAATATTATTTTTTTTCTTATTTCTGATAAATGATCTCATATTCTCATATATTTCCATCACAATTAAATGATAAAATGATATATGATTGCGTCGATATTTATAAACAACCTTCATTAAACCATCCATTACTCCAAAACCACAAAATTCAGGTACTTTGTTTTTTGTATTTTTTCTCATACAATTTAAATTTGTTAATCTTAAACAATTTTATACGAAATGTTTTCCTAGTCTCGTTGCAAGTTTCTAACAAATACATTACTTCTTTTTGTTTTCGTTTTCAAAAACTTTAACATGAAAAATATTAAAAAATATTATGATAATATATATGGATATATAAATTAATATATGTATTTTTGGATTTATATTCATTTCATAAATTTATATACAGTTTTTTACTAAACGACCAAAAAAACAGTTTTTCACCTATATAATATATGCTACTTGTCAACAAGTTTCAAATAAAACTTAAGTAAAACATTTTAGTATGTTTAATATGATTTCATCCTACATGTAGATGAAACCATCTTTTTCGATCCCTAAATCCAAAGATCAATTTGTAAGGAAAACATATAAAAAAATCATCCAATGTCCAAATAGAACCGTTCCTATATTAAGGAACACAAAAGCTTATGTTGCAAATGCTCAATATTTTGCGAAAACACATCTTAATCCACTTACCGTTGAACAACATGGAAAACATGTAAGGAATTAGTTATTATACGTTTTTCTTATTTTTTGTAATTTTAATTACATATTATGATTCATTTGAAAACTACCAAAAAATATTATTAAACGATTGAAAATTTAAAGATTGTAGGAATTAAATCAAAAGGTCAAGGTCCTTACTAGGTGTGAGCTCTATGATGAGTATACATGATCTCATTATTGATCGGGACCAATCTTCATCAGCTAGATTGGATATAGCAATTGAAGTCAACAATACATTCAATATAATCGAAATGGGTTGGATGGTAAATATAATGTTGATGTTATTTTCTAAATTTTGCTAATTGGATTATTTCTTTAATTTACTCTCTCTAATTTTTATGTTATTTAAAATTTTTCACATATATTAAGAAAAATATATTACATATCTATTTTATTTTTCAATAATATATAATATTATTTTATTTTCTTTACTAACAGATTAATATCACGTTGTTAGAATAATTTAAACAAAAATATATTGAAAATTTAAAACAACACTTACTTTAAAACAAAACAAAAAAAAATCCTAAAAAAATAAGTAACTGAAATGGAAAGAGTAAATAGTATTGAAGGATATAATTATTAAATTTCATTTACAGATAAATCCAAGTATATTTGGTGATGGACGTCCATGGAGTTATGGATATTGGAAGGTATATCTATTGATACAATATTTTCAATACAAATTTTTATGTACAAAAATATATTTTAAATGTATGTTTATTTATTTTAGTTACCATTTTATATATTTCAAATATAAGTAATTGCATGATAAAAATATTAGTATTTATTTCCGTTATATTATATAATGTGCATTTAATATTTCATATTTTATAGGGGGCTAAAGGAGCAGGTTGCTATAATGTCATATGTCTTGGTTTTGTTCAAATTGCAAAAGATGATCCTTTAAGTGAACCTTTATCTGAACTCCCTCCTATAGAAAGACGTCTTCATGTCAAGATTCAACAGGTAATATTTATTTATTTTTGCTCTAAACTAATTTTTTTGCATAATCTAGTAAATATTGTTTGGAATCTTTGAAATAATGTGAGTGAGAACAATTGTTGTCACTAATGTTACTTATGTTGTTTATTTTCATATATAAACACCTTATTAATTTATCTGTCTTCTATATAAATGGAACGTATTATGTATATTATGTATTATTTTATTATACATTTAACAGTATATCAAATATCAGTTTTGCTATTTTTTTTTAGATATATCAATCTAACATATTTGTAATTTATATTAAGGATAAAATATCAGGAAATTGGTGGGGAATAGATGCAAAATATTATAGACCAGATATATATATTGGTTACTGGCCAAAAGAGTTATTTGATGTGATGGGTAATGGTGCAAACATGGTTGGAGTAGGAGGAGTGGTTCAGGCTTCTCCTTCTGGTAAAAGTCCACCAATGGGTAGTGGTTATTTTCCAACACAGTACGTTCCCCCGAAATCAGCACGTGTTGATGAGATGTTTATCATGGATTCTAGTCGAAAATACAAACCACAAAGTAAATTTCTCTTTGAATTGATTTTAGACAGTAAAAAATGTTATGAATATAAATCAGGATATCTTTTGTATTTGTTTATGTATGGTGGACCAGGAGGAAATAACTGTGGAATCTAATTACTCTACATATTTATATATATAAAAATAATAAGAATATTCTAAATGCCGATAGCATAACTTTAATATATAGAATATATTTAATCACGTGTTTGCATTAGCTTTGTAAATTCGCATTAGCTATCACATTTTTGAACTTATTCAGATGTTCAAAATCATGAACAGATCGAACCATATAAAATCGAACCGGATAATTAGACAAGAACCGGATTCGTTAAGGAAATAACTGAAAGTCTTCAACGGAGACAAAACCAATTGCTCTCAATGGCCTCGAATGTCGGAAATCGAATCAGATTGCTGAGTTTCGGGAAGAAGCTTCCACACATCTCTGCTTCACTGTTGAGAACCCAAAATCTTCGCAGCCTCTCCGTTCTTCTTCATCATCCCGTTCTTACGTTCCGGCGTCGTTGCATCTCTGTCGTTCATCATCGTCCTCGATCTCTGCTTCGTCTTCGATCGTCTCCTCCTCTGTCCTCTATGTCAACTCATGCTGATTCTGGGGCTCCCCATCAATCCGATTCTTCCAAAACGGTGAATTTGTTACTAAAGTTGAGATTTTTTTTGTCAGTGGTTATTGACTCCGTTTGATTCCGGTTAAAAGTTTCATGCTTGACAGAGAACAATCAAAAGAAAAGAGCGAGAAGCAAAGATCACATGCTATATCTATTTAGAAATAAGGGTATCAGTTCATTGGAATCTTGATGCTGGTTTGAGATGATCATGTCTATTCTTCTTCTTTATCCCGTTTTAACAACTGTTCGGGTGAAATGGTCTTTTGAATCACCATCGCGATGAGTGTGAACTTGCTGATTGGATAGATAGCTAGGCTTTAACCACGGGTTCTATTGGTTCTCTGGTGATATGGACTGAAGATGTCAATCGTTGGTGCAGGTGAGGATGGTGATAAAGGGAAGAGTGCAGGGAGTATGTTACAGAAACTGGACCGTTGAGAATGCAGAGCAGCTCGGGCTTAAGGGATGGGTCAGGAACCGTAGGGACGGTTCAGTGGAAGCGCTCTTCTCTGGACCACCTGAAGCTGTCGAAGAGATGCAGCAGAGGTGCCGCCGTGGCCCTCCTACAGCCATGGTTACTGGATTGGAGGCTTTTCCTTCTACTGAAGAACCAGGAACAGGTTTTGAGTATAGATCAACCGTATGATTCTCTTTCAACTTAGAGAGAGATAGAGAGGGAGAGTGGGTTCGTTGACTGTTGCAATTGCTATAGATGTTGGGATAATAAGTTGTAACAATGCTAGAGTGAACCACGCATGCCATTTATATACATATATTTATGCGTCTTTGATCTTTCTCCTGTAGATCGAGTTTTACAACTTGATTCTC
The DNA here is from genome assembly GCA_000411075.1 of Sisymbrium irio. Classification (NCBI taxonomy): domain Eukaryota; kingdom Viridiplantae; phylum Streptophyta; class Magnoliopsida; order Brassicales; family Brassicaceae; genus Sisymbrium; species Sisymbrium irio. The sequence goes on along the minus strand of KE153770.1, from coordinate 782,454 downwards.
GGTATAATTCATACATTTATAGCTGTTAATATTAGTGATTTTGTTTGAATTCACAACCATCAATGCCAAGCTGCAGAACCAGAAGAATTGCAGAAAATGGATTCCACAAGGAAAGAAGAAGAAATGAAAACAACAGCTGTTTGCAACAGGTTTTCAGACAATGCAGTTAACGAACAACGTGAAAATGTAATGGAAAGGGAGATTCATTCTTACAACTACTTCAGAACAACAAAGAATTTTACTGAAACGAAGATTCATTCTTACAATACTGTTTCTCCAGGATGCAAATGTAATCTATACAGTGTTTAAAACAGACTTATTGTCTCGGGTCATACTTCACTTAATCTCTGCACAGTTATTTGGACCAACGGGTTCTCGTAAGCAACTTGATATTGCCATCACTGCAGCTTCAATGGACGCATCTTCTCCCTGGTTTCAAGACAGTAAATTTTGTTAACAGTGGTGCTCATTGATTGGTTAAATCGAAGACTAAAAAGAAGAAGAAGGAGAGTTCTGCTTCCTTCTCGCCTTCTCTTTCCAGTAGAACATGTTGCCGTATTTCCCAGCTAAACGACTCCAGAAACTACGAGGTATGTCTAAATCAACAGTAGCCCCAACATTAAAATTCAATATGTTCCCTGTTTCAAAAACACAGTAGTCATCACAATCGATTTCCCATTGGAAAAATTAGCAATGAGGTGTGTGGAGGTGTTATACCAAAAGTCGGATCAGCGACAAACACAATTGTGCTATCATCAACTTGCCAGAAGTCCTTGATTGCCAGTCCTATCTCGTTTCAAACACAGAGATTATGTCATCATGTAAGTCAACCCTATGGAGATTCAAAGTATGCTCTTTTCACATCATATACATCATATACCGGGTGTAACAGGATAGTTTTGGGCCAAGACTCTCAGCTTAAATCCTGTATCTTTCTCAAGATCAGTGATTTCTTCAGCAATCCTCTTCTCCTGTAACATTCTCAAAGAGCAAACAGCATTGTGTAAGTAAACCAAATCCTCAAATAACAACTTCAGAGAAGAAATCCATAAAGAACAAGACAAGACGAGCATAACCTGGCCATTAGAGAGGAAACCAGCAACGTCTATAACAGAAGTGAACTCTTTTGGGAGCAATTCTGGTTTGTTAACTCCAACTTTAGCTTCTGCAATTCCAGCCCCTACAAAATAAAAAAGATTCAAAAAATGTTGAGGATCCCGAAAGGCTCTAGCTTTACGTTGACGTTACTAAAGAATCAGTGTTCTAAGACTTTTTACCCGATAGAGATAAACCGAGAGCCAGAGCTCCAGAGAAGACAAAACTGAGAGATTTCGACCGGAGACGGGAACTCCAGTTCTCAGCGCCGGAGGTTTTCAACTTTAATGAGTGAGGAGACGGAGTTATTTCTCCGGCGACGTGGTTGGATACAGAAGGAGTGAAGCTTCTACATTGTGGAGGTGTAAAGAGAATCGCCATGAGTCGTCACTCTGCGTTTTTCTTCTGGATAACGTTAATAAAACGGTCTTGGCTCTATATGGTCGAAATCAAAACATTTCGGTACAGAACCGAACCGAACCGGTTAAAACTGACTGTCCAAATATTTACTTGTCTATAGTAATCACATATGAAAATTTCTGATTCAATTGGTGATCTAAGTTGGTAATATGGTTAAGAAAAATAATTAAATATAATATACAAATATCGAAAACATATTAAAACCAAATAGACATTATGGTATATATGATTGGTAAATAGGCTTTAAAATAATAATTTAAGGGTCATAAATTACCTAATCCGACTTTTATTATTTTAAAACTTAAAACTCTTTCTAAATACACTCACAACTTTTTTAATTTCTTTTTCTGTTTACGGATCGAAACTTTTTCTAAAGACAAAATCTGGGTTTTAACTTTTTAAGGTTACAACCACTTTTTTACAATTAAAATTTCTACAATATTTTAAATATAAAAGTTCCTTAAAGTCTACTACCTTTTTTCCCCTAAGGAAAATGTACACTTATATTCAATCATTTATATTGCTGAAAAATCCTTTCATTTTTCTCAATAAAGAGTGAGAAAAAAAATTTAGACAGCAAAATCTAAGAATTAAACTGTATATTAAATGATAAAACTGTTACATTAAAAATTTTAAAGTGTATATTATAAAGTACGTGGGTCACTACCTAATATTGTATTAAAAGAATCAAATATACAAATATGAAAAATTTTAAAATAAAATAAATTATACAGATTAGTCAAAAATTCAAAGAATTCTAACCTATAAGTAATAAATAATTGTATATATCGCTAATTATGTACAAGTATATACTACTTTCTTTCATACCAAGTGGACCAATAAAAGACCAAAATATGCAATTACTTCAATGTGATCGAAAGTTAAACTAACGTCCATTGCGAAACAAAATCTAAATATTAGTTAGTGAAACACTTGCTTTTAAAATGTACACTTTAATTTTCTTTAAAAACAACAAAATCTAAAAAAAAAGTGGTTCACTAACTAATTCTTTATTCAGAAAAATCAATTATGCCAATATAATATGTTTCTTTTAAAGCCGATAGTGTATTAATAAAAAATTTAAAAGTCTAAAAACAACATTAAATATCATTAGTTATTATAAATATTTGAGTACAAGATTTGAAAATAAATATAATATCAGTATTTGAAGACTTACCAAAAAACATTGACTCTAAATCATGGATTTCGTTCTAAAACTCCTCGCAATTATAATCTCATCCTCCTTAGTTCAATCTAGAGGAACTATAAACGTTTGGAAATCTATTAAGGTAATGCATAAAACAAATTATATATATATATGATCTGTGTATATATATACAATATGTGAAATTGTCTTGTTGCAAAAGCAGTGATGAGTTTGACAGCGGGTATATATCCGATGGAGTATGTTTGATCATATATTTTTAATGGATTTCTGATATATCTTATTCACAGTTAAATGAGAAAATGATATATGATTGTATGGATATATACAAGCAACCTTCGTTAAATCATCCACTACTCCAAAATCATAAAGTTCAGGTATTCTGTTTTTTATAGTTTTTTTCTCAAACAATTGTATTTATAAATCTCACACATTTTTACAGTTAAATATTCGTTAATAGAAATTTAAATAATTATTTATTTGTTATTATTTAATTAAATCTTAAACTAAAATAAATTAGTGATTGATTATTATAATATTTCTAAAAGAACCCAATTTTTTAATTTTATTATTCAAATTTACCATGAATAATATCATGATAACATTTAACGTCATATAAAAAAATATATGCACCTTTTCGATTAGTGTTTTTAAAACATGTTTACATCACTATTTATTTATCCTACTAAAAAACAAGATATTTTGGAGTATCTACTTTTTAATTATAAGAAATCATCTTTATTTCAAAGAAAACTTAACTAAATTTTCTTGTAAGTTTGATATGATTTCGTTTGTTATATTGTATATTTATTTATGGTATAATATGTTTTAAATAGATGGAACCTTCTTTGACAATTTCTAAATTAAATAATCAATTGGAACACAAAACATATGAGAAAATCATCGATTGTCCAAATGGAACGGTTCCTATACTAAGGAACACAAAGTCATATGTTGTGAATGCTCAACATTCTGCCAAAAAAAATGTTAATCCGCTCACCCTTGAAAAACATGGAGAACATGTAAGCAATCAATTATTCCACTATATAACAAATTTTGTATTTCAAACTATATATGCTGCCATATGACACTTTTAAAAATAACTAAATTATTATAATAAAAGATTGTAGGAATTATATCAAGAATGGACGGTCCTTATTATGGTGTGGGCGCTGAGTTGAGTGTACATGACTTGATCATTGATAAGGGCCAATCTTCATATGCTAATACATATGTTAGTAGTGGATTTAACAACACAATTAATTTGATCGAAACTGGATGGATGGTAAATATAATATTGATGCTATTTTCTAACTTTTTATTTAAATGATTTTAAGAATAAATTGTTTAATTTTGTTAATAGATTAATCCAGACATATTTGGTGATGGACGTACATGGAGTTATGGATATTGGAAGGTACATATATCAATATAAAATATTTATTATGAAATCTTAATAAAATTTTGTATATATACACAATATATTAAAATCTATTTTTATTATTAGTAATTACCATTTTATATGCTGTAAATGGAAGTAGAAATAGAATAAACATATTAATAATATATTGATGCTTAATAAATTGTTCTTTTAGAATGTTATCTTCTTTAATGTATACTTTTACTTATTTTTATAGGGTGCTAATGGAGCGGGTTGCTATAATACCATATGTTCTGGTTTTATTCAAGTGTCAAAAACAAATCTCTTAAGTATGCCTTTGCCTAATGATCTTCCCAAGAAAAGATATCTCTTTTATAGTATTCATCAGGTAATCTATATTTTTTCAGTTTTAAGTTTTCATTAGATTTTTTTTTTAAAGTGTGAATAAATATAATAAAAATTGTTGTTTAACAATATTACATGTTATGTTTTGAATATATATATATATATATATATAGATAACATATATAAAAGTATACATATTATCTTTTTCTACTTTTGAAAAATATCAATGGCTATTTGTTATTTTATAGTTTTAGTTATATTGACATTAACATGCTATATATCTATTATTAAGGATAAAATATCAAAAAATTGGTGGGCAATGGATGAAAAATATACACCAGCTGTACCTATTGGTTACTGGCCAAAAGAGTTATTTGATCTGATAGGTAATGGTACAAATATGGTTGGAGGTGGAGGGGTAGTTCATGCTTCTTCATCTGGTAAAAGTCCACCTATGGGCAATGGTAAACTACCTGCACTAAATCCATTTCAGTCGGCACGTGTTGCTAAAATGATCATCATGGATTCTAAGAGTCAGTTCAAGCCACATGATCAATTTAGGTTTGATTTGGTTCTTGATAGTGATTGTTATGAATTTAGAACGGGATATTATGATTTTATATTTACTTATGGTGGACCTGGAGGAAATTCTTGTGGAATTTAGTATTATTCATATATAGCAATGTTAAAATAATCAAATGACTGTGGACATAATCTAAATAACAAAAAAAGAAAAATTAGATCTCATGTTGACTGTCTAAACCTTTTTTTAAAAAAACCAATCAAAGTTTATAATGACTCTTGTGCTAGAAACCGTTAAGAAACTCAAAAGGCCGTGTTCGTTGTCCATTTAGATGTCTTTAAGTTTTTTTTCCAAAACATATACACCGGTTTTGCCAGTGCCATGAACCGTAGCATTGAGCGTCATGAAATATGGAGCTGGATTTTCCAAAACAGCACTAAGAAAACCTAAACCGATTATGTTTGCTTATGTTGTTACTTTATATTTTACTTTTTCTGTTTTTTAAAAATTGATGTTTCAATTTTAATTTTTTGTTTTTAAAAAATTGATGTTTTAAATATTAATTAATATATTTTATTTTTAAAATAAAATAAAAAATTCTGAATGGTAAAACTTTATCGAAAAACCAATAAAACATTAAATTAATTAAAAATAAAACAAAAAGTATTAAATAAAAATAAATATTAAATTTATTTTTTAATGTGTAAAATGCTTAAAACATAAATCTATAAAAAAAATAGAGAGAGTATTTATTTTTGACACACAGTAGTAACCTGAGTTACTGTAGAAAAAGAAGCCAGGTTTGTCGTTTACTGTATTGTATTTTCATTCGAGTAGCCAACAAACATATCCTGCGGGCACTTCGCTGTTATGTTGATTTTTCATTACTCTAAACAGGCTCTTTCAAGAATCCCAAATTGATGCAAGGCAGTGTAAGTTACGTTGGGTAGAATTTCAATGGAAACAACATTTCAATACAGTGGACAGATGATGAGTGTTTGACTAAGCAGAGCAAGATAAAAAAAAATCAAAACTTCATGTCGATCTCCGGTGGGAACAGTCGACCACGGTGATTGAATATCATGAAATCCGAGTTGTCTGGTAAAGACACCGCCCTGCAAAAGTTTTGAAAGAACCAGTAAGCACAAATGATTCACTTCATCTAACATACGACCAACTCAAAACCAAATCAAGAACCAGAATGTATAAGAAAATAGGTGCGAGGTGGTGAGACAGAAGTATACAATTCTATTTCAACTAAAAGTATAAAAAGCCTGAGGAGTAAAGGAGGTGTGTGAAGGTATGCTCAAGGTCGGATTTTGTTCTTGAGCACAATGGTATAAGCATGCCTGACCGTGAGACTGGCTGATTGAATGTGTTAATGGAAAAAATGCTTAGAATTCTTATAATCGGTCCAAACCTAAACCAGAATATGATTCCACATTGACTACATTTCTAGAGGACAAGTTCCTTTACTGAATTCATGAAAATATTAAAAGCATAATAACATCTCTACAACACAAGTTCCTTAAATGAATCCATGAAGAAACATCCATATTCCTTGCAAGTCAGTCTCAGGATTTAACTGCAAATGTCCATGAGTACGGCGCCGTAATTGGCACCAAATCTAAAATAAAAAGATGTCTCCACAAGACCCGAAACAAAGTACTAAAAAAAGAAACAAATCGAAACATCTCTAAACACACAGATTCCTTATAAATCCAAAACAACACACGACTAGAACAGAAGTTCCGTATGCATCCACGAAGAAACATCCATATTCCGTTAAAACGCTTTACTCGGACCAAATCTAAACTAGAAGATGTCTCTATCATAAACATCTCTAGAACACGAATATCTCACGGATCCAAAAAAATAACACATGTTTCAACGGAAATTCTCAGACTTTAGCAAAACTGGTCACTAGAAAACATGATTCAGATCGATAAGCACAGATACCTGTTTTCATCAGAGTCAGGATGGATGGAGAGAAATTTCCCAGGGAAAGTCAAAGCAGCCCACATACACAGAACTAGCCCAATGATCAACTCCAGGACAACCTTTTAAGCAACCAAATCATAAGTATAATCCCAAAACACAAAAAAAGAAGAAAAGAGAAACCTTTTTATCAACTTACATTCATCGGTGGTCCGGAGAACTCTTCCTCTGTGATCTTCAACAATCCTCTATCTGAAACCAAATACTCACATGATTAAGAGACTACAATACTCCCCAAACAAAGTAGATCTCGATGTTATGTCTATAATCGGAATTGAATTCGGACGAATGGACTTACATTGGATTGTTGAATAAGCGGCATGGGAGAGAATCAGGACCCCCAATACTCCAATCAGAAACCCTAAATTCATGTCTCTCGGACTTTTTTTTTCGTTTCTCAGGTGATTCCCGATCTAGTATTTTCTCCGCCGAGAGAGTATAGAGAGAATAGAAGACGATTCGCTCGAGTTTCAAAACGGGAGGTAGTTATGATACAGGATAACTCCAAAAAGATAAAACAGCACCGCGTTTAATATCAAACGGCGTGTAGTTTTATATTGGGAAGCTCGTTAGTTTTTCGGTGCACGAGTTGAGAGAATGTATCGTCACAGATTAGATATTTCGAGAGTTCACGGAACTCGAGATATTGATAGCCTTGTAAACCATCTTTTTATATAATTGTTTTTTGCAAACTGAATTTATTTAGGTTAGATGGGGTATTTATTATTTAGAACATCGTAAATCTCATAAAAGTTATTACTCCATACTTTTATGAAATTAATGGAATTTTGAATCATATTAGAGATCTAATTACTTTTTAGGATTGTATGTTAAAACAAATTTCCTGACACTTCCTGACGATCTCTATTTTTCTAAGACCAAATACAATAAGTCAAGAGATCAGAATTCTTTTTAAAAAATCTTAACAAAAATAAGGAAATTAAAAAAAAAAAAGTTAAACATGTTGGTTTGCTTGAGACCTCTACCTAAGACTTCTATTCCTTTCTTGTGTTTGTTATCACGAGAACTGAAAAGGAAATATGTTATCCCACCTTTCAATTAATTCTTTTTCAACTTTGCCCCATACTTTCTTAAATTACTATTAGATACACTCGCCTCGCCATGCTAAAACTTTAGTCAAAATAAAATCCATATACTTCTTAATTTGTCTTTTTTTTATTGGACTATTGATAGACCACAAAATAAAAATTAGCCGAGAAAAAATTATTATGGTAATATAAATTTAAAGGGTATGGGGATGTAAAAACAAATATAAAAACTATGAGACTGGTTTCCAGATAAATCTAAACGGCAGGGGTTATTTACCGATTAAAAAAAAGAATAAAAAAAGGAAATAAAAAGCGCAACTTTTCCAACAAGAAACAGAGATATAAATCCCGACTTGTGCTCTCTCTTCAGATCCCATAATCGCAAAACACTCGTCTCTAATCGATCTCTCTAGAAACAAATTTCTCAACTTTCTTTGAGAACTCTCTCTGCTCAATTTCAGCAATCACCATGTCAAACCAGCCTGAATCTTCCGACTCGTAAGTCTCCTTAGATCTCCCCAATTCTCGTTTTTCCGATCATAAAGTTTTGATCTTTGGTTTTTTGATTCTAGGATTAGGGTTTCTTTAGTTGATCTCTCTGCTCTTAGCTGATTTTAGACTGATGGGTTTTGTTTCTTTTCCTTATTAATGTTTCAGGAAATCGAAGAAGGATTTTAGTACTGCAATTCTTGAGAGGAAGAAGTCTCCAAACCGACTTGTTGTCGACGAAGCCATCAACGATGACAACTCTGTCGTCTCTCTCCATCCTTCCACCATGGAAAAACTCCAACTTTTCCGTGGCGACACAATTCTCATCAAGGTTTGCTTTTTGTTCCCTTTTTCTTTTGTAATATCTTCAATCTCCGATTGAGTCTTTTATGTTAGAAGAGTGAATTTTGAGTTATGTATCATGTCCCTCCTCGGAGTTATGATTGTTACCAAGTTAGTGTTTTTCCTTGATTTGACCCATGGATTCTTACCTGACTGTATTCTTTTGGAAACTTGACTTGCTTCTTTCTTTGCAGGGTAAGAAAAGGAAGGACACCGTCTGCATTGCCTTAGCCGATGAATCATGCGAAGAACCTAAGATCAGAATGAACAAGGTCGTGAGGTCCAACTTGAGAGTTAGACTGGGAGATGTCGTTTCTGTTCACCAATGCCCAGACGTCAAGTACGGGAAGCGTGTGCACATCTTGCCTGTTGATGATACCGTTGAAGGGGTTACTGGAAACCTCTTCGATGCTTACCTGAAACGTAAATTTGCTTGAGTCGTTTAATTCTCTTTTTTTATTATTGTCAGTCTGTCTTTTGGAGTTCATGTTTTGAATGCCATCTGAACATAAATTTACTATTTCAACAGCTTACTTCCTGGAGGCGTACCGCCCAGTGAGGAAGGGTGATCTATTCCTAGTGAGAGGAGGAATGAGGAGTGTGGAGTTCAAAGTTATCGAGACTGATCCTGCTGAGTACTGTGTGGTCGCTCCAGATACTGAAATTTTCTGTGAGGGTGAACCAATTAAGAGGGAGGATGAAGAAAGGCTGGATGAGGTCGGTTATGATGATGTTGGTGGTGTCAGGAAACAGATGGCTCAGATTAGAGAACTTGTTGAACTTCCTTTGAGGCATCCACAATTGTTCAAGTCAATTGGTGTGAAGCCACCAAAGGGTATTCTACTTTATGGACCTCCTGGATCCGGAAAGACTTTAATTGCCCGCGCTGTGGCTAACGAAACCGGAGCGTTTTTCTTCTGTATTAATGGACCGGAGATCATGTCGAAGCTGGCTGGTGAGAGTGAGAGCAACCTCAGGAAAGCATTTGAGGAGGCTGAGAAGAATGCTCCTTCTATCATATTTATTGATGAGATTGACTCCATTGCACCAAAAAGAGAGAAGACTAACGGAGAGGTTGAGAGGAGGATTGTCTCTCAGCTCCTTACGCTTATGGATGGATTGAAATCGCGTGCCCACGTTATTGTCATGGGAGCAACAAATCGTCCCAACAGTATCGACCCGGCTTTGAGAAGGTTTGGAAGATTCGACAGGGAAATTGATATCGGTGTTCCTGATGAAATCGGACGTCTTGAAGTTCTAAGGATCCACACGAAGAACATGAAGCTAGCTGAAGATGTAAACTTTCTATAATCTATACCATCTCTCAGTCTTTATTGCTATTTTTCTCGCTGCGATGTTTACTAAAGATCTGCTTCTTTATTCTTCTAACAGGTCGATCTAGAAAGAATCTCCAAGGACACGCATGGATATGTTGGTGCCGATCTTGCAGCTCTCTGCACTGAAGCTGCCCTTCAATGTATTAGAGAGAAGATGGATGTGATTGACTTGGAAGATGATTCTATCGACGCTGAGATCCTCAATTCCATGGCTGTGTCTAATGAACACTTCCATACCGCTCTTGGAAACAGCAATCCATCTGCACTTCGTGAAACCGTAAGTGCTACTTCTCTGCTTGTATATAGACAGAACCTGTTTATTCACCCGGTTTAGATTCTAATCATTTGATTATCTTATTCGACAGGTTGTGGAGGTTCCAAATGTTTCCTGGGATGATATTGGAGGTCTTGAGAATGTTAAGAGAGAGCTACAGGAGGTGAAAATTGTTACTGCATCCATTGTTTTCGATCCAAATTGTTTCAGTTTCTTAGGACTAACCCATGCTCTACTTTATTCTCGTTGCAGACTGTTCAATACCCTGTGGAGCATCCAGAGAAGTTCGAGAAATTTGGGATGTCTCCATCAAAGGGAGTTCTTTTCTACGGTCCTCCTGGATGTGGGAAAACCCTTCTAGCCAAAGCCATAGCAAACGAGTGCCAAGCGAACTTCATCAGCGTCAAGGGACCGGAGCTTCTCACGATGTGGTTTGGAGAGAGTGAAGCCAATGTTCGTGAAATCTTTGACAAGGCTCGTCAGTCTGCTCCTTGTGTTCTGTTCTTTGATGAGCTCGACTCCATTGCTACTCAGAGAGGAAGCAGCGTGGGTGATGCAGGCGGTGCAGCTGATAGAGTTTTGAATCAGCTTTTGACAGAAATGGATGGAATGAATGCGAAGAAGACGGTCTTCATTATCGGAGCAACAAACAGACCTGACATTATTGATCCAGCTCTTCTCCGACCTGGAAGACTCGACCAGCTTATCTACATACCTCTACCCGATGAGGATTCCCGTCTCAACATCTTCAAGGCGTGCTTGAGGAAATCTCCTGTTGCTAAAGATGTCGATGTGACCGCACTCGCCAAGTACACTCAAGGATTCAGCGGTGCTGATATCACTGAAATTTGCCAGAGAGCTTGCAAGTACGCCATTAGAGAGAACATCGAAAAGGTTAGAAATTTCTTTTCTTTATCTCCTGAAAGCGAGATTAGTAATGCAAACTATACAGATGCTAATTCGACTTGATCTTGTTCCTCAGGATATTGAGATGGAGCGTAGAAGGAGCGCGAATCCAGAGGCCATGGAGGAAGATTTGGTGGAAGATGAAGTTGCAGAGATTAGAGCTGCTCATTTCGAAGAGTCGATGAAGTATGCTAGGAGGAGTGTGAGTGATGCTGATATCCGCAAGTACCAAGCTTTTGCTCAGACGCTGCAGCAGTCAAGAGGGTTTGGAACGGAGTTTAGGTTTGACCCAACAGCGCCTGCTGGACCCACCACTGCCGGTGCTGCCGCCGATCCCTTTGCCACTTCTGCAGCTGCTGCCGATGACGATGATCTCTACAGTTAGATTATGGACTCCCAAAGTTTGTTTTTTCTCTTTTTTAAGTTTGAGTTGTCAACTTCTTAATGAATGATGTCGAGAGTGATACAGAAAACTCCTTCCGAGTTTGTTATGTTATTATCATCGCTCAGATTGCTTTCACATTATCATAATACCATCTTTATATCAGTTTCTTTTCGTTTCTCAAGGTTTTATCTAACAATCTAGAACATTGAGAAAAGTCGTAAAAGTGAATATATTAATCGTTGGAACTGCTTCGATTTGGACCGTTTTTTCTTAACCAAATCAATAAAGTGACTTTTTATTTAAATTTGTTAATTCTGTTTTTGAGGCAGAAAATTTTCTCTTTCAAAAAGAAAATAATATTATTGTAAGATTTTGAAGCTGTGAGCTTTGTTCATCCTCTCTCTCTCTACGAAGAGGCTATTTCAACGGGCATCTCTCTCTCTCAAGTCAATAAATATTAATATAACTCAGTGATGAACTGATGATGATCCATGTCTAGTTTCCAAAACGCCACCATTTTTTCCTCCTCTGTAGCTCTGTTGCGGATGTATCTGAACACAAAAAAGATACCAAGAACAAGATCTCTTTTAATGAATCAGGATGAAGAACAGAACTAGTAAACTGAGTACGGTTTGGACAATTTACCTCTGTTTAAGTAGATGGAGTTGTAATGAACCTCTGCCCAGAAGCTCAAGAAGATTACTGCAGACAACAAGTAAAATGGCATCTCGCTATAATAACAAAATTTAAAAAGAGATGAAGAAGACAAGAAGAAAGTAGAGTGGACTAAAGCTCTTTACCTCCTTTGGATTCTTGAGAGGTAGGAAGAATTTCGATATAACATGTATTCTTGAATGATGTTAGCACTACTATTTTCACTCGATACTGCAGATTCAAAGTTTTCACCAAACTGTTTAATTATGGAATGATGATAAGTATACGAAGATCAGTTCATGTGTTTTGATAGTCTTTAATAATATATACCACATCTGCAGCTGCCTGTAATGTAACGTGGTCACCCCACTCGCCGCTCCTGTTTCAAAGTTGAATACCAAGGCTTTAACAAAAGAAGTGGTTCAAGAACAGCGGTTATGGAGTTTCTAGGAGAGAAGATTTTTACCGAGACATCTTCTTTAGATAGTCAGAGAAGTCCATAGGCACATATCCTTCATAAGAATCTGGACGAGATTTGAGCTAAACCAAGAGTTTAAAAGTTGCAAAAACAGAAACATAATCAGCTCATATAATTTTTGAAAGCTTTTAAAAAGACTAATCATGAGTAGCAAACAAATCATCAAACCTGCTTTACGATTTGTCGTCTAACGTGTTTATGACGATCTGCGGTTTTGTATAGTTGATCAGCTAAAGCACGGAACTGCAAAGAAAGAAAAAAGAGGATTCAAGGTTCAAAAATGATCAGAAAACTCTAGTTCTTCCAGAATGATCTGCTTACGGAGATGAAAAAGTAAAAATTTACCTGGCAATTACCATCCCCTGGAACTTTGACCTCGGCGAAGTCAAACATCTCTAACCTGAAACAATGAGAAAATAATGGAATCAAGGATGGTTTATATATAACAAAAAACATACATGGAGCGAAAATATTGCATACCTATTCCGAAGTCTTTCATGATCTGAAACTGCTTCTTCTTCAGGAGGTATTTCTCCGTTTATTTTTGGTACGTACTGCATCATATATTATTGTCAGATTTGATAGAACATACTTACAACAATTAATACATATTGTCTAGAGTACTCACAGGAATGGGAACCATTTGATTCAATCTCCTCCCGAATTCACCATCAGCATCACATTGATCTGATTCCCACGAGTACACATACTCATCCGTATCACTCGGACTTGAACAAGAAAAGATATTAGCCGAATCATCACTCCTCCCATCTTGATCATTATCATTTCCTACCCATTCTACAACACCAAAAACACACACACATCTGTTTGTAATTAAATCCCCAAAACATAAACACACACGTATGTAAAAACAAGCATAAACCAATGAAGAGAGGCTGTTCAATAACCTGAAGAGTAATCCACAGTCGACTGATCGTTCCAACCATATTCGTTGTTATTGCTATAGTTGTTAGTATAACCATCTTGCTGTTGATGTTGATGTTGTTGTTGTTGTTGATGATTTGAATAGTCGTCACTTTCTGCAATTTCAAGCTGCAAAAAATCGTCTTGGAGTGTTCTTGCAATGATCTCATCGTTATCTACATCGCTGCTACTACGATGATCTTCATACTCTCTGTAATACTCACCAGTCTGATGATGATGATGATGATGATGATGATGATGAGTCTCGTCTTCCTCATGAATCATCTCAATGCCATAAGGAGGATACGTGTATGGATGTGGACCAAGAAACCATTCCACAATACTTGTGTTCTCTTCATGTGACACCATATCTGCTTACCAAAAAGGTTGAAACTTTTCATCAGAAATCAGAAAGTCTTATCCATAAACAAATCAAACACAACTTAATAAACACTCAAAAATCAAAGAAATATTTGACCATTTGAGTTGCGTAACACTCGGGAGACGTCTCTGGGGTGGCTTTGGAGGAAAATTAAACAACAGAGACTTTTCAACAAAGAAGAAATGAAATGTCACTCTAAAGAAAAACAATAATGTAACTCAGAGAATTCTCCAATAAACTTCGTTTCCCCCTAAACTATATTTACTTACATAAGACACAGCAACTAAAGTCATTATCAGCATCTTAAGCTATGAAATATCCAAAATTAGAAAGTGAAAAGCTTTTTGAAATCGCCAACACACAGAGAACAAACAACTTTGAGACACTTTGAATCCGGAAATAGTTTAAGACAAATAAACAATCAATGAATAGACCTTTAGATCTGAGAGAAGAAGTGGGTTGTATGGAGGAGAAGAAGTTGGATCAAAAGAACTCACCTTTCCACTTACTAAATCTCTCTCTTCTCTCTCTCTCTCTCTGCGACTTGAAGACGCAACTTTTGTTACTAAAAACAGAAAACTTTTCTTTAGAATTTGAGGAAGAAAGATTGAGAATTTAGGTTGGAAATAAACATAATTCAAATGGGTTTTTCTTCCTTTTTACGCACTTTCTTTCTCTTCTAAAAAGACTGAATTTTTTTAATTTTTGGGCAGGATGATAGAGCCCAGAAAAAGGATCGAGAATGATTCGAATAAAAATAAAGTTCTTCGCTTTCTTTCTTTCTGTTTTTTTAATTTGTCTTCGAATCGAGAAACCCAGAAAAATAAAAATGAATAATGAGAAAACGCGCAAAATGCCACTCAATATTTATATGCATTTCTGGGGGTTTTAACACTTTGGTCATGAGAACTTTTAGCCGTTGGATCATTAATACGAACGGTCACGGTTTTATTAGTTATTACTAGTATTTAACTCTTTTTCTTCCTTCTTTAAGATTCTTTTTTCTTTATTCTTCTTTTTTTTTTGTACTGTTTTGTTTCTTCTGAGGGCTGTAAGAACATTTTCCAAAGTGGCCTACCAAAGAAAATTCATCAACTTGATAATTAATTTTATAATCAGAAAATAAATTATCAATTATTTATCACAAAATCCTTGATTTATTAAAAATCAGGGAGAGAAGAATCTAGTTTTGATTCTTATTTATTTCGCTAATTATGAACCGAATCGAAGTGGAATCTATATAGATCAAGTTTATTGAGCTTTTGATTTCAAATTTATTGTGATACTTATTGTTTAAACCCAAAATTCTATACTCCTAAATACAGTTGAAATGAGATGAAGTGGAGTTATTTTTACATGTAAAATTATTGGTACTTATCCCCTATATTATTATTTCAGAAGACATTTGAAAAAAAAAATCTTACTTTCATGTGTGATTAACCAAATTGTCATTACTTATGTGTTAAGAGGAGAATGTTTCTCAGATTACATACAAAAAAAGTTTTCATTTATTAGACTAATTACAATTTATGCCATTAAATCTATATCATTTATATTGATACAAATTATAATAGATTTTATGGACTCTAATTATAATACATATCATTCATTAATCTATATAGTTCTTATTATAAATAATTTTGATTATGTATTTAAATTAATAAATTAGATAATCTGATATTAAATATGTATTCTATTTTTATCAAATAAATTTTACATCAAAACATAATTTATTTCAATATATGATTATTCACTTTAATTTATATTTATTAACTACAATAACTGTTATAATTTTCATAATAATTTGTACATAATTTTATATTACATATTTTTATAATGTTTATTCTTAACATATAATATATGCTTCTTCATTCCAATTTTTTTTATAGCCAATATTTGATATTTCAGATTTTTAAATTAGAATTAAATTTATTTTAAAACAAAAATT
>KE153770.1:732596-756804 GCA_000411075.1 Sisymbrium irio | reverse complement strand
CTCTCTCTCTCTCTCTCTCTCTCTCTCTCTCTCTCTCTCATCTCTCATCTCTCGCTCATAATCATGATGAAGAAGAGCAAGCTGATCACAAAGGCATGGAAGCAAATGTCTAGCAGAGTAGCCAAACATCGAGCAGCCGCTGAGAAACCTCATATACCACATGATGTACCAAAAGGACACCTAGTGGTGTACGTAGGTAAAGAAGAGGAAGGGTACAAGAGGTTCGTGATCAAGATCACGTTGCTTCACGATCCCATCATCAGGGCTTTGCTTGATCAATCAAAAGACGAAGTTTATGATGATTTCACGTCCGGAGATTCTAAGCTCTGTATCCCTTGCGACGAAACTCTCTTCCTCGAGGTCCTCCGTTGTGCCTCTCCCCGTTATTCTTGATCCTGACGAGTCTCTAATTCGAGAAGAGCTTTTTTTTGTAAGGTTTAGGTTTTTGGCTAATGTAACACTGTCCTTCTGAGATCTATGTAGAATTAATGAAGACTAAAGTAACACTCCTTCTGAGATCTATGTAGAATTAATGTGTAATATGAGCCATTTTTAGTTAGTAGTTAATATAAGCCTAATTGATTGCATTGGAGCTACATATCATAATTTAACTGAAGGAGGACAGATTTGATTTTTCCCAACCTGTATGTCGTAATAATGATATTGAATTATAAATGATTATAGTAATAAAAGGGTGATGAAAAAAACAAAAAAGAAAGCTAAAAAGAACACTCGGGGTAATAATTGTTGAGAGTTTGTTGAATCAAAGATGCTTGTTTTTATTTGGAAGAAATCACAAAACTGAGGATGGCCCAATATTAATTTAGTTGAAGTCGGGCTTCTCAGGGTAAGTGCAGCCAGATCTTTGGATCACCACGTTCGACGCGTAGCATCCGGCCTTAACGCACTCCGCAATCGATTTCTCTTTCACCAACTGTGACATGAATCCTCCCACAAATGCGTCACCTTTGAGAGAGGTCAACAAAAACGGCAGTTAGTATTCATCATTATGTAACACTGAGAGGCCAAGGTTTTGTATCACTATTGAGCAAAAAGGTTGCTTGAAATGATAAGGATCAGCTTATCCTCTCATCATGTCTATCTAGTAAAGTAAGTCGAATGTAGGGGGTTGTTATTAAATGAGTACCTGCACCGTTGGTGTCAACAAGCTTCTCCTTTGGGAGAGGGATCACAGGGTATTTCGTCACCTTTCCATCTTCAGCAACAACCACTGGGTCTGCGCCCTGCGTAATCACGGTGGTCCTCTTGTATGTTCCTGTGGCCTTGGGGAGCTGTGAAATCTTGATGGCTATTTGCTCCACATCTTCGGTCTATATAATATAAACAGGTTAATTACTAATTTACTATCTCTGTTAATACAAAAACAATAGCTAGTTGAATATAGTCGTGCAAGAGAGATGATACCTCCCAGCCATGAACCTTGGAGAAGGTTCTTGCCTCTGTCTCATTGCCAAAAACAAAGTCCATGTACCTGTCCCCAGCAAAATCCAGTTCAGTACATACTTCGAGCGATCATATAATGAGTGACGGATTGAAAGATTATAGATTGCTTACGGCAAGAACTTCTCCTGAACATCTTTGAAGAATTCACAGATAAATGGAGCAGAAAGGTTCATCGTGAACACCTAAAGGATAAGTGAACATGTAAGGGATGTTAATATAAGGAGTAAAAGATTCTGGTGCAACAGGGTCTCATGGAATGGAGGACCAGTAATCCCATACCTTGTTGTTTGCAGCAGCGTGCTCAGCTACCAGCTGAATGGATTCAGGGGATACTGTGAGGAAGAATCCAGCAATGTAGTAGAACTTGGCCTTCTCAACTACCCAAAACAAATTTGAATCACAGATATATCAGCTCATGAAGAAATAATACAGAAGTGTTGGAAGGATGCGACGAAAGGAAATGAAAATTTACCCAATGCCCAGTTTTCAGGCTTCTTAAGGTGGTCAACTTTGTAGCAGTTAGCAGCTGAAAGGTTGGCAATAAGCGACCTTTCTCCACCAACAACACAGACACCGCAAGTTCCAGTAGGTGCTGACTCATCTTCATAGTAGTGAACCTGATACAAAAAAGCATACCGTCATGTTAATACACCTCGAGCACAACTAGTCAAATCAGATTCAAATGAGACAAACCGAAAAGCAGGTGCTACATGGACTCAGACAGATGGCTTACATTGACACCAGCTGCGGTAGCATCTTTCTTCATCGCCTCACCGTATTTGTCCTTTCCAATGGATCCCATGTAGCTGGTTGCCCCAGGAATTTGAAGCATCCACTGCAGCGAGCAAGTAAAAAAAAAAAAACCCTAAAGTTAGCAGTTGTTCACACTTGTAATTTCCACACAATAAATAAAAGTATGAATAAGAGGGCAAAAGAATCTACCTGAGCTACTTTGATTGAGTTCTGAGTAGCACCTAAGAAAAAGAATCGAATCATGAAGATATCAAAACCTTGTCAACAAATATGCGAAAAAAAAGAAGAAGCAGAAAAGATGAATTTACCTCCGGCAATGTACTCAACATTGAACTTGCTACTCATCTCATCGTACCTTTAAAAAAGAAAAACACCAATTTTGCAAATGAATACATATGTAATAACCAAATTAACTAAGTGTCTAGCAACGAATTTGAACTCTCAAGAGTGTCAAAACGTAGGCATAAAAGATAACACAAGTGATATAACATGATCAGGATTATTGATTACAAAACTAATCTAACCACATCAAAATATACAGCATTATCAATGACTTAGTAAACCAAATCAAAGTCGGATACGGAGACTTCCTTACATGGGCAAATGTTTCTCCTCGGCGAGAATCGCATTGTTCAACTTGACATCGTATCTGCTCACCAAAACAAATCCGATCAGATAATCTTAGAGCAAACGCCACCGAAGAGGATTCAAAGAGATCAAATCTAGATTGGAGGGATCTTACTTGGTGAGGAAGTCCTCGTCGACGACGGCAGAGATGTCGAGGAGTGGGTTGCCCATTCCGAGAAAGATTCCGTCGTAGTTAGAGGAAGACATGATGAATCTGAGAGATTGGGAAAAAGGTTAAGATTCAGATCTGAGGGAGGGAGGCAAGTTTAGTGGTCAGTGAAGCCGTCAGTTTATAACCAAAGACCTCAGCGGAAGTTGGTGCACCAACGACATTATTATTTTTCTCCTTTTTTTATTTATTTATTTATTTCTTTCGTAAATGTTTATTTTGTCGGTAGACTCTGCTTCTTTTTGTGGGCCGACTCATTATGCCATTTCTTTCAATTTTATCTACCATTTTTTTCCCACAAAATCATGATTACGCTCCTCATTCTACATAGTTTTAGAATTAACATCCACAAATGTGAAGGTAGTAGTATTTCGAAAACTAAATATTTTAATGACACGACAAAGTTTCACGATTGTAGTGTATGTGAAGAAAAAGCAATACAACAAAACTCTTCTGATCAGATGTCAGAAAAAAATAAAAATATCTTCTCCTGTGTTATATGAATCTTGCCTTACGGCAGAGAGAATATTAAAAACACGTTTGGATGAAGAAAAAAGGAACTTCGAAAGCCAAATGCCTGTTATTTTTTTTTTTATTCTAATCGTAATCGATAAACATGAAGAATTTTGGGGGGCTGGAGTAAACGCTTAAAAGCCCCACAAAGCAAAGATTTCGATAAAGAATTGAGATTTTACGATGTTCAGAGATGGTCACAGATTGCCTTTGTGAATTCCGTGGTGGTCGAACCACCTCCAAGATCCGCGGTTCTGTATTTACCCTCCGCTATGGTGTTGATGATTGCGCTGTGGATCTGTTCTGCTTGCTCGTTCAGCTTCAGGTGTCGCAACATCATCACTCCACTCAAAAGCAAAGCTGTTGGGTTCGCCAAGTTCTACAACATCATCACCAAAACAACATGGACAAATCAGAATTCGTATGCTACATACATTTGAACTCAAGTTCATAATGAGACAAAGCTACCAACTTGCTCAGCTTTCTTACTACAAGAGTTGATGCAAGTTTACTTCTTTGTAGTAGTAATAATATAATATGATGAAACTGGAATGATAAACTGTTTACCTTTCCAGCGATATCAGGTGCAGAACCGTGGACTGCTTCAGCAAGGGCTACACCATCTTCCCCGATATTACAACTGCGTCAAAGATAATAAGGCCTCCTTAAGTTACTTTAGCTCATAATTATAAAAGAAATAACTACCATTCAATATGAAGGAACAAATGTTTCACCTTGGAGTCAATCCTAGTCCTCCGACCAATCCAGCACACAAGTCGCTGATAATGTCACCGTAAAGGTTTGGCATCACCAAGACATCAAACAATGCTGGGTTTTTCACAAGCTGCACACATTTCAACATTATCATTCCCAATGTTCCGCACGAAACAAGAATGAAATTTTCCCCAAAGTAAAAAAATTGAAAAATGAAACTCGAGTACAAGTTGCTGGAAAATCTACAAGGCATCCCCGCGCACTAACTTAATTGACCAATAAAATGGTAGTTTGTGTGGTGACTTACCATCATACAGCAGTTGTCAATAACAACCTCCTCGTAAGTTATCTCAGGATACTTCTCCGCAACCTCACGACAACACTGAAAACAGAATAGAAACGAAACATGTCTCAGAAGTCAGAACAATCAGTAAAAAAATGACTAAACAGAACACTAATAATCATTGGTTCCTCATAAGAAAAATATCGAATGAAATCTGAGGTTAAGAAATGAGCAGACCTTGAGGAAAAGACCATCAGTTTTCTGCATAATGTTGGCTTTGTGAATAGCGGAAACTCTCTCTCTTCCATGAGTCTTAGCATAGTGAAAAGCATACTCTGCAACTCTCAAACTCGCCTGACGGGTAATGATTTTAAGACTTTCCACCACACCTCTAACAACCTATTACAAAAACAAAACAGAGCATATCAGAAAACACTAAACCTGAAATGGTTTGGTCGGTAGAACCAAACACACACTAACCTGATGTTCGAGGCCACTGTATTCTCCTTCGGTGTTTTCTCTAATAGTGATGAGATTAACATCATCGTAACGAGTCTTGTAACCAGGAAGACTGTAGCAAGGTCTAACATTGGCATATAGATTCAGCTCTTTCCTAAGAGTCAAGTTCAACGAACGGTGACCTTTCCCAATTGGAGTCGCCATTGGTCCTTTCAAACCAACTTTGTTTCTACGCACAGATTCGAGACTCTCCCAAGTCAAGAAACTCTGCGTTCTAGGATCAATCTCTGTGCCAACATAGTGTTCTTCCCAGTTAATCGGCACACCAGCCGTTGTAAACACCTGCATCACCACATAATCATCAATTCGCTGAATTCACACGAATCTGCGGAATTCAGAAGGAGAAAAAGACAGACCTTTTTGACGGACTCAGCGATCTCAGGACCGATCCCATCGCCAGGGAATAAAGTTGCGGTGATTGGAGTGGTGGAGGAGCAGAAAGCCCTAGCGACGGAAGTGGCCGCACCTGAGTTTGAGTTCACACTCCCAAGGATCTGGCTCGATCGGCTTCCGATCAGCCGTTTGGCTAAGTTTGCTGCCATAGTCATATCTCTTCAAGCCACCAAAAGGACAAACCCAAAAAGAAAGAAAATTATTCGAGAGAGAGAATTTTTCTGCGTTGGGACAAAAAAGTTTGCAAAGACGACGACTCTTTACACCGAATATTATTTCTTCAACGCCGCGTTGTTTCCATACACTTTTGAGGACTAAAGGAAAACGGCATGAAGTAAGTACGCTAAAATGCAAAACGGAATGAGTATCTTGTTATAAACTCAGGCCCAATAAATATATTATATTTGCTTCTACATCGGCCCAATAATGAAACTTCATTGAAATAACAGAAAACAAGTTTACGTAATATTACATCATCTTATACAACGCAACGTTTGCTAAACCTCCGGTGGCTTTTCTATAGCATTTTGCGGCGGTGCAGGTGCCGGCATACCAGCCAACGGCGGTCCGTAGTGAATCTGCGATGTCCTAACTTCTCGCCGGCCGACTTTTCTTCCGATGAGATACAAAGCGATTGCGACAATCAGAAGGAGAAGGATCGCCGGAAACGATATATATATCACATAACCCATTATACAGTTTCTCTGCTGATTGCTTTGCTTTGAGCTTAAAAGATTTAAGAAACCAGAAGACGATTCGAGAAGAAAGATTGATCATACCCTTATAACCACGTGTCAGCATCAATGTGATAGCACGCCAAGGAAACATGGTTAAGGAGATTTAGCCATTCAAACCGACGAACTTTTTTATGATTCCGCATCAAATTACACAAACCGGATTCGGTTTGTAGCTATGGTCCTATATGATATGTAATATAACATAACATTACAACCAAATTACGAAGAGAGAAAAAAAAGAGCGAAAAATTCTGAAGCAACAAAAATCCATTTTTTTTCCTTTTCTTAATACACAATAACGAAGCAGAGGAGCAATCAAAAGCTAAAGTTTTGATTCTTCGGCTTCCTCTCGACGTCTCTTTGATCATCATGAGAGAGTCAGATGTTCTTGTTCAACCCAGTGATCCGTACACAGACGCTGCATTCAAGTTCTTTCTCGAACCAGGTCCATCCTGATTCATACCGGCCGGTTTACTCGATAACCGACGCTTATACCGCTTCAATACGGAAGCCAAATTCTCTTTCCCCTTTGGGAAAGCCACGTCTCCTGCAGCTGTACCTGTCCGGCCTTTCCTACAAGAGATTGCCATTTCGACGTCTTTGATTAAATCAAGAAGTGTGACTGCTGTTGTGCATTTGCCTTTGGCTGGTTTTGCAGCCGGAGGTAACATCCCGTTAGAAGGCGGACTCGCTCTTTGGTGGCTCGCCGGAATCTGAAGGCAGAAGCACGGTGTCATCGGTGTCCGCAGCTTTGAGAACGCCGGATCTATAACTCCCTGTTGAATCAAATTTTAATCCATAAATGTTAAAAACACAAGTTTGCGGTTTCAGTGAAGAGAGAATGTGATGTATTCTTTTTACCTGAAGACGGTTGAGAACGTAAGTGTACTTTCCCCAGAGCTCAGGCCGACTCTCCATGAGAGACAAGTCTAGGACACGGTGAATGCACCAAACTCCAAAGCTCACAATCAAATCAGCTCTCCAAACGCAACCATCTCCACAATTAGGAACCGATGAAATCAGAGGCTCACCCATGTGGCCCACTTGGTTTATTTCTCGCGTTTCAGCTTCATAGATAAACTTTTCTCTTGCAGCTACCTTGTCAATCAGTTCTTCATCAACTCCATCGCTTTGTCCAAACAACCATTCGGATCCTTCCAGTTTAATAAGCTTTAATATACAGTGCCTGAACGACTGAAGAAGCTTAGCCTCTGCATCGACGGTTGAAGCGTTGTTATCTATATTTATAGGATTCGATCTATTCCTGACTTCCTCACCTACAGCGCCATTTCTCTCTGCTACACCAAACTGCTCAAACGGCTGTCTGGACCAAAGCGATCCAGTCCCTGTCGTTGCATTCTGTGGCACCGTGTAGGCATCTCTGTAGCCTCCTCTTGTCTGAGAAATGTCCTCATAACCCGAGGCTACACCAACTCGTGACCCCAAATTAGAATATAACGGCGATTCATTGCTTAATCGACCATAAGACGCGCTATACCCTCCTCCTCCAGTTGATGCATCCCAGTATCCGCTCTTGTTGTTTGGCAAATGCATATTCCTTGCGGACATAGACAATCCCGATATATCTGGCATGCTACTGTATTTCTTCTCATTGGCAACTACGGCGCTTACAGAATCGGTATTTCCAGAAGATGGAACACCGTAATAAGATCTTTCAGACTGTCGCGATACGTTTCTAGATCCAGCAAAATTCTCAAACCCAGGAGCTGGTCCAGGGGTTAGACCATTCTGGGACTTCTGTTTCAAGGCTAAAGCCAGTTGCTGTGTATAGCTCAATGAACCAAGGGTCATAGGTCTAGATGTTGGGATCTCGCCACGGGATTGTAAAGCCTCAAGCCTTTCTTTTGCCAAATTGTCAACATAGGACTTAATCTGGTATCCATGAACCGTAGCGGGTTGTTGATGTTCCCAACCCTCTGAAGATGATGGAGCACGCAGGCTAGAGTATCTTCTCTCACTCAGTTCATAAGCATTATTATTGGTGGTGTTACCATATGCAGCCAACATCTGCATACGGTTGACCATCGGTGACGGTGATGAACCTCTTTGGAGTCCATATAAAGAATCGATACTCCCGGGTGTCCTCTGCTGCTTCAGTGAATCATATAAACTCGAATTCATCTGTGATTCCAATCCCTTGGTAGTTGGTGACATGCAATATCCACTGCTAACGTCCTTTACAAAAGAATCAACTTTCACAGTAGAGCCTGACTTTTGATCAGCGCCAAACAACTGGTCTAGTTTCTTTGCCCTGGCTTCAGCAACTAATTGCCCATGAAAATCATATAAATGTCCCCAAAACTCGTCAAGGATCACAGATAAGTGTCGTCGAGCAGCACGACCCAAACCTTGCAACCGTGAAAGGCTTCCGGTACCACTTCCCCCTTCCTCGCTTCTCCCACTTAGGCTGCGGAATGAAGGCGGACCGTCAGGTGCAACACTAAAGTTGCTTGCAGGGGTAGCTTTGGTAGGTTCTTCTGTTTCCCATGAAACTCCCTCGACATCCTTTGCAATGAACTTGATACTATTCTCCATGCTAACAATCTTCTCCACAGGACTCGTCGGTTCAATCTTTGCCATCTTTGTTTCAACTACTAAATCCTTATCAGTAACCTCATTGATCACCGTTGGCTGCAATACTGACTGTTCCTTAACATCAGAAAGTTCCCCAAGACTACTAACTTGGGGGGAGGAGAATTTCACGTCCAACTCGCTTTCCTCTCTAGGACTCGAACGGATTTCTTGATCCGTCATTAGAATGTTATCTGGCAAATCATAGACCGAGCTAGTGACAGACGTAGTATCTAACTGATCCTTTACCCTGCTTTCCAGCTGCACTGCCGATTCTTCTTCATTCCGCCTTGCTTCAATTCTTCCAGTTTCTTCTTCTTGACCAGATGGATAAGATAGAGCATTTTGGACATCCATGTTCCATATTTGAGCTTCTACTCTGTTACTGGCAGATTTCAGCGGCGTAGCTGCAAGCCAGAGCATCAGGCATAAGGATGCACAAGACGATACAAGCAAAGTCGTGTACTGAAAAGAGGATCCCATCACGGTATTCCATCTCAAACCACCAGCCCAGTCACTGTTCCCAAATACCATTTCCACAACGAAAACAACATTCAAACCCAGAAACCCCAAAAACGTTGCAAGTGCAAGGAACTCGCCAAACTGTGGAATTTTATGGACACCCATGATTTGTCTCGACGAGGCAATACGGAACAGCGGTATTACAGAGGACGGCAGCATCATCGCCACGAGGACCTGGGTGAATATAAGTAACTGGTATATCCCGTCTGCACCAGATGTCCACACACAGTAAAGGGCAGGAGCAACTGCAAGAATTCTGATTGTAGCACGATGAAGCCAACCGGGTATTTCTATCTTCAGGAAGTCATGCAGGACGACCTCTCCACCGAAAGCCCAAGCTAGTGCCGTGATTTGACTAGAGAAGAACAAGAGCATCAAAAAGACCAACGGAATGAGTGGACTCCTAAATACCTGTGCTCAGCAGTCAAGAACCAAATAGTTAATAATCAGGGGACAATTCCGAAACTGTCTCCCTAAAAATGAGCTCTAGATTAATCAGAAAACCGTCAGAACAAACCTGCTCCATCAGTGACATGGCGTCCTGAAAAGTCAGTACCACAAGGCCAGTACTGTGGAACACATTTGCTGCTGCATTCATCAGTACATAATTTACAACTGCAAGTCCGCTGAAGACACAAAAGATGGCGAACAAATGGTCTTGACACAGGCTGCTCTTGTCGTCATCTGACGAAGATGTACTTTCCTGCAATAAAGCGTTCACTGCTTAGTAAGATTATTGTTGCTTAAAAGACTTAGAGAGAAACATAGAAAAAGAGAGAGGTACCCCAGCAAAATAAGAATGGATATAAAAATTGTGAGGGACGACGCTTGCTCCAAGAAGACCCATCAGTGCGAATGCGCTCTCTCCATTTAACCGAGTTAACATTCCGTTCATAGAGAATGGGATCTCCGACTGACTCAGCAAGACACCCGAAACATATACAAATAAAACAAGGCCTGCCGAGCAAATGGATACTGTATTTGCCATTCCCTTTTCCTGTAAATTTCGTATGCATATCAGCAAATTTCCAAATGATGCTACTTCAGAAGCACGGAAAAGAAAAAGAAAACGGGGAGGCCAGTCATACAAGGAAAGAGGCGAAAACAGGAAAGAAAAATGCATCGATGGCGGCTAAAAACACTCCAGTAGATAAGTCAACCCCAAAGAGAAGGTTAAGCGCATGTGCAACACCCACAACCTGTTTGATTGAGAAGCTCATGTCAGAGGAATGGAATCATTTTCGCATCAAACATAGATTTTGAACTTAAAAAACGATTGTAAGTAACTACCATGGTAAGGTCGAGCAGAATTGCAGAGAATTCCGCCTGAACTCCCAAGAACATGCACGTCCATTTGTCATACTCTTCATAGCAGATCTGACCCAGTAAATTACATTAAAAATGTTAAGAGAAATAGCGAAGGTAGGGGGACCAGATGGTATAACTGCAAAGCTCCGAGATCAAGACAAATGCAGAGAAAGGGGAACAGAAATACCTGAGCTAAGTTCCTACCAGTTGCAACGGTTATACGAGCTGCTACATACTGGCACAAGATGGCAGCAAAATTGAAGAGGAGAGTTATTGCGACCAAGTCATACCCAAAACGAGCACCTCCCTCGATGTTTGCAACCCATTTAGCGGGATCAACATATCCGACAGAAACCAAAAGTACAGGCAGGAGAGCAGGAACCACTCGCTGGATGAACCCAAGCTGAGGTCTCACATTCACAATTTCAGCTTCCATCCTAAAACCTATCCGAAATATATAATTTACTCAAGAAGAGGATTCAAAGGTTTAACACTACAAAACCAGCTCTAGTTCACTCGCCCGCCGAGTGATTATATATATAATTCACAGATGTTGAATCAGAAACGCCTTTTTCCCCAGGCTAAATTAGATTCCCTTCATATAGCTCTCATACACCACTCTGCGCTGTCGTCTTATACAGCTCTGTACAGTCTTGGTTCCTCTAGTCACCGAGTTAAGCTACTAGTGCTGTCGTTTTTATGTTTTTTTTTTTTCTCAATCCTTACTAGAAGAAGATGAGGTTAAGTCGGTCCGAAGGGAGGACGCCCTAGAAGAGAAACCAAGAAGACAAGACAGACTTCCATATGCTTAACCAATACGGATATTTCCAAACCATCCGAAACTGCTTCACAACTGAAATTCATAAAACAAAAACATGAGAAACTGAGTATATACAGAGGTCAATGGTAGGAGCAAGATAAAGCTGAATTAATGGAAACTCTGAAAAAAATGAGCGAATCCCAACACACAAAAAGAAATTAAAAGCAAAGAGAATCGTAACGGTGACGAAAAGGTAGAAAGGAAAAAAAAAATGCAAAGATCCCGTATGATCTACGCATTCAGATCTTCAAGACGATAAAAAAAAAGGTCAACACACAGAAACAAGTACAGTAGACGAAACCTTGAATCTCCTCTCCTCTCATCCCAAATTAAATTAAATTAATTAATTAAGAAAAGAAGAGCTTCCTTCTCAGAAACCTAAGATGAGAGAAACAATCTTCTCAACCCCAAAAGTCTGAGAATCCACAGAGAGAGAGAGAGAGAGAGATCTAGCAGTAAGTAACCTCGGATAGGATCCACCTGTTTAAAGCTGTAGATAAAAACTCCCATTTGCACAAAATCCGAGGAAAATAAAAACTACAAAAACCCATGGAAAGTCCGTACAAAGCCCTTCCCCCACAGAATAGGGTTTTGAAAGAGAGAGATAGTGAAAGACCGTCACCTGTGAAATCGCCATGATGATCGCAGGTTTATTTGACCTAATTAAATCCAGTGAGAGATGTCTGTGACTTAAAACGGATCTTCAATCGAAGCCAACGACGAGAGAGAGATTAGTAGGGAGAGAGAAGAAGGAAGAAGAAGAAAAAGGAAAGAGAAGGAAGAGCTCAGTTCCGTCCAAGAGAGAGAGATAAAAGAGATCCAATTTCATTTTTTTTTATTATATTTATATTACATATACTTACATACACACTCACATGTATCTATAGTCTCTGAAGGTTATTATGGGTGCTTGTGCCACCTTCAAAGAGAGAGAGAAGGTTTTTTTCTTTTAATACTATATAAAAACATAAGTGAGAAAGTATTCTTTTTCTTTCTCACTTATAATATTAAACGTCTTTTTAATTTAATTCAGGTTTTACAAATATCTTAATAAATTCACTACTAATCGATAGTTTTTGATTCCAAGATAAGTGGACAAGAGAAATATTATTTTTTTTTAATTTCTGGACCCCCCTTTCTTTCAATCATTGCATAGGACATAGGTAATAATAGCATCAAAAACTAATATACCTTTTTTAATAGTATCATCAATTAAACTTTACATTTTCAAATTTGCTAAATCGAATCATTCGCCCTCAGCCCCATCGGAAAAAAATGAATATACACATGTTTAATTAAACATATCTGATTTATCAACGTAAATCTAAAATTTGTAACTACTTTTTCAAGTCCTGCAAAAGTACTTGCTGTCTTCATAAACTTACTCTGTGATCAACACAATTAAACCTCTACTAGTTACCGGTTTAGTGCGGTTATCATCTTCATAATCTCAAGACCACCCTTTATCAAACCGAACTGATATTTCGAATGTTTGTGTAAAACTGATCTTAGAAATGTAAAATATAGTATATGTGATCTCTGAATTAAAAATGCCTGAAAACGTTCCTTTTGTAAAGTTCGAGTGCAAAATTACGTTATAAGTATGACACAACTAACAAGAGTTGCCGATACACAGAGACGTTATTGAAGTTGTTGACTAAGAAAAAATGGAACAACAAATGAGAATGTTATTGCCGTCCATGAGTATATAAAATAGGCAAGAAAAACAGGATTGGACATTATATTCCACATAATACTAAAAATAGCATGTCCTTTTATGGCAGGCTTTTATGTATAACTAAAATAGATATCATAGCTATAAGAAACAAACCAAAACAACAAAAAATAGATATCATATGTATATGTGTGTTTATTATATATACGTTTTAAATTATGTCATGGATATCAATATTAATCGCTCAAGGATTTAATTTATTTTATGATTTCCATAAAAAAATTGAACATGTTGGTGGCTTGTTGAAAGTCGTGAAAAGTTATATTTACGGTTATCAATAAGCAGTTTATAACTTTATATACTGTTATTAGTATAGGATTGGAAACATTTTTTTTTTGCGCGATGATCATAAATCATAACTCGTTTACAGCTGGTGTTATAACGTTTGTGTATTTTTATCGTTTCCTTTTTTAGTAATTTTATAATTGTTTTCTTGTCATTTGGTTTTAATATATTGAAAAATAACTTTTAAACTTCACATAATACAACACAATAATATGATAACTTAGATTAAAACCAAAACTACACGTATATACACGGTTTAAGATGAAAAGGCTTAACCAGATCAATTAACTAACCTGAACCGGACTAACGAAAAATAATTTTTGATATTTTATATCAAATATAATCCACGTGTTCCCAATCATCTCCTACATCAATGGAAGTACAGCTTGGGCTTTCGTTACTCATACATTGTACCTTACTATTTTTCCCAGTTTGTTTGTTTTCCGCTCTTTATTTAAGTTGTCACCATATATTTAACTTACTCATCGTTATCCATGCTCTTGAGAATCTATATATACACACACACACACATATATGTATATTGGATAGGAAGCAAATTAAAACACAAGAAACTAAAATTTTGCATCAATGAAAAGAACATGGGCTCCTCCCAGTCCTATGTTGATGTATATGTTCAATGAACCATAACATAGAGACCACACTTGTTTTTAATATATATACATTCATATTAATACAGGACACAGGTTTTATTGTTGAAATAAAAAACAATAACTACAATACTGACTCAACAAATAAAGATGCTTTAAGATTGATTCTTTCATTAGGGAAACCATTAAACCAACAAGAAAAGAGAGACATTTATTTACATACCGAAATGCAATAACGAAAATACAACAAATACCATTTTTGGGTATTTTCGTTTGATTTTCAACAAGAAGAGAGAGTTAGTATTTTCAACTTGACTGTATGGCTGTATTTGTAACCCCATACTCTAGCGAGTTTAATTAAAACAAAAACAATTCCGTACCGATGGGCGATGACCGATGAGCAAAAACAATTCTGAGTTCGAAGGAATAAAAAGAAGTCAGAATTCTTAAAAGAGTCATATAGTCAAGTTTCAGTTACAAATGGAATTTATAATGTCCAAAAGAAATTTAATTGGAGAAGGTTCGCGTTTGACCAATAAATCAACTTCAATTATTTATTTTGTTATTATAATGAAGTTTTAAAAGCCTCGGCGATGTTGTTTGGGCAGTTAAGTAAGCGTAAACACCAAAAAGGGAACAAAGCTACATGGTACAGATCATCCATCAGCTTAGAGAATCTTTCTTGTCTCTCTTTTTTAACTAGATTGTGATCTTTTGGGCTTTGTGTCCAAATAATTAATTACTATTAACCTATAAATAAATTGGATTTTGTAACATAACCTTTCATTAGTGTAAGAGACAATTGAAATTATTTTCCTTCCTGGTTCACTGAATCTCTCTTGGGCTGAAACACATGGTGGGTGGGTTCATAAGAATTAGAGATTTGATAGTTTACTAATTAACCTCGAAACAAGAGACGTCAGTTACAAATCAGACTCACTAATTGTTCAATTAATTGGTTCGATTCAACAAATGTTTTTGATAATCAAGTGGCTTTTCTTTAATTGTGTGGTTTTTTGTTTATTAGAATTATTTCGTGTATACAATACGAATAAAATCGACTGGATAGTGTTTTTGGCGGAGATATACGAATATTCATATTAAACAATTTGATATTATATTATGATTATGTAATTAAAGACTGGTTGGCTCAGAACTTATGAGAAAGTCATAGCTCAGCTATATCTTTTTGATAGTCGATTTAAAGATTTTTAAAAAGTTATCCAGTTAAAATTATAACAAGATTTATGAAGAAATTTGATTAATGTTATAAGTGTGATCCTAGTCTTACAAATTTTTCTTTTTTATCAAAACAAATTTATTTATTTATGTTGATCGATTCAAAAGATCATATGTTATCAACGAATTTTATCAATTATATACTAGACAGTAGACATTTTTAGTATTAATCTGTATGTTATACAATTTAATCTATCTTTATAAAAAGATTCGAGTCTTATGATTAAAGAACCCTATATGCCAAACGAAGTCAAAATTCAATCATAAATCTCTAACACAATTCATTAATTCCAAAACTATTTGTTTGATCTTATTATATATTTACATGTATTTAAATTATCATCTACTTTCTACAAGTTTAACCATAATGCACTCGTCTAGTAGTTTTTACAAATATATTACAATGCATAAACCGGAATTCATATGCTAACTGAATAAAATTCAGAAAACATATTTACATTTTGTGCTCTCTAATTCAGTCCAAGTTTTCATTGTCCAAGAAGCAATCAACTTGAATCATCGAGAAATATCAAATGGTTCGATAAGGATTGTTTCGGACATCAATTTTTGATGCATCTACTTATTGTGATGAGGCACGTAATCCTGCAATAAATCAATTGTCAGTATTGTTAAACCAAACCCCCTCTAATCTGACCGGTTTTGAACTTTTATTTAATATAAACCTCTCTTTACTTAATACTCTGTATAGTGGCATGCATGTTTAGGGTTAATTCCGTAACCCCTATCGATTTTACCTCCAATTTCTTAAACAAGTCTTTTGCGGATGACGCGGATACAATAATATGTCGAGCGGCTGGAAGTATAAATCCCTCCTCGACGGCTTTGTCGATGAATGATAACAAAGCATTGTAATATCCTTCGACGTTTAGTAAACCGACCTGTGAAGGATAAATTCTCAAATATATCAATTAGTCATCAGTTAAGTTAGGTTTATGTCTTTATATACATATATACCGTCATACTGACCCCATTTACATACCGGTTTATCATGGATACCAAGTTGTGCCCAAGTTATAACTTCGAGTAGCTCCTCTAGCGTACCATAGCCACCTGATGATCGTGAGGACTCGTTGACTTGGTCAGGTGGCACAAATTGTAAAATTTCGGAAGATATATTTTTATATTTTTACTTTCATTTTTGACCCCTAAAGCAAAGTCAACATCTCAATTATGATAAGTCCTTCGCTTCTCTGTGGTCCTTTTAAAGTCAAAGGTCAACTGTTAGTGCACTAATGATGATCACTACAATTTGCTACGTAGTTACCAGTTTATCCCTCTCGGAATATTCGTTCTCCCCAACTTTATAAGACTTCGATAACATTACGGGCAATACCAAAAAAAGAGAGAAACAATATTATGCAATAATATGATCTTTGCAATATCTGTTAATAAAATCTAGAAAACTTAGATATAATTGACAACATTAAAATATCTCAAATTGGATAAGAAACAGGAAACAGGTGTCCTTTGTCGACATCTAAATTTGTACTGCTTTTGGATGTTGATGGATCAAGATTTTAAGTTTTTCGCTTTATTTTAAAACTATCATATCTCAACCACATGTTATTAAAACGCACTCCTTAAAGAAAAGTGTTCTGTATAATGACAAACAATATTAAAGCACTAACGTATACATAAATGTAGGAAAAAAGCACATCATCACACATCTAACTAATTAACTTTCAAAATATTCAGTGAACACTAACAATCACGTATGTTTTCTTCTATAACCAAGGAATTCCAGACCTAAATGCAACCTAATTTTCTAAACATATGGGTTTATTAACACTCTTATCTAAATATCTATTGTAACAATGATCACGTTTTCATTTTCGTCTTATATGTTTAATCTTGGTACATAGATAAACATAATTCAAAACAAAATACGAGTCCAGTATTGGATTTAGAGATTCATCATAAGGAACAAAAAAATGTATGTCTTGTTACGAGTATATCAGAATCTTACATTGTAAATCAATCATAACTGCTTTTATCTTTTGTAATAAAGACAAAAAGGAAGAGGTGTAAGAGAGAAAAGATTACCAGGTAGAGCAATGAAAGCATCAGAATGCTTAGCCATCTCAGCTTTTCTCTGATGCATGTCTGCAACTTCCCTCACTTCTCCTATTGTTTCTCCAGTAATCTTTTTTTGTTTGTGAGAGAGAGAGAGAGAGAGAGAGAGAGAGTGTGACAAATTAAAGAGCATTATTATCATGCATCACCATTATGATTATTCCTATTTCTAATAAATAAGGCAATCAATACCTCTTGCAACATGAGGAGCTTGGGGATCACTCTGCATCATAGGATTCAAAACCATACTTTTAAGTCATCATAGATAAGGAGAAACAAGAACGATGTAATTATAATCCTCTTTATTAATTACCCAATAACATGACGACCACCATCGTGAACAGCTTGAGAGACCAAACCCATCAAACCTATGCTTCCTCCACCATAAACAAGATCAATGTTTTTCGACACCTGTCAATCAAAATTTGAAAACCTAAACTTTGTTTTTATCTGTCTTCGATTTGTGCCGAAAACAACGTATAAGCTTTTTTATATTAAACACTAATTTTATACTAACCCAAAGCTGTTTTTAAAAAACCCTCATGACATTCTAGGAGATGCTATGTGCGTATAACAAAATCAAACCAAATTTTTCTAGAGGGATGAAGAAATTTCAAATAAAGGCATGTTCGTTATACACAATGAATTAATTTTTTTTTTCAGAATAAAAAAGATCTCATCGGTGAAAACTGAAAAAAAGGGTATGGGAAAAGAGATCGTATGCATTATATTTTACCAATTCTTTGCCTAAATCAATGGCTGCATCTTGATAACTAGCTTTCTTTCCATTGCTACTCCCACAAAAGACACAAATGCTCCTAAATCTTGAACTCTGTTCCTTCGCCATCTCCCTAATTTCCCCTCCTTCATCCTCCATTGTTTTTTTTCCTCTGTGTTTGTTTGTTTCTGATTCTTGTGAGATAATGATAATGGTTTTTATAGACAAATACTCTGACTACTTTACCTCTCTCTCTCATCTTCTATCCAGTTCTTTCTTACGTTCTGTCTTTTTATCATAGCGTGGAACCTCTTTCTTTCTGAGATAGAGTTTAATTAGGCACGTGAGAAACGTGGCCACACGTATGTACCACTCTTTGTCCTTGGCTTTTTCTTTCCTTCAACAAAATTGTAACTGATAGCACAACCCCAAGTGGCTCACGCTAGTAGAGCACTATTTCTCTAGTCTCTGTAATTTGTTTTCTTGTCAGAACCTCTTAGTTTTATACTTTTACTTGATGTCATATTTGCAAGTTCCGATCTTTTTTCAATGCGCTTATTGATTGTTGTTGTATGGATCAGTTGTTTATATGATAAATCCCCTATTCAGACATCACTCACATTGTTATGATTTTTTTTTTCATCATTTGTTATGATTTGTCGTTCCTGATCAATTATGCTAAAATTGCAAGCAGACGGATGTTTGGATTATTAGGTAATCAATGCTTTTTTACGACAAAATGTGAGAAATCTGAAAAATTTGGTCTAATCCTCATAACATATATCCTGCAAGCACATAGTTTCTTAAAAGTTGTACATTTGTCGATATCCCCAGCAAGCATGGCCCCTACAAAGAAAGTATCTACCATCTCCTGATAAACTTGTCCTTCTACCAGGTTTCTGTTCATGGTAATAAATAGGAGTTTATATCCAGGAATCAAAATGGCCGGTGTAAAACTCATAATTTTCTTCTGATTTGTGTGTTTTAATGCCTTTACATATAATTTGTTAGAGGCCAAATATTTGATGTTAGAATGGCTGGAGACTTGGAGTGCCTATCACTGATATGGTTAGATTTATGTAAAAAACCGCTTTAATTTCATTTTGCGAGAGTGAAGACAATATTGTTAAAATATCCACACCCCTCTTTGGAAGGAAAAACACACATACGATTACTTTTTTTACGGGAAATCATCTAGAAAATACAAATATTAAAATATTTTCAAAAATATATTCAATTTTATTTTAATATACGAGATAAATGTTGTATTCTGTTTATCTGAAAATGTGTATATATTATTTTTAAAATAAATAAATGATGGGAGTTTTTTCAATGTAAATTTTAATTCGTAATACAGCGTGTCAGTATGGGATCAAGTTTCTGTCCAGTAATACGACAAAAAGAATAGTAATTGCTATTCAGTTTACAATAACCCCAGTTTCCATATATTGTCTGGATAAATGTTAGCATAAATAACAGATGTTAATCAAAACGGATTATATAACTTACATACGTGGCATAATGAAAGCCGGGTATAATTGCTAGTTTATTAATACGATCTGTCACTATGCCATTGGTGGGTCTTGCTAAATTACTAGTGTCACGTTAATACGACGGATCTCGCTTTTGCCAAAGCAATGTGTTGTCTCTCCTTATTCCTAATCCAAATTTGTCATTACACAAACAAGATGAAACATAGAATAGTCGGAAACAATTAATATTTATACGTTCAAACCTATATGCAATGCATACTAAAGTGATGTTCAGATTTGGAACTTTTTTTTTCCAAACCGATCACATGATCGAAAATCCAATTGTGGTATATTTTCTTATAACCAAAACCAACCTACTTTAAATAGTGATTCACTTGATTAGTCGGTCTGGATCGGTTTTTATCTATTTATAGAGCAAACAAACCAGTAGTCAGATTGGTTTTCCACCTACTTACTAGTTAGCAGTTGTAAAACCTTCCGTGGACCATTCAGCCGACTTAAAAGTAGTTGGATATAAAGTAACGAAAATAAATATTTAATAAGTGTGGAGAAATAGGAAAAAAAACACATATATAAAAATTTAGATAGTGGAAAGTTCGTAAAAGCTCCGAAGACAAGTTACAAATTAAAATGGGAAGATCCTTATCCTCATCTTTGAGCCATTTGTGTGATTTATCCTCAGCTTGTTTATTTGATAAAAGAAAAAAAGATTATTCCCCAAGATACCATATTATATGAATACATAGACTGATCACCAATTAATGCAAAAACAAAACGATTGCTTTATTCTTAAATTTTTTAACCTATCGCGTATACTATACTAGCTAGTGTCAACCTCTGCGTCAAGCCTAATACGGTACTTCTTTCTCTTTCTCTTTTTATTTTTAATGGGATATATAGAGTTATAGAGATGAGGGGAAATTAGATCTATTTTCTAAAAAATAACCCTAAATCGGTGTATATGATATGAGTAAAAAAAAGATAAGTATAGGTCCTTTATATGCTATATTAGTTTATTTATGTATTTAAGTTCTATCACAAAAAGGACAGGCTCACATACCTAATAGGCTAATACGTTATCATTTGGGCCTGTAGCCATTACCTTAAATCGGATTTACTCAGTACGAAAACGAGTATCTTATTGTTTTACATATGGGCTTCTTGACCCAAAGTGTTTGATCGCATAATTCAACGAATTATTAATTTGACCGGTCAATAGCGTAATTTCCTGATAAGTTGACAAACTTCTGTACCTGTAAATTAAAATACGTTGGTTGAGATTTGAATTTTGAAACATATACATATGATCTCGCTGGAAATTCATTAACAAAAAAACAAAAAGAATATGATTCAAAGACCAGTCATTTTCCTTTACCCAATAACATCACTATATAATTGCAGGCTTTACAACAATAAAATTAAATATATGGACTAAACGAACGGCTAAGCAACATGTTACGGCAAAGCGAAATATTAAGCTGGTAGTTTTGTAAGGGGGTTTGTATGTTAATATCCGTAAACAGTTGATTGATGAGTTCTCAAAATGTAAAAACACGGTTTCACGGAAAATAATTCATTTCATTTTTTTTAAAAAAGGAGGTAATACCTTCGAATTGAGGATGTTTTGACAAAAAGAAACATTGTAAAAAAGCTTCATCTTAGATTTCGAGGGCTTTTGGAATAACAAAAAAAAATATGGGTACGCATCTAGAAACTTTCTTGAACTGGAGAGACTTGAACCGAAATATTGATATTTAAAGAAAATTTCATGGTAAACGAAAAAGTCAAAAATATTAATTTAAAGCTCAGATATCAACTTCGAAGGTACTCCATATTATTAACAAACGTTACGCTGATTCGCCAACGTCTTTCAGAAAGTTGCTTAAAAGCCTTCTTCTTCGATTATATGTTTTTCAAGTTTTTCTTAGTAATGTATTTTAATCCGTTTTTCACATTGAATTTCTCATTCCTAGACCTCACAGAAATTATTTTATATATTTTGGGAGATTCACCAACCTTTTGTTGCACTATGACACTATATAAGAACTTGTAACCAGCCACAATATCTTCAATACAATCTGTATAACAAATTAAATCTCATCATTACATAAAACCGGGAAATTGAACCGGAAATGAAGATAATCCGAAACCCGGGTTTTCTCTTTCTCTTTTTGTATCTTCTTGGGTTTCTTGACAACTCTCCCGTAGATGCGGCGGTGAAGAAGTACCAATTCGATGTACGTAATCAACTTCCCGGTGGAAATAAACCGAAACACAAAATAGTGAACTAAACCGGTTTATATTTTTGAGTTTATACTAGATATGTATAGGTTATATAATGTTTGCTATTTGGAACAGGTTCAAATGAAGAACGTAAGCCGGTTATGCCATGCTAAACCGATTGTCACGGTTAACGGAATGTTCCCTGGACCAACGGTCTACGCAAGAGAAGGTGATCGAGTCATTATCAACGTCACCAACCATGTACAATACAACTTGTCCATCCATTGGTAAAGTCTCTCTTTCCTACGTATCAACCCGGTTTAGTCGTATGAAACAATATTTAACGGTCTGTTTTTCTAGGCATGGGCTTAAACAATACCGGAACGGTTGGGCGGATGGTCCGGCATACATAACTCAGTGTCCGATGCAGACCGGACAGAGTTATGTTTATGATTTTAATGTGACTGGACAACGTGGAACTCTCTGGTGGCATGCGCATATCCTCTGGCTACGAGCCACGGTGTACGGAGCTATCGTCATCTTGCCTGAACCGGGAAAACCATATCCTTTCCCACAACCATACCAAGAAACCAACATAGTTCTCGGTTAGTGAAAAATAAACAGAACATGTAATGGTCTGGTCTAATTCACCGGAATGTTTCTTTTCTCATGTAATGGTTTTTTCTTTAAATCTGATTGTAGGAGAATGGTGGAACGCTGACGTTGAGACGGCGGTTAACCAAGCCAACCAGTTAGGCGCAGCGCCTCAGATGTCGGATGCTCATACCATAAACGGAAAGCCCGGACCGCTCTTCCCATGTTCCGAGAAACGTAAGAGATTAAATTTTTAACCTTATAAAACCGGTTTATTAAATCGAATCGGATTTTTTTTTGTTAAATAATTTGTTGTTTCTGTACAGACACATTCGCTGTGGAGGTGGAAGCGGGAAAAACGTACCTTCTAAGGGTTATCAACGCTGCGCTTAATGACGAGCTGTTCTTTGGAATTGCTGGCCACGACATGACCGTGGTGGAGATCGATGCAGTCTACACTAAACCGTTCACAACCAAATTTATTTTACTCGGACCAGGTCAAACCACAAACGTGCTAGTCAAAACCGACCGCGCTCCAAACCGTTACTTCATGGCAGCTGGTCCGTTCATGGACGCTCCAGTGTCCGTAGACAACAAAACCGCAACCGCGATCCTTCAATACAAAGGCGTACCAAACACGGTCATACCTATTTTACCAAAGCTTCCTTCTCCTAACGACACGTCGTTTGCTTTGGACTATAATGGAAAGCTCAGGAGCCTCAACACACCAAACTTTCCGGCTCTTGTACCTTTAAAAGTCGACAGGCGACTTTTCTACACGATCGGGCTAGGCATTAACGCGTGCCCAACCTGTACGAACGGCACGAACCTCGCTGCTTCGATAAACAATATCACGTTCATTATGCCTAAAACCGCGCTCTTGAAAGCTCATTACTACAAGATCCCTGGCGTTTTCAGGACGGACTTCCCCGATAGACCACCTAAACCGTTTAACTACACCGGTGTGCCGCTAACGGCTAACCTCGGGACTTCTACAGGGACTAGACTTAGCCGAGTTAAGTTCAATACTACAATTGAGCTCGTCTTGCAAGACACCAATCTCCTAACCGTTGAGTCACACCCTTTCCATCTTCACGGCTACAACTTCTTCGTAGTTGGAACTGGTGTCGGAAACTTTGACCCCAAGACAGATCCGGCTAAGTTCAATCTCATTGACCCGCCTGAGAGAAACACCGTTGGAGTACCAACAGGTGGTTGGGCTGCCATCAGATTCAGGGCTGATAATCCAGGTATGATCTTTCAATGCACGTATACGAATGAAAATGTTCATATATGATAAGCAGATCAACTGATCAATGCATATGTTGTTGCAGGTGTTTGGTTTATGCACTGTCATTTGGAAGTCCACACAATGTGGGGTTTGAAGATGGCTTTCGTAGTCGAGAACGGGAATACACCTGAGCTTTCCGTTCTACCACCGCCCAGGGATTATCCGGCGTGTTAAGTATCTCATATCGGAACACATTTACCATTTGTTTAAGTCGCAAATGATATTCTTTGTTGATTGTATTTCCCTTTCTGTTGATTTGTATCTGAGATTGTTTCCTGTGGGGCTGAACAACAACACCCCGAAATTTGCATAAAGAATTCTAAGTCCATAAATGGAGATGGATAAGATATCAACAGATGTATGAATTCTCCCAATTCACGTGCCTTTTCACTACTGGATGCCTATGTTCAAACTTAAATTTCCTGAAGAGTAGTAGCTTAAAGCATTTGCATTAGCAAACCGTTCATTTCACGAATTCCAAAGCTTTCTTTTTTTTTTCCTTTTTTCGTTTCAT